>SMGT01009671.1:382840-406797 GCA_004794575.1 Lanistes nyassanus
TTTCTGACAGACAACAACTAAAGGCCCATCCTACAGAAGAATAAATTCCTAACCCTGCATGTAATGGTATGGCACGTTTCTGACAGACAACAACTGAAGCCCATCCTACAGAACAATAAATCTTGGGCGGAATATGAAAGATTACGTTCTCGATCCGTAACGAACATTTTCCTCTACAGACACCAAAATGCTTTATGCAAACAGAGAGACAAGTAAACATGTAAAACAAAATAAAAACAAGTCTCCATTCTCTAGCCTTTACCTTGTTGAAGTCGTATACCGTTCTTGACGTATAATTGGAGACGCCTGTGTTTGGATTTTGAGTAAACGAAATGAGGGCTTGTTTTCCCGCAACAAAGTCAAACTCTTGGTTCATCAGCCTCTGAAAATCGAAAGACAAAATATGATTGCCATCCGTCATCTTGCAAAATATGACTGCAGTAATGCAGAATGCAGTACCTTTCTCTAAACAATTCACACATTCCTTTATTTAAAGACGGCGACGTATATTTGGGGGGGGGGGGAAACCGCACAAGCGGGAAGTTAGAATCCAAAGACACTTAATTCTTAACCACACGCTGTTATTGGAAACTCGTAGCTCGGGCACTTACAAATTCGTTTCTGTTGACGGTGGTCAGATCTACCATGGTGACAGAGAAACGTTCTGCTGTACAACATTTGTCGGGCGGGGGCTGGGCGGCCGACAGCGTTACAAACATCAGCAGAGCAACGAGCTCTATCGCCGCCATGTTTCGCCGATGTCCTCGGTATCCGTCTGCTAAAAGTCCAAACGGGCGATAACGGTTGGCGTGAGGGCTGTGATGATCTGCGCTGATCGGACAGGTGACGCCTACGACCTCGAGCACTCGCTATCCTGGGTTGGCTTGCATGGGTGTTCTTATTTCCACTTCCGATCATAAGAGCGGCCGTAAGGCCCATTCGCCCTGTATATTTTAGGTGGACCTATACGTATGAACAGGGGATAAGCACGCTCATGCAAGCCAGCCCTGGGTCAGGTTGGATTTACGTTCTTATCGCTGTTATACGCGTACCGGTGCACAATACAGAGCGAGAAAGCTTTACGATCGAAAGGCCAAATGCAATCACTCATAGAACCCAGGTTTAACTTGAAGTTTTAGTCAACTGAATGAAAACAAGGTCATAAACACGTGTGTCAGTGTTGCAGCCGATCAAACAAACTGATAAAAATACTTGTATCCGCTTGCTGTTCTTCTCAGGAGTTGGTTTGCAAGAACTCCATATTCTCACCATCACAAGAGCTAATGTGCATGACAGTAATACATCCATATTACATTTTAGGGGGAAAAACTTTCAGCTATGTTGGCAATTTAATTTATTAGATTGAACAGTCAGAGAAATGAATATATCAGATTTGATCAAATAAAGAATCTATCAGCATTACAACGGGAGTAGAAGACTTAAAGTTGTGCTTGCAAATCAAACCGAAAGTAGAAAGAAGCACGCTTCCATGACCTGCTCTGTTGAAAGACTGAAAGGACACATATGGATTTTACAGAGAATCAATTTGCTTCACTACTTCGCCTCCACTTTGTGTGGCTGACTTTGTTCTATCGCTAACTGTACACGACAGGCTTAATTTATTGGTTGCATGTAGCGGGGAGATCAAACCATTCTGGACTCCAGATTCTTGGCTCATACGCAGTGAAGAGAAAAGTCTTTTTATCCGCTGTGGTATTAAAAAGAAATTAAAGTTGTCAGGATAAAGAAGTGATCGACGAAAGGAACAGTAATGAACTTACTAAGTCAGTCATTTTTCACAATGCATTTTTATCAAAACTTCAACACATCTGAAAATATTGTGTTATATCATTTGAAAGGTGTAAAACTGAACCACGAGAAAGATGAGGCGAAGAAGACGGAAGAACAAAGAACAGAAGGAGGAGGAAAGGGAGTGAATTACAAAGTGTCTTGCTGGGATACCTGGCTGTAAAGAGTCCCTATACCAAAGCAATAGTTACAATGCTAGCAGCTGTCCCGCCTTGCTCATAGTACCGTAAACCTGATGTTATACTGCATGCGAAACTCACGGCTTGCGGTGTCGGACACCCCTTCGATGATAGGAACGCAGGTGTTCGTGGACACTGCGAGGGACACAGTGGTGTTTGAACCGGTCACTTTGTACCGCCAGGCGTCGTACGGAAGGATGGATGGGGCACCCAGATAGGTTGACCCCATGTACTGAGCATCATCTGTATGTGAAGGTTGTGGAGTATTACTTCCTGTCTTTGAGATCTAGTAAAATGGCACTTCCATCCATCCCATCATTCTCACTGGTGTTAATTAAAACATTAAATGTACACAGTCAAAAGAACTCGCTCGCACCCACGCACGCACGCACGCACGCACGCACACATATACAAACTGGTATACAACACAATTATATTGAATGTGAGTAGCACAAGATGATCACAAAGGAGGTAAACAATACACATATTTTTCTAATGTACGTTGTACAGTGTGTACACAGTGTCCAGATTTTACACAAAATTCAGTCTGGGTGAGACTTGACCTAATTATATATTCACAGCACACAAACCAAATGCAGTTACACAGTCATCATTATGCAACGTGTGTGCTGTACCTGGAATACACCTCGGCGGACGAATCGGAAAGTCTGTCACGTAACACTTTGATGGCTGATCGGCGGGTAGGTAGTACTTTTTACCCTGAAGTTGATGATAAAGTTGTGAACAGAACACTTCCCACTAATGTACTGTTATTTTCACCACACTTTGTCATTCCTCAATGATGTTATAGGACATAGACATCGCTATTTATAGAGATTTTGTCTTTTACTTTATCCTTCTGGTTTGAGAAACTCTGTAAGCGTGAATGTTGTGATGAAGAACGACTGAGAAAAGACGGGTTTGATGTTGATGATCGCAGCTAGTAAGATGGTAGAGGGAAATGCGGTTGAGAAGATTTATTTCTCAGACTCAGCTTCTGTAAAGTTAGCTATTAATATTGTTGTAACAACAAAGTGTTAGAATACTAAACAGCTAAATATCAATACCCTTATAATAATAATATGTTGGATCACTAAACATCTGCTACAACATACTGAAAGGAAAAGAATATTTGAGGTAAATAAAACTGCCAGGGATTAATTAAAGGAAGAGAAAGGAGTAGCTCCTGTTGTACCTTGTTATAGTCGTATACTGTTCTTCCAGTAGTATTGCTGACACCAGTACTTGGGTTGGTGATATAGGAAACGACTGCTTGCTTCCCAGCTACAAAGTCATACTCAGCGTCCAGTATATGCTGATATGATACACACACGAGTTATTGCATGTCGGTTGATGAAATTTGAAAAAAGTCATACTGAGCTCTGTTAAAAAAAACTGTGCACATTTAGTTACTGATGTTCATGATAGAAAAAGCAGGGAGGTGGAAAAGACGACCTCACAGAAAGATAGGCAGATGGACACAAAAAGAACGCTGCGATTGTGTGGGTGTCTGCCTGGCTGCCTGCTTGTCTGCATGCCTCTTTGCCTGTCAGTCGGTCTATCTGTATGCCTGCCTGTCTGCCTGTATGTCGTAGATTTCTATTTTACTGGATTTCTGTCCGAACGACAGAAAGAATAGAAGGAAAAAAAGAAAAAGAAAAGAAAGAAAATAGAATGAAAACAGAAGAACATTGGCATTTTGCTGATTAAAATCTGGAACAGCAGAAGCTCTGTACGCATCCCCTTACTAGTTCATTTCCGTTGACAGAGCTGAGATCTATAACTGAAGATGAGAAGCGTTCAGCTGCACAGCATTTAACAGGCTGGGCCTTGGCCATCGTCACAACTACACATAGGAACAACAAAGTTATTTCTGAAGCCACCATCTTTTCTGGCACTGAACTGCCCGCGCGTGTTCTGAAGTCTAGTGGGGAACAGAAGTGTCCCCGTTTATGAAGGCTTTTCGTTTTTATACTTCACACACACTAACGGCAGTCTCACACAGTTTGACATAAGTCGATTGAAAACGACCTTTAAAATAGAAATCAGCGAGTCTTCAAAAGCATCTGTGTCGAGACAATTTATCCACGCGGTCTTCGCAACCAAACAATAGCTACAGTCTTTGTGCGAAAGGTTTGACCCAATCTGGACGAAAGCAAAATGCATGGGCCTTTTCTTTTCTTTTTGCGGGGATGGGGAAGCTGCGGATTAAGGTCTTAAGAATGTCTCCATTCAACTAAATCGTGCGAGGCTGCCATAAGATATTCGTTGTCGACACCCTGACTGCACCCGGATACGCGTTTGGTGATAACAGATTGTGTTTCGGTTTGAAGGAATCTGTACAGAGATAACTGTCGCTTTCCGTAGTAAACATGTTTGATCAAGACTTTAAGAATTTAAACATCGCATTTTTGCATGCGTTTCAATAGGCGTGCACGCATGCGCACACGTTCTACCTCACCAATGAGCAAACCTCTCGCATAAAACATTTCAGTTCAGCGGACAGGTAGGACGTGTACACTTTCTGACAGTCACAAATGAAGCGGGTGGAGACACGACACGCGTAAAAGGTTCACTTTTCATCCATAAGCTGTAATCGCGCAGACAGGTAAACCAGGCTGCATTGTGTTTTGTCGGATATCACAGTACCAGCTTTGACTAAACCACTTATCAGGTCAAGACATAGATAAGGCAAGGGTCCTCGCGACCTAATTTTTCGAAAGTGTTGTGGATTTTGTTCTATCCTACATGTTCCCCTATCCCCTTTGTCTCTCATACCCCATCTGGGGTCCAGAGATAGCAAATAAAGTTTCAAAGTTTCAAAGTTAAGGTTAAAAGAGCTTTAGAATAGCTCTTTAAAACAGATCACACAGTTAGGGGCAAAAACATATTGTGCTGCCAAAGTTGGAAAACCTCTTTATCAGTCAACGTTATTTTTAAGAACATATAGACATCGCTGAACAGCGTGCTTGTTGGTGTCCACGCAGATAATAACACAAACGGATAAAGCAACAACAATACAACAAAACCTGAATTGTATCTCGTCTTCACGCGATACTATAAAGGGATCTTTCTCAAAAAGCAGATTTATAAGCGAGTGGGTGCCAAGTTTTTTTGAGTTGATTGTGGTCTCGTTTTCATACACTACAGCCGTTCGGCATTTACGCAACATATGCGACTACTACCGAGATGTGCAATAAGTTATCAGACTTACGATAGAGTAAGTGTTAAGAGTTGTAAGGTCAGTCAATGGTAAGCACGCAACTGCGCAATGATCGCATGTGCCCCACAACTTAAAACTACAGAACAGAGACTTACGTTGGTAGTTAAGCTAACCAGAGTATATACAGACCTACATAAAAGTCCGAATGTGCATCATAGTTTCCCGAACTAAAATGTACATTCGGCAGCATCGGAAAGGCCTTATCGCAACCAAACAGTAAATCCCAGAGCAGGAACTTCAAAAACTGGAGAACTGTTTTAGTCTTCTGTTATTTAATCAGCAGGCACGAATTCCAGGTCTGCATTAGCTGCTCCTGGCCATGCGTTTGCGCTTGTGGACATGCGTTCTGCAGCACTGGTTCGACAGAATGTGCAAGCCGTATACTTGTTTTTATTGTTTCTGTTTTAACAAAGCCAAGAAAATGGGACTTTTTGATGTACTTGAGCTTCTCGAGACAGAAGAATTTCAAGACGACCTTTCCAAAGATAATGTAGCTCAGAAAAAGTTTGCCCACCTTTATCAATTTCGGAAATAACGTCTTCTGAAAAGACAGCTGGTCATGTGTTTAAAAAAAACTCAACATTTCTCCCTGGTAACGGAGAGTATCTGTAACAATACTATTGTGAATTGAACACAAAGGCATGGCTGCGTATGTTATTGTGGGCATGGTTTTGTTGCTTGGATGGACTTCTGTTCACCTGGAACCCATAAAATGTTGCCTGCCACCACAGTTTACTGTCACATTGACTGACCTTGCGACTCTTAACACCGACTCTATCGTAAGTCTGATTACTTATTGCACATCTCGGTGGTAGTACTGTTCGAAACCTGCAGAGATAGTTGGAGAACTGTAATCACACTAATAACAACATGGGCTTCTGTGTGATAAGAGATTATTTATTTATCAGTAATATAATTAATGCATTTATTTGTGCCGTACACGTGTACCCTTCGTGATATACATTAAAATTCTGCTTGACTGACCGCAAAAACAGACAGGAAACTATGTAAAAAGACGCCATAAAGGTCTGATGTGTAATCTATAGAACTTTAAGCAACAGAGTGTAAGGTAAACGCTAGCAGAGCTTTGATTTTCAGAGTAACTTGGACAATGCCGTGGACTTCACTATCAACAAGGCGGCGATGAGGGCGTCCACCTTCAACACAACTACAGGTGATACTGTTTACAGATACAGAGCGGTCTTTGATTACGGCAAGGTAAGCTGCAGCTTTTGGTAAGGTCTACGTCGCGCGTCTATTCTCCAGGATTTTATATGCTGCTTTCGCAATGCATTTGACATACAAAAAATTCGATCATAAAATATGATACAAGAAAAATGAAATGTTTTTCAGCCTTTTTGCAATCCTCGTTTGTACAGCATTAATCTGAGAACTGATGCATATGTGGAGTCTGTTTATAGACTTTTACAAAAATCAGGTGTTCTACGTTTCCGTTTCTAGTAGCACGTTTACCCGTTGTGATGTTACTGTTGTTTCTCAGGGAAGGATGTACTACATTCCAGAAAACTCCACTAGCTGTTTCGTCATTTCTATTAACTCTCAAACAACGAGATGTATTCCAGGTAAGACTGAAGTATGTTTAATGTAAGACTGAGATGTAAAACAGTTGTATTTCAGGAAAGAGTGAGATGCATTCCTGGGAAGAATAAGCGTTAAAAAGAAACGTAAAAGCTATATTATGAAATTTTTAATACTTTATATTGTAATCAAGAGGTCAAAATTGTCGACGACAGAAATAAAGCCGAGATATTTTTGGTGCGTACCCCAAATGATGTCTGTTAATATATCTGTTGATGCATATCAGACTTCATCTAGATGTTTACGAGTTAACAAAACGTTCGTATTGTAATGCTAGATAATGTGATAATTCTGTATTTGAATTATCTGCCTGACAATACAGAAAATGCTAGTTGCAGTATATTTTTTGTTTACGAAAGGCTGCACACAACTGAAATGACAAGTCAAGCAGTCTGTGATCTCTATCTGTGATCTCTATCTGTGATCTCTATCTGTGATCTCTATCTGTGCTGTATTTAGACGATGCCTTGTACCTGGGATCTGGCTATCTTGGACCTTTTCAACAGCCTGGTTCTAATGCAACTATCACCATTTCGACTTCCAGTGACAGCAGCTGCGTGCCCATTATAGAGGGAATATCTGATCCAAACACAAGTAAGCTCGCAATGAGAGTTTTATTTAAAAGTTGTTTTTCAGCAGTGGGAATCCCAGGAAGGATTTTTTTGTGCTTGATCCGACACGCACAAGAAAGCACCACTTCGACCCCAGCTGCTCTCCCTCGCAAAGTAAGCGCGGGTATGGTTATGAAACCTGTTATCTGAACAGAAGTTAAGCAGTTCTGAGCAGATTACAGCTTTGCAAGGGATTTGAATAGTATTATCTGTTCTAGCAAACATTATGATATATAGATCATCCAAATCTGATGTTAAGCTCTTTTTCATATCAAGTGTTCCAAGCTGTTTGCAACCACCGAACAAGTCTTATCATCTTCATATTCAACGGAGCTGCAATACTGGTAACGTTGTGTTTCTTTCTATCAACAGACACAAATCAAACTTTCCTCGTCACGATGTTCGTTCCAAACATCAGAAATCCTTCCTGGTTTGATCTGCCGTCCACTTGTGAACAGCTTGTGAACAGTGACCCTAACGCGTCATCAAAATGAAATGAAGACATGTGAAATGAGGCGTCTGTCTGTCCGTCTGTCTGTCTGTCTGTCTGTCTGCCTGTCTGTCTGTCCGTCCCACCTTTCTTCCTCTTTCCTCCTTTCCACTCAACTCCGCACCACCCAGTTCCCACACACATACACACACTCATGCCTTTCCTCCAGCTCTCGTTGAATTTACCACGTTTTAGCACACTTTAGCACGTTTTAGCACACTTTTAATTCGCAATCCCAGATTCCCCTCTTTGCCCCTCTATTCGTGTCGCTGTGCCACATTAGGATCTCCTACTGTGAGCGGCACAGTTTCAATCAGATATTCGCATCACTGTCTTAACTGTGGCTGCGCAAGATTGACACTAACGTAGATGGAAACATCATGAATCATGAGTTTGCTTTCAAATAAAAATGTTATTTATTTTATTATATTTTATTGCAGAAAGAATCTCTGTAACATGCATACTCACAGACTTAAAACTTGCAATGCATTATTTGAAATTATGTTCTCGGTGGGACAAAATCTAATAGTTTGAAACACGAGGAAACATGAAGGCTAATGAGCAAACAACACGCACTATAAAACTTCCTTTTTTGACTCATTTTAGCCCCAGTTAGACTTCCGCCAGACTGCCCCGGTGGTCTTGTAGTTACGGAGTCCGCTTCCAGGAGAAAGGTCGGCAGTTCGCGCCGCCAGTCATACCTAAAAGAAAAATTGTCAGTCTACTGTATGTAGCGCTGGCCTGTCAGACGCCTGGCACTACAGAGAACAGTACTAGGACTGGTTGGCCTTGTGTCAGTATCTCGTTTGTAGTTAAAACCTACAAACCACCAGGTAGACGCCCTAAAGTATCCATAATTACTGCTGGGATTGGGACAAAAGTTACTATATGAATTGTGCATCCAGGGGAGCTCACTTCGGCGATGCGATCATGTAACCAGTTTCGTCCCTTTAGTAAGACAACAAGTGGTCTTAACCATTCGGTGAATTAGAATGCCCATTTATCTGCTTAAGAAAGGTTTGTGTATTTGTTGCGTAAGGTCCAGTCGCAATCGAGATGCATATCAGGACGGTGTTGCTTGAGACAAGGTAACGCGCTGCCACACTAGAACTACAGTCACAACACCGGGTTTAATTCCATCCAGCCACATTATACTGACACCGGGCCAACCGTCAGACCGCCAAGGCAGTCTCTACAAAAAAATCTTTTACACATGCGTACGAAAAAAAAGACTCGAATCTCGAGAATGAGAAGAGATAGGCAAACAAATGTCGCGTACGATCTCCGCTTGCAAAAAATCATTTTTGTATATTTTTATAGGCAAGTGGAAATGCAGTTACGTTCTGACTATAAAGACGAACAAAGACCTTCGACAACAATAAGCATCGTTTTCACTTCAGCCAAAAGTTTTGACTGAGCTCTTGATGCGGGGGGTGGGGTGGGGTGGGGGAGCAATGGTGTGGAGTGCCTAGCTGTGTGCGTGGTTCTTGCAGACTGCTAGACTGAACCTTATTTGGTATCCATACAATAAGCACAAAACACTCAAGTAAACCACCAACATTCATGCACAGCACTCATGCTTTCACAGAGAGAGAGAGAGAGAGATAAACAAATAAAGAAAGAAATATATCGAGTACAGTAAAAGTTCTAGCTATCACGGAGATAGATCAAATTGAACATAGTTTATTTGGAAGCCAGAAAAAAACCTGCCATTTAGTCTAACATCAAACTGAACCCAGTCTGCTTTTCTGACTTCAGCAAACACCAGGACGGCCTTGACATGTTGTTTTGTTCTCTTTTAAAAAAGGACAGACAAAGCTTGGTTTTGGAGGCTGACAGGAGCCCATATTACGACGGAACACAACATTCTTCTTCGTCTTCACAAACAAAAATCTGTTACGACAGACGACAGTTGCTCAGCAATCCTTTCGCGAACGCCAGGAAGAGCACAAAGGCCAGTCTTTTTAACTGACGAGTACCCCCACCCCCCACTCTGTTTCCCAAGAAGTCGATAGCAGAAGTGACTTACCATGAGCAGTCAAGTCTGTGCAGTCCTCTTCCCCGCGTATCTCCTTTTGCCTGTCGCGGCCAATGCTCAAAAGGAACCATGCTGGAAATACGAAATTCTTGGGTCTCGAGGAATCTGTCATCGCGAGGTCAGACGACAAAGATCCCTTCATCGTCTGGCTGGAGAGACGCTGTCGGCAAATGAGCGAGCTGAGACCACAGCTGCGGGCGTTTGAAAGTAAGGGAGGTGCTGAAACGGACGGGGACAAGTGCGTAGACTTTAAATTAGTGAACCTCCCTCTCTACAGAGAAAGAGGATTTTTTTTTTTTGCTTAGGCGGAAGTTATTACTTTTAACTGACATTTCTTTTCCGTCAAATCCCAAAGAAAGATGCCGTTTTCTGCTCACTGTAATGCTGTTGAGATTCCTGACACAGCAGTGGCCAGATCTTTGAACGTTTTGCTTTTAATATCAGAAACGTGAATGTCTCTGCAACAGGAGTATTTTGATAAGTGATTTGAGAAAGCACAATGCTATGCATACATAGAACAGATACTTGAAAACTTTATTTTAAAAAAACTGCCACTTAACAATTATTATGTCGGATCTTGGACAGAAAGAAGAAAGAGTGAAAGATTGTCAACACATCACGGAATGCAGAGCTCTGCGTGACATTCTTCGGCACTAGAATTCTGCTGTATGCTGACTGAGAACAGCAAGCGTAATTCTTACTAGTGACTGCATGACGTGTTTGTCCATTGCTCTGCCTAGCATACACATGCACGTGCCCAAAAACCTTGTGTGTGGTTTTTGAAATGTTTGCGGTATTGTTATGGCTGCTCTTTGCTATTTCCACACCCTGAAGGCAGAAATCTTAGAATCTGTCCAAAACTTTTAATGTAATCGTTTGTGTGGACATTAAGAATGTAAAGGTGGTAGGAGTTTAAATCTGCATATCAAAGCCCGAACAATTGTTTGCTTCTCTCCCTCCCTCCCTCCCTCTCCCTCCCGCTCTCTTTCTCTGTGTAGGCGCGCGAGCGCACGTGTGTGTGTGAAACCAGAAAGGACACACGATAAAGAACCAAAGGGAGGTCACAACGGTGCAATTAATTTATGATGCATTTCCGTCCCTTACATGAGTAGACTAGTTAGCGTTCGTTTGAAACACTGGTCATGACTAGCCAAGATCGAGAAGGTTTTGCCTGTTTATTTGTGTGATATTTTACAGCCAGTGAACAACTCATTTATGCGGGTACGTCACGACAACCAAAACAATGCATGTACCAGGGAATCGCAAGGTTGGTCACAAACGCTAACAGCTGGTTTTCAGATAATCTCGAGGTTCATGCAGTCGTGATAAACTTCCAATACAGCGAAAATACTTTTTTGGCAACAGAGTGCACATGCGGGGAATAACTGCTTCTGGATAAGACGAAAAATAACAGAACCGGTTGCACATTAGTCGTCATCACAAATAAAAGCCACCATTCCCTTGAAAAAAAGGACAAAACGCACGCAGAGGAACATGTAAAGAGATCTTTATGTGTGTATGGTTTGAGACACCAAGAGCGACTTATCATGAACACTAAAATCTGTTCGGTCGCGGCCAGCGTTTATCTCTTATGGTCCATCACCTCGGGTGACCAAAGGGACAGTTCTGGGAATAGGACGCGCATGTGTCTCGAGGATTCTCGTGGCAAGAGATTAGATGATGCCGATCCGCTCACTGCCGTGCTGAACAGACACTCGCAGCAGATCACTGACCTCACAGCGCGACTGCAGGCTTTGGAAAGTAAGAGTGGACGGGGAGGTGTATACAACTGTCTTGATGGTCTCTGAGTGTAGCTAATGACCCGCAAACGTCTTCTTTCCTTTTCTTTCCCAGCTAGTCTGTCTGTCTGTCTGCCTGGGTGCTGGCTAGCTTGCTGGCTGTCGGCCTGTTTTCTGCATGGCTGCTTGTCCCTCTTAACACAATGTCTGTTGATAGTATCTTTATCTGTCTTTTTATCTGTGTCGTGCTGTGTGCATGGGCTTACGTATTATCCATCTCGTGCGTTCTAAATATTATTGTTTGTGGTAATCGTTCACAAATTCCAATACACCTTGCGGGAGGAAGAATCAATAATGAACAGAATCTCGAATAAAGCATCAAGGATCGTAGGCTATTGTCTGCGGCCGTGAGCAGCAGCATCACACTCGGAATACAATGAAATTTAAAAAAAAAAACACTTTAAAAAGTGTTAAAAAAAAGAACACTTCATCGTACACCAATGGCGCAGTACAGCTCGCGCCATGCAGCATGGCCACCCACATGCACGTGTTAGAACCCACAGCCGCTCACCACATGACGTGATGTGGTGCGCGTAGATCACGGCAGATCACGTCGAGTTTGACGAGATGTGTCAGGACAAATCACATACATGGAAAGTCACACATCATGGCCTTTTGATCGCACGTGGCAAGTCTTTCAGCAGTTTTAACGATTCACCTGTCGCCAGCTTAGGTCTGGAAGCATTAACAAATCTAAATGTCTTCTCAGACTGCACATTTCTTGCGCTGAACGGAAGACGGTAAATGCGTCTGAATTCATTTTCTTTGCAGACAAGTCACAAGGGAAGGCAGCTTTTAGCGCTCACTTTTCCGCTGAGTTGCTTTCTAACATAGCGGCGGACAAAACTCTCATCTTCGACAGTGTTCCAGTCAATGTCGGAAACGCCTACGACCCTGCGACAGGAATATTTCGGTAAGTGTGGAATGTGTGGAAACGATCAAACGGCAGGGGAAGTGAAAAGACAGCACTGAGAAACGTATTATTTATAGGGTAGGGATGGTGGAACAAACGAAGAGAAATAATAGTGCGGAATGAGCTCGAGGTGGAATCACTTTCCCTCTAGATAAACTGACCGACCGACCGACCCCAGGCCACCAACCAATCATGTAAATTGTCAGGGGGCCTGAATTGCTCGGTCGGTAGAGCTGCGAACTAGCGTGCAAAAGGTTCATGGTTCGAATCCAGGTGTGGCCAGGAATTATTTTCTGGAGTTGTACATTGTGCGAATTCTATTCCCCCATTTTCCGCACATTAAACTGCTGTCCACACTGGTCATCTTGCTGCAGCTATCAGTCTGTGGTTCTCTTAGCGCATACCGTAGTAACAGGACCTCCACCTCCCCCACCACACCACACCCCACCCCAGTACGAAATCAGCGCGAGGTGAAAGCAATGTTCCTCTAACATAGGCAGCCAACCATACTAGTTGTTGATTAAGCCAGCAGTAGGTCGAAATGCTAGATAAGCAGTTGTTTGAGCAGTCGGATGCACGTGATGGGACCTACAAAATGCTTCAGGGAGACCACTAGGAGACCGATGTAATGCGCATAGCTGATCAGTCAGTTGAAGAAACATGCATGAGTTTTACACGAAAGGAACCGCCAGTTAAGTCGAAACCGTAAAAGTGAAAAAGAAAATGTGCTCCGCTTGCAGACGTTCATCGTCCCATGTTCCCAACGTTGTGGAGTCGCAGTTTGAGTTGACAGTTTAAAGGGTTTGGTAGTGAGAACCAGCCTCACCTAACACATCGTGTGAGTACCGGGCAGCAGTCACTGACTGTGACAATATCGAAGCGATAAGCTAGAAGATCAGCCAAAGTGATTGTCAGTTAAGTCTTCCTGCTAGGACGAGGTGATGCGGCTTGCAGCCTGCACCTTACATCAGTTGTGCATGAAACCGTGTGCACTGGACGGGTAAGTAGCAGGAAGTGTAGATTAGAACAACAAGAGTCGAAAGGAGATTAATCAGAAACCAGGAGAGCTATACAGTGAAGTAGCAAGCCAGCGCCAAATCTGAAATTCCGTGATTAATCTAATTATGTGGAGCATTCATTTACAAAGTGGACAGAGACTGTTTGTAGATGAAATAACTATCTTACACAAGTTTTAATTTGTGGGGGAGGTTCAAATAGCGAGCCGCAAGTCTAATATAAAAGTCAGTGGTAAAACTTTATCCTTCTCCTTCCTCCTTCCACCCCCCCCCCACCACCCGATTGTGACAATACCTTTAACCCAAACTGTAATTTGTTTTGTTAAGGCCAGGCAGGAACTAGCAAGTCACCTGATCATGTCTTCTTTAGATTCTGTGCAATAGAGCTAATTGTGATTTGACAGATAAAACGGATTATCAGGTAGCTAAAACGAACAGCGCTTGATGTGAACTATTTTGAGATGTAACTTTCAGCAAAGTACTAAGCTCTTGATTTCCTTGAGTGACGTTGAGGACTAAAGTATTATTTCTGATCTGTTCAGTGCACCATACGCAGGAGAGTACGTCTTCCACGTGAAAATTCTTTGTGACAGCAACCATGGTATTGCTGTGGACATAGTCACGACAGCGGACAACGATATACTTGCATCCACAGAAGTCTGGCCAAAGGCTGAGAAGAAAGTGGCCACTGCACAGACCATAGTGCATCTCGTCCACGGACAGGCAGTATGGGTTCTCGCATCTCCGCGTCCTTTAGATAAAGGTTTGACCCAGCTTTGCGGTCGTTTTTACTCGACCTTTTCAGCGTTTCTATTGTATCCTGACTGAGAAATGCAAGTTAGATTATCAATGATTGCATACCAGACTTTTGTCACGATAAACACCAGTGTTTTGTTGTGCAAAATGGAAAAGAGGTCTAACCTTCATTGAATACATGGAATTATAATAAAAGGCTTGTTGGCAATATATACATTCTTAGTGTTTCTTCATTTCATAAAGCTGAACATAATTTAATCTAGTCTTCTACCCCTAAGAATAGACCAAAAATATTTAGCCACGTAGCGAAAATGTTTAGCCATGTAGCGATCCGACACTTCCTTTTTTTTGAACAGGCTAATTTTGTCACCATCATCACACAGGTGCTTTTTCAGCTATAGAAAATATGGTAGACTGATATTATACTAAGAAACTCTCTCTCCCCCTCCCCCCTTATGTTCAAGACCGACTTTATACTAAGAAAAAATTACTCTTATTTTCAAGACAGACATTACACTAAGAAACAATCCGTGACCATTATTTCCAAGATTGCAATCTTCTTTTACTGAGAAGCACTCCCAAAGAGCGACCTTCTTTTACAAGTAAATTTGCACTCTGCATACAAGCATACACAGTATGCGTGTTTTTATACATGCATACTGGCATGTACATGGCGAGCATCGTGCTCTTAGTTTACGAGAGAATATAGCTGCTGTGTAATGTTATATAGAAATACATAACCTGTAGGAAGTAATTAAATACAATCCTTCAGAAGGTGAGGGGGGATGAGAAGCCACGTTCCATGAGTGACATCGGTCATGTGGACACTCTTCGAATCTGATTGCCATGATCTTGTGTCGTCGTCCATCAAATCTTGCCCCTGGCGTCGACAGCGATTTTATTGGCGCAATCAGAAAAATATTAATCGTGTTCTCGTGCATATAAACAGGTAATCGATAGCAGAAAGTGTAGATTCTATTGCGGTTTTATCTGCGCCTTCCGTTTTGAACTGAGAAACCAATAACTTCGAAAGTTCTGAGTTATAGGATACGGGATCCACAGTGAGAAAACGATAAAATAACAAGTCTCTGTCGGTGCTTTTCGTGCTTTGATATTCAGCCTCGCACATAAAATAAACTAGTCTTTAAGTGCATTTAACGTGTTGCCAGCATACGAACATGGAAAATGCGGCACTCGCTATTCTTTTCGCGTTTATCCTAAGAGGTCAATAAATCAAGGGGCATTACTCTCCGGATGGTGCCGTGGTTGGTCTGAGCAGGATGTCGGGGTCCTTGTAATGCACGGGTCTGGTTCTGAAGTTTTGTTTTCTTTTGTATCATTTTGGTTAAAACTAATAAGGATCTATAGCGAACCCATGATGATGATAACGACGTGTTCTACGATGACACCTAGCACGATGATGAAAAGGATAATCCCTTCCCACTACAAGTCTGTAGATGAATAAAAAAAAATAAAAAAGTATTTCGCCCTCTTTATTGTTGCCGTCACCAACACATAAAACATTTACACAACAACAACAACAAAATAAATAAGCAACAGGTAGGAACAGTTTGTGCGGAAACAGTGAACTACGTCAGGCAGGAGACAGGAAAATCAGAGTTGTTTCGGGAGCATCCTAGCATGGAACTGTGGAACGAACGAGAAGCAACATTTCAGAATTCAAAGCAAGTGAGAGAGTTTCCGCATGGTGCATCGGCCGACAATCTGAAACTGTCGGAACCAATAGTCCCCACCTTGGATCCTGTGAGACATCATCACACTGAAGGTCATGACCTTTGCCACCAACTGTTCCTGACATGGCGCTTCGCGTGCATTAGCGCGATACCGATATAGCCTTCAGCCGATAACTTTCGTTTTAAACGATAAACATTTCTGTGCCATTGCACAAATTTGTAACCAAGCAGCTGTATGTGATATTCCGGCTGTGCCACGCACTCGTTGACAGTACTTTGTGAGGATGTTTTTCGAAACAATGTAAGCAGAGTGCCTTCCTGGGAAAAATTGCAGCCAGCCTTCAGCCTTCGTTTTTTACTGTTTGAAAACTTGCTGCCCAAGTTAGTACCTTGCAGAAATCCCAAGAGCTCTGTATATGAGGATCAATCAAACACGACCAGCGCCATCTGGCTTAAATTTTCTTTTCTCTTCGGACTGCTAGGTGTGTGTTTGCCAAAGGATGCTCGCTCTGAGAGATTTTCCCATGGGTCTTAATTCATAGTCCAAGAAAACATTGGCATACAGACTCATCTAAACAGGGGACCTCTAAATACTGTTGTCCTGGACAGTCGTGAATGTGCACAGCAAACAACAAGGCGGTTGTCAAAGTTGACTGGTGACGTCACGCACTGTGGACAAACAGCGGGCGTTGAACGAAGCTCTCTCTCTATCTCTTAACAGCATCACTCATGTCCCTGAACGTTCGTTTACGCAAAACAAGATACACACATTTAGCATACGCAAAATGCTGAAGTGTAGATTGATTTTCGATAGGCCTATGGATTTAACTCCCTTTGACAGAACCCTAAACAGCAACTGAAATGAAGGATTTTTTTTACACAAGTTTTAAAACGAAGAACTTAATTTTAACTATGGGGCTTTACTGTGTTAAGATTACTGGGATACAGAGGGATCCATATTATATCGACTAAAAGTCCGAGTGTAATGATAGTGTGCCACAACTTTTCAGTTAACATTTAAACTAAGTTAGGACGATGAAAACAACGCATAAAAACTACCTTACGCCTTTTAAAAACAAACACTTTTCTGCACGCTTTCGTCTATGCACAACTTGTTCGTGCCTGTGCTATGCAGCATACAGCAGACCCCGGTTTTTATGCACGAGAAGTGCACGTGCTTGGCACCCAGCAGTAGGAATGGTTGTTTCAATGGAGAATTTTTCCCCCTTTTCTTCTTCTTTTTTCCTTTTTGCAGACACCGACATGAAACTTTCTGGAGACTCTTTTATGGAGATGTCCGCCAGTTTCGATTTTAACCCTTTTGCGCCATCAAATCTCTCCCCTCCCTGGGACCAATTACTGCGCGCGCCACCTTTGATATAAGAAGGGTGTTTTATTTTCGTTGCATTTTAACCCGTCTGGTACGCTCCATTCAAAGCTCAGAATGTTTGCTTATTTAACGTAGTCCGGTCGCTTCGATTCGCAGGGTGTGACACTTAAATTCTAAGGTGATCATTAGATGTTGCGAGGGGACGGCGTGGGAAGGAAAAAAATATTTAAAGGCGCAAAAGAGTCTTAGAGTAATTAACCATAGTCTTTTATTGCCAGACGCAAGTTGAGACTTTAAGGAAATGCTGTTAACTTTTTGTTGAGTAGATTGGCTACAATATTCGAGTAATTTAGTTTTTTTAATTTTAATTTTGAATTTTGAAAGGAGGAAAAGTTAACACTTAACTGAGAGCGAAAGTGTTTCAATAAAGCTGTCCGAAAAGCAGGTTGATTGCTGATCGATTGCTGATTGCTTTTGGGAATAATCTTGTATGGATAATTCAACCTAAAATGGAGAATAGGATACGAGAGGAACAATCCCTAAACGTTTAGTCATAATGTGGGCTCTACCTTTTGCACATTTTATGATTCAAGAGAAGAAACGCCCAGATGAAGTGCAGGCCTATCTGCTGCCACAAAACGTGACTTGCACCAACATCAGCCCCAGTATGCAAGACAATCAAAAAGCTGATTTATTTCCTGTCATGGCGGATATTTTAGAATAAGCTCCTTGAAATTCCCATGCAAGAAAGCCGAATAACCTATTTTCCCCTCGTTATTAGGTAATAATTTATCGGTCGTCCCAGGAGCGAATAGCCAAATCCAAGTTGCCCGAAACAGCGTTTTCAGAGGCAAATAAAAATCTGTACGACATACATGACGATTTAGACATATATCAAAAATATGTATTACGAAGAGATGACATTTGGGGCATTGTAGATGAATTTAATGCTGGCATAAACGTTGTGTGAATGGGCATGGAGCTTGACACCCCTGGTGCAGGTCAAGGTCACAGTCTGGTGACACGGGGTCTGCTATTTTGCTCCAAATTAAGATTTTGTATAAAAATGATTTTCAGTGTGACTGCAGCCAACAACGCAGGTCCAGTCGACTTCCAGTTCTTCAAGAAGAATTTCAGCCTCATTACTGGCTGATGGACCAGTCTGGTTTGCAGATTCTTTTCTGCCGGCGCAGTGAAAACAGAAAAGAAGTGACGCATTGACCATAACGCATGCGCACCCAAGGAAAATCCTACCGTCTTCAAATAACTCATTGAAAAGTCATCCTTTCCCTGTTCGCGCCTTGCGCATACCGAATGTTATCCCAGTATAAGAAAGGAACAGCTGTTCCAGAATAGCGAGTGTTCGGGTATAAATTAAGTACAGTCTACATCCAACCGGCGCTTGGGAATGAAGAAGAAATGGTATGTTCACCACATAGTCATCAACTGCTCGACAAAGGCAGATACAGAAAACAGAAAGCAACTGCTTTAAAACAAACACGTGATTAACTTTCTTTAAAAACCAATCAGTGTTTCTTGGGCCGGCAGATATGGCTCAGTCAGCAGGTATTGTGGAAAATATCTCTATTCCAAAAGAAAACAGCCGTTAATACAGACAGTTCTGTTAACTTTTTGACAGTCTGCATTGAATTCAGTCTCGCTGTAGAGGCACGACAGAGGCTGACAACAACAAGTGCAGAGGAAAAATAAGGAAATGCAGTTTAGAAAAAAAATGGTTGGGTTGCAGAAGCGTTTGTATCTGCCCTTCGTGTTGTAAGAGCTGTCCTAGGGCCCGATCGCGCTGTGTATTGTATGTACACCTTGACGTAAGGACAAGCAATAAGAGCCTCCATGCAGCACTACACAGAACCTTGGTTGATAACCAACCCTTGCCAAACAGATGCAATAAGTGAAATAAAAAGTCCAATCTCTCCTTCTTCGAGCTCGTATTGTGTGTGTGCTGACATCAAGAGCAAAAACAGCGCCATTTTACAGGGGAGAAAAATCTCAGGAGCTTGTCTTGGGAGGTGGGTGGAGTGCCGGGCAAGCAGCGATAATCTAGTCAAGTCCGCAGCGCGGAAGGAAATGATTCGTGTGGTTGGATGCCGGGATGCGAGCATCACGTGATGAAGAGTGAGGTGGGTGGAAGCTGCTGCTGCGCGCAGCTGTTTTGTTTTATTTCGTGTGGGCTTGATTTGTTTTGTGGGGGGTTTTATTGTTTGTTTTGCTTGGCTTGGCTTTTTTTGTTCTGCTGCGTTTTGTTGTTGTTGTTCTGTTTTGGATTGGTTTGTTTGTTTGGTTGCTTCTGTGTCTTCGTCGGTGTGTTTCTTTGATTCTTATTCTAGCATTATAATCACGCAAACACGGATAAGCCTCTTCTCTCCCGTCCCCCTTCCATCACGCCTTTCGGCTCTTCCCCATCTTTCCTTCGCCCTTTTTTCCGTACCCGTTCTTTCCACTTCCTCCCTATCCCCCCTTTTTTTTAACCTGTCTTGGCGCGTGCATGCGCTCGTGCGTGAAGGTGCGTCCAATGCACATGCATCCAGACATATATTAATATATACATACGTAAGGACATACATAAAAACGTACCGGCTTGACAGCTAACAACAGTGGTAAAAAAAAGCAGACACAAGATGCAGAGACGGATGGAAAAAAATAAATGCGAAACACGAGGAAGAAAAGCCTCTTAGAGGAAGATGACAATGTTCATTTTATGAAACATTTTTCTTTAACCGGCTTACTTCGGCGCAAGAAAAATGATGTCAGTTTTACCAGACAACGTAAGTCAGCAGAAAAAAGACGGATGTGGTTCGGTTCGTCTTGCCAAACCCCGCATTCTCTTCCTGTCAGTATTTCTTGACGTTATTGGTATTCCAACTCTACTACGATGCCGTGTACCAGGATTACTTGGCTCTCTTAGAGATTCTTTTAAAAGGACAACTTTTCTTCTGTTTTATTCCTTTCGTAAACTTTTCTCTCCTAAGATTCTTTTTTAAAGGGAAAAGAAATTTTCTTCTGCTGCCATCACTGGCTGCGTCTTCTGGTGAATACACTGCGTGCCTTAACCCTCCCACACACTTCCCATCTTTGCGTCACGAGGGTATGGCCTTTTCCGAGCCCGCTGTAAGCGGTCCGTCGTCTTTTATACAATACGACAGGAGCTGTCATAATAGATGCTGTTACTTTCATTTCTCCTTCGCGCTGCTACGCTTTGCATTAGTCTTGCTGTGTCTGCAGTTGCCTCTTCCGCTGAAATATTCTGTCCTCTGACTTTTGCTTGCCACTTGGTTTTTTTTCATCTCTGCCAATGTATTTCTTTACTTATAAGCTCTTACTTTCTGTCAGAGACGTGCTACGGAGAATCCTTTTGTACTCAGCTTGCCCTTTTCTTGCTCTTACTCTCAATAGAAATTGTCTGCAAACCAGTTCTTCGGTTCCTTGTACAGTGCGTGCGTGTCCATGCTGGTGCTAACACGTTCAGCCTATTTCGTGTTTGCACCTACTACGTAAGACAAAACGATTATGGTATATAGTTCCACGTATTTTGCCACATGGGAGAAAAATGTATCAACTTTTGGGAGGCGGAGTTTTGTATTTTAGGAGCCAGGTGTTAGCACTATTGCAATAAAGATGGATGTTCAGAGAAGGGATGTTTCAGTGGATCGCAGCTTTCATCCAGCGTTTTGCATTCTATGACAATAGTTTACAAATAAATATATTTGTTATAGTGTTCAGAACGGGAGACGTTGTTTTATATATATATAATTATTCTATGCATCCAGAACCGCTCATAAAATAGAAACAAACATACATGCACACGCACCAAGGCAAACACACGCGCGCGCATGCACACATGCACACACACACACACGCGCGCATGCACACATGCACACACACACACGCACAAGCACACGCACACACACGCACACGCACACGCAGACATAAGCATACACATACATACACACTCATGCAGTGACCTTTTTCAGGAGTGTTTATATCTGGCCACTTATGGGCAAGCTTTTTTTTCGCTTTATATCCTGCATCGACAGATAGACTGGGCTTGTCGCGACGACGTCGGCCAAGTCTCTCTCGCTTGGCTGCTCCCTAGCCATTCTGACCTTATTTAAGACTGTTGCTGTCACGATGTTTATGCATCATTTGCAATTTTTTTACATATACATCCACCCATCCTGCTCCAATCAATTTACACTAAAAACCGACGCCTTGATATGGCCTAAGTGTCACAGGTCACTCCTAGTTTAGCCTGTTCGCCCTTCCCTCTCTTGACACCTGTAGGTGGGCGCTACGTCATTAGTCATGGCAGCTGCCCTGCTCCACCTAGGCTGGCCAGAACTGGTTTAAACTAGAATAAGGTGGTACCCGTGAACACTGAGCGTGGTGGGCGCATGGTACTTAAGCAGGCAAAAAATGTGAGACTGAGATGGAGGTTGCCGGTTCGAATCCTGGTGTGGCCAAGGATTATTTCCTGGAGTTAAACATTGTGCAAACTCCATTAGGCCATATCCCCGCACATTAAACTGCCTGTTCGCACTGGCCATCTTACTGATGCTATCAGTCTGGTGGTTCTTTCAGTGCATAGTTTAGTAATAGGACCCCATCCCCCATAGTGCGAAATCACCGCGAGGTGGAAGCACTTTCCCTCTAAATAACCACCACCACCACCACGAGACTGAGATACACAGACAGCAGGTAGAGAGAGGACATTCGGACACTCAGAATCGGACTAGACACAGGAGAGATGAAGTAGGAAGACCAAGAGAAGCTGACACGTGTAGAGTCACGGACCTCTGCCCCTCGCCATCTTAGCCAGGACGCCGGAAGAGCAGCTCCAGTTCTCACGCTAAATACACTGGAAGTATTTCGCCGACACGTCTACGTAACAGACGAGTAAGTGACTGCTGGATGTGCCTTATAAGTTAAGGACTGCTCTTGCCATAAACTTATCTTAGAGTCTGGGACTCGGGTTGATTTAAGATAGGTGGTTTTATCCTGCCGGAGACAGGAGACGTCATAAGCTAGAGGCCGGGCGTACGCCAAGAGGAGATAGAGGGAAGTGCTGGTCGCTGCTTTGTCATAGCTTCATTGTTGGTCGTTGTACAGCTTTAGAGCTGTGTATTACGGTAAAACAGTTGTTTCAGCAGTGAAGAGAGTAGGAGCTCTATTGTCGGTCACTTATTGTATCTGTGTATCGAGCGGGATCATAGGCCGTTTTGCAGTTTGATTTCCCCTTTGGCTTTAGTTTGGTTATTCTGTTTGTCTGATTCCTCGTGGTATGACGTAATCAGGCACTGTCTTACCCTAGATACGAGCACGGTGATTCTCTGTAAATAACCTGTAGATATATTTGATGTTGTCGAGTCAGTTAGTGCATGAAATATATGTTGAATAACGGTTCGCTGCAGTTGTGTCTTTCATGAGGGTGGGGGCTCTTGAGCAAGAAGTGTTTGCCTGTGTGAGACTGAGTGAACGTGTCAGAGTATGAGAATCTTTTCCTTCGGTAGATTTCTCTAGTTATTCACATTATTTCATAGCGTCGTCACCCTTTGGTGTAGAAACCATTGACCTGATGCAGTAAAGGTTTTGGTGACGATTGCCCAATTAATCTTATATTTACGAGATCACCATAAAAATGTGTTCAGTAATTCTGGAGAAGTCAAGTCCACTAAGTTAAGGTACGGCCCGTCGTGTCACACTAAGCTACTGACACGGCGTAAAACCCCGACAACAAACCAGTCAACCATCGTCCGAGACATGGCCAGTTAGAAAAGCTGCAGGTGTCATTTAAGTACTAGCAGCTGTTTTTCCACTATCTCTACGTCTAGAAGTAAATGCTATATGACAGACTTTTTCCGAGTTGAGGTAATTGCAACAGAAGAAAATGCTTTTTGTGGATGTGCGTGTGTTTGACAGCGAGTATTCGGACATGTTTATGACGGTCCTTCCGTCTGTGCGTGCTTACAGGCAGCATGAATGTGTGTGGGTGAAAGACGGGGAGGTAAGAACAAAAGAAGAGGGAGAAAAGACGTGAAAAGGGAGATTCAAGCACCTTACATTTTTACTTTTGTGAGCCAAGCGTCCCCCCCTACAGCCGCCTCGCTCCCATCACCCAGAACCCAAACATTAACAGCGGAGCAGCCAAAAATGTTGGCGCAATCTGACAGGCAAGTGCTCAATAATCGAAAACAAATGTGCTTGAGGAATGCACCGCCCGTGCAGCAGAGGGTCCCGAAACAACCATTACAGGTGATTTACGTCTGTTCTGAACTCCACGCACCACTGCCATCAAGATGGCAAAGGCCGTGGCGTCGTGGCGATTACGCGCCAAAGTGTTACGCACTGCGCTGCTGTTGTTGTCTGGCGGGTGCTTCAGGCTGTCAGGTCCTTCTTTGAGCCGGCCTCACACGGTTCGACTAAGGGGAATGAAATGCGTGACAAAGACTAGTCCATCCTCCGAGCGCCCCCTTTCAGCGTTAATA
>SMGT01009672.1:0-25082 GCA_004794575.1 Lanistes nyassanus
AACAGATTTGAAGGAGGCCTATTTAATTTAGCTTCAACACTATCACTTAATGAATAAAGTTAAATTAAAAACCTATCTAAAAGAAAGATTTATTCTAACGTTGACCTGCCTGGGCGATTACACACACACACACATACACAGTCCTTTCAAGGGTAGAGATGGATTCAGGATTAGAGGATTAGTTTTACTGATGCAAGTCAAATGCTAACCCACAAAAGCCGTCTGTAAGCATCACAGAATCAATTAGCATATTCATATTGTTGACATCATAGTCTCCTCTTTCACGTTCACGCAGGAAATAAATGACCATTTAGTCTGGTCAGGAAGTTCAGGAAATATGAACTTGTCATACGTTTCCTCTGGTAGGCTGCTGCGCGCATTTTGATGATAGTGATGGAAGTATTGATAACGATGGCGGTGATAAAGATCCCAGGAAGACACGTCGCGTATACGATGTCTATTGAATCCAAAATATATTTGTTGTCCAGGTAGTACGTGAAAAAATAAATGTTTATGTCTTAATATATAATGTGTGTGTGGTTGTGGTGTGGTGTGCGTGTGTGTGTGTGTGATGCATGGTGGCGAAGAGCGGGGTTAATGGGAAGTCGTGTTTATTTGATTGTCGTGATTTGGTAAATTTCTTCTGAAAATTGACAACGCGTTTCCTGATTTCTTATTAAGTTGCCAGTGATGGAAGATTTGATTAGGCTTTTGCACAATAATATTTTACGTTCATTTAGAAGTTTATAATAAAATAATGTTTTAAATATATATCTCACGTAAACAAAAAACATTAAAAGCAACATCAAAGCGTACGCATATACACTCAGTCACAAGCACATTATGTCTACAGAAACACAGGTGTTATATTCTTGAGGAAATACTAAATAATAACAGAATCTGGTGAACGGCAAGAAATGGCAATGCTTTTTTTTTACTGCACGTAAACGTAACTGTACCTAATATTTGAAAGACTGCAGCGCATCGCTTCTTTTTTTATATATGCACTATTTTCAGTTAAGATTAAGACTAGTTAGCTAATTAAAGCTTATTCTACCCAAAGATACACGATAATCAAGGATCTATTACTCGTGTGATAGAGTGATTATTTTTCTTTATCAGAGGTTTGTTTTTCCATGATTTGTAACTAAACCCATTTAAAGGAAACCCCGTGTGTTGAATGCAAACTGTTCAATGGAAAATTTAAAAACAGAATGTTAAAGCTTTGTCATTACATCATTTTCACCTGTTAGGGAGTTTTGCGAAAAAAGAAACAAAACTTTATTTCAAACACTGACAGCGCCACTTTTAAAACACCAACAGTTTTATTTCTTGTACTAATTTCTTTTATTCGATCTTCTCTGTCTCTTTGTCCTCATCCATCTCCACTTTCTGTGTCTTTTTTGTCCTAATCATTGGTCCGATTCTGACACCCTGTCTGTCATCCACCTTCTTCAACGGTGTCACGTTTCACTGTCTGTGAGAATGGCCTGCATGGCTCTCTCTGTAGACCTGCGGACTAGCGTGTGGAGGATTGCAGGTTCGAATTCAGGTGTGGCCAGGGATTGTCTTTTGGAGTTAAAAAAACTGTGCAGATTTCATCTGACCATTCCCCGTACAATAAATTGCCTGTCCGCACTGACTATCTTACTGCTTGTGATTCTTTCAGTACATGGCTTAGTAGCAGGACATTATCTTCTTAGTGAGAAATGACCTCCAGACGGCAGCACTATCCCTCTAAACTAACTATCTAACCAAACTTCACTTTCAGTTCTTCACCTCGTTCTTCGTTCCTTTCTGTCCGTCTGTGCTTCGATGTCATGGCATTCCCAAGGCCGGCCCGCAGCGAGGTTTTGCTTGATATATAGTGTAGAACATTGCTTTTAAGCTCTCACAACTTTTAAGTGTTTTCTCGTTTTTGATGTTTTCCTATTTAGCAACATGATACCGACTTTCGCTTATAATCTGGTCTTAGTAACTTCATGTTTGATTGTTACTTAGGCATATCTATAATGTTTCTTTGTCTCTAGTGTCTTTTGTCGCTAATTTCTGTTCCATACTATATAAGTTGTCACCTCTTCTTTTTGTTGCAATCCGTGCTAGCTTAATTGTTTTCTACCCTGTCTAATCCAGTCCTACCTATTTATCTCCAGTCTATTTTCTAAATCATGCTATTTTAATTCCTATACAAAAGACGGCACAGTTTCACCACGATTCATAGCAAATTAAAATTTTAGTTTATAAAATTTATTCCTTATATAAACTTATGATAATAAAAAAGCGAAAAATAAAAGCAAAAGGTAGTAAGCTGTTCGCGACTGTGGCGAGAGCGTATCGGAGATCAGGATAACACACCAAATGAGGGCGACGCCGAGCCGCTACCAGCAGGAGAGCACAAGAACTAACTACCAGGTACCAGGAAGCCGGCATTCTATCACAACCAGTAAGTCTGACATCAGTACAGATATAAGGGCCTTAGCCAAATCTCCTGTACCGTCTCCAAACCCCATCCCATCATGCGAAGGTGGAGACGTTTGTTTTCGAGATCATCAGCAGTTGATAGCAGATGGCTAATCCCCAGCCATAAATCCCAAAATCATCAAAGGACCCGCCTAATTCCTTCAGAAAGTTTATATTTTATGACAGTAAAACATAAAAACTTTTTGAAAAGACAAACTATGATGCAAGCCATGCAAGCCGTTCATTACAAAATCCTGAACAAATAACCTTTAAAGTTAATGTACTTTGTAGTTTGCAACTAGCGTTATTCCCTGGTCACCTGGCGCGGTCTGTCCATAAAGCTCCAAGTTACAAGGTGGTCCCGCCATTCAGTACAAAGTCCTTAACATAACACCTAGTTTGCAGCTAGCGTTATTCCCAGGTCACCTGTTCTGCCATATAATAGACTGGCATGGTAGTCAGTGTATTAAGGCCCAAACTTTTGTCATGAAAAAGGTTTTGAAACAATAGGATATTGCATAGGATTCTGCTGATGCAAACATACGGTAGCTGGTGATCAAAGATCTTTTGTTTAGCACTTTGACACTATTTTTACATCAGACATCCAAAAATTCGCAAGAAAGGAATTCTTTTAAACAATTTACATCAGGGACATTTGTCGGAAAATTACCAGTCCAGCCACCACAGCCAGCACACGACCTATTCCCCCACACCCTTACTTTTCCTACCCCTATAGATCAAAATAACCAAACAACTATTTTCGTTGAAGGTCTAGCTTCACAACATTCAGTGTTTATGTTGGCTTCAATCTTAAATCATAAGCATGTGTATAATAAGCTTTTTTTTTTAATTGTCGGACTATTATTTCGTTGTTTCAACGTACAAACGTGCTGATTTGTACGATTGCTACATTTGGATACTTTGACATAATGACATACTTTTTAAAAATTATCCTTTTCCGCACAGCGTCTCGAAGACTAGCATGATGGCTTCCCACATATAAATCCCAGAAAAATTCTTCCTTTTTTTCATTCTGTGTTTATTTGCTGCTTTATCGGACTCCCTTTTTTGCGTTTTGCAAAAAAGCAACTTTTATTCAAAGGCGTAATAGTATTCAGTCTCAACTGTTTTTGATTACATAACAAACCGGATAAGTGAGATATCTTAAACCGACTTAAGTGTTTCGATTACAGCGACTAAAGGTTTGATGTCCTTATGATTACAGGCAGTTTAATTTCCACTTTCGTCGCTCCATTTGTCAAACTGTGGGGAGATCTGTTTGTCCTTCGCTGTAATTACTTTGTACATCTCGACTGCTATTGCCACAATATCCGAACAGTCCATGCACGGTCTGCCGGAACTTGGATCCTAAGGCATAATAAACACAGACGTTGACAGAACAGTTCACGACTCGAAGCAGTGAAATCAGTAACCACATGAGGAGATTCATGTTGTAGTACTTGCCGCTAAAGCTCAGTTCAGGCAGAATAAAAGTGGTGATCTGAACCACCAGATTGGGGGTCAAGCAAATAAGGAAGAGAATAGATGTTCCGATTAACATCCGGGTCACTGCGATCTCTTTGCTGGATATAGTAGGAATATTGGCCGCTAAACTTCCAGCCTTTTCAGTTGCACCTGTCATATTTCTTCTCTTCAACGCTGCTGATTTTAATTTGATGATGGTGATGGAAATGGTGACGACAATAACGAGGAAAAAGATCCCAGGAAGACTCGTTGCGTATACAAAGATGTCAATAGGATCCAAAATTTGTTTGTTGTCTAAATAGTATCTGTAACAAAAAAAGTCATGAGTTTCACTCCGTCCGTGTTTCCATCCGTCTGCTGTCAGTCTCAGTCGGTCTGACTGTTTCTCAGTAAGTCAGTGAGTCAGTCAGTCAGTCAGTCAGTCAGTCAGTCAGTCAGTCAGTCAGTCAGTCAGTCAGTCAGTCAGTCAGTCAGTCAGTCAGTCAGTCAGTCTGAATAAGTTGACCTTTATTTTAATTTCTATAATTTTAGACTTTAGTCTTTTTTGATTTTGCAGGGTGTTGGGAGAAACTTTAGATAAAGACAGTCATGTTGTAGCTGAATACCTATAGATAATATTCTCCTTTTCCCCCCACCCTCCTCCAACCGTATTACTTAAAAAAAAAACTCGAAAAATTTACTAATTACTCAGAAGAAGCTGAATCCTTCTTGATAAAAATGTTACCCTTTAACGTAATTATTATTCACAGTAATACTGTTCCTTCCTACTTTGTGACAGAGAATATTTCTTTGCTGGTATTGGTGACTGGGTCAAATACGGTTATGACTGTATGTTTTGGTCCCGCGATAGCGCACATCCCGCCAATAAGTACACAGCAGCAGACGACAATGATGGCGGCCATGGTGGACGTCTTGAGCAGCCTCTTGGCGTGGAAGGGACTGACGACACAGAAACATCGCTCGCTGGCGATCACAGCCGACAGGAAGTGCGACGCCCAGACGAAACCGGTTAGACCTGGTGATTACGAAAACATACAGAAGCAGCACTGTCTTGGGTTGTTTGGATGTCATGATCCATGTAAGACTTAAACAGGTTTCCGCGCTCTAGATCCTGAAGTACTACAGTGACATGTAGTCTCGCTATTACATTTGAGACAAATGGACCGGAGTGGCCCGACCGGGTCGAGAATGAGGGACAAACCGAGTTAAAGGAGACCGAGTGAGCCAGGAACAGAGAGTGAGTGAGCCAGGAAAGAGAGTGTGGCAGCCAGGAGGGTAAAACAGATATTTATATACAGTCAGAGATAAGGATAGATAAAGAAGTAAAGATAATGAAAAAGGATATAACAATAGGCACAGAAACACAAGTAAAAAAGGATTTCTCTTCAGCACACGAAAGAGCTTTGGTCCTGTAGTCCCTGGACATTAGTACGAAGAAGCACTAACCTGGGGTTTTGGGGGCAAAGAACCAGGCGTGGGGTAGAAATAAATCGCGAATCTGACTTTCAAAATACGAGATGAACAAATCGACGACAACAACGAGATCGACGATGGCGAGGGCGAAGAGACAGAGGTTGATTCTCTCTCGCAGACTCTGTCTGTAGAAGACGACAGCGCTGATGATGTTGCCGGGGACACCCAGTAGTGTGAACAGCGGCATCAAGATCAGACCTACTGCAAGGTACGCGTTCTTCCTTGCCTGCTTGACAAACCAATGAATAAAACAAACAAACAAACAAACACACATATAAAACTAGGCCTAGTCCTCAAGACCTTTTGTCACCTAATGTTCATTAATCGAAAGATTTCTTTGATATTTATTTTATTTTTGTAGCAGATCCCAACTAAAAATAGTTTTAGCTCCACACTTTATTCTTGAATAAACACTGTTACTGGATATTTCAGATTTGTTAATGACATGTAACACGATTCCATAAAATGAACAGGTCTTTTGAGTGGGTGAGTAAATGAAAGAATGAAAGAGTTGGCCGATCGTCGGTCAGTACTTCAATCAGTGAGTCATTCAGTCATGCAGGTAAGCAGGCAGTGAATGGTGTCTAAATTTCATTTTTAAAGTTTTTGTTGAAACGCTTTCTTTTTATATGTCATAGTACGTCTCGTTTCGTTCGTGCATGTCCGAGAGGAACTTGAAAATGAGCTTTAGATTCAGTAACCTGACTTTGCTTATTTAAAGCCATCTTAGAGTTACGTATCTTTACTATCGTAGAGTTACGTCTCTTTACCACCCTATAGCTATATCTCCTTACGGCGATAGATGAAGAGCTTGAAAAAACGCAGAAAAACTGGAGCCAATCAAAATAAAGTCTTACGTAAAATATGCTAATCTCTTAGGGTCACCACTGAAAACCTTATAGTTTCCTGAAAGATCTTTGCTGCCTATAACCCCTAAACCCCTCCCCTAACCCCCACCCTAACCCCTACCCCTAACTCCACCGTAAACCCCACCCCTAATCCTTCCCCTAAACCACACTCCTCCCGAAACATCCCATCAGTTGATCCCTCCCCCGCCCCCCGAAAGATCTTCCAAATAGAGCTCCCCATTTGATTGGCTCCTCTTTTTGCACATCCGAAAGAGAGCTCGTCATTTGATTGGCTCCAGTGAATTAGTGTTTTTACATACTGGAACACCCTTCCACAAATCAATACAACGGCAGATGTTGATTAGTAAGTAATGGGAACGGCAGGATTGCAGTATACGTCAAAACAAATACGTCATCCCTCATCTATCAACAAAGTGTTTTCAAACAGATGCTCAGAAAGTTTGCACACTGGTGCTCAGTGGAACTTACTGATCGAATTGTCCAAGATACGGGACAGATTTTCATGTAAATATTATATTGTTGTCAGGAACGCTAAAGATAAAACATGAAATGTTTTTTAAGTATTTAAAAGTCTTCTTGTGACTATTTTACAATCTTATTGTGAGTATTTTACAGTCTTGTGAGTATTTTACGGTGTTGTTGTGAGTATTTTATAATCTTGTTGTGAGTATTTTACAGTCTTGTGACTTTTTTGCAATGTTGTTTCTACCTCTTCAGTAAGGGGGTCTTCTCGATTGTCCCAGAAGCCAAAACTGGATGCAGGCGCAACCTTAAGTGACTGGAGGTCTTCAAAGGATGTGACGTTCGCAGAGGTATTCATCTCGAAGGACTGGTGGTTGGGTAGACTGTGTCGCCTCATAAGGTGTCACGCCCTGGCAGTGTATTTGATCCAGTCTAATACATATATTTACATATGGAAATTGCTGGGAAAACCCCTCTCGACATCTTGCTTTTTTATACTTTATTTATCTTTTAATCGTAACTTCTAATACCTTGTATTTCACAATTTGTTTTAATGGCTATAAGAAATATATAATATATATATATATTCCTTACAACAAACTTAGTAAGACATGTCTATAGATTTATAGATTACAATGGAAGCGAACTATCCCGTGCAAACAAAACACTTGCTGTGTTCTTGCGGCAGCACGTGCAGCACAAGCAACATGTTTAAAAGTGGACTGCTGTCATTTGTTAACCTATTCTGTATGATTGATTCCAACAAACCTTTGTGAGTTGGACTACCACACTCCAAGTCGCCCATCTCATGGGCATGCTGCAGGCAGGCCTCTCACAGAGTGCTGCTGCCATACATTTTTGAGTTCACACAAGCATCATTCACAGAACCTTTCATTGCTTCCAGGATACTGAAAAGTACTTGGAGTAGTGGCCGACCAAGAGTCACAACCAAGCAAGGAGACCATTGCTTGGTCCTAACTGCCCGAACACACCATTTTGTGAGTCGTGTTTCCCCAGAGAACATCAGGAACCTATTGAATCGTGCTCAATTCCATTTAGAAGAGCAGCACTACGTATCCCCCTCAACTAGCGGCAGCACGAGGCCAGTCTAAACTGAGCCAGAACCTGAGAGGAGGAGGGGGAAACAAGTTGCGCCATGTTGTCTTCAGTAATGAGTCCAGAGTTTGTCTGGATTTCCATGATGGGAGTCGGCATGTCTCAAGACAACGTAGAGACACTGTGCTGTTCCTGAGCATGACCGGAAAGGTGGTAGCAGTCTCATGGTCTAGCCTGGAATCTGGCGGGAGACACACGGACCTCGTTGTCTTCAGAAGAGACACTGTGATCGCTGCGCGATATTTTAATGACATCATCAGACGACCCTTGGTGGTGGTCCTGAGAAGGCAAGTTGGTGCTGGATTCATTTTCATGGATGTTACTGCACCAAGTCACAGGGCAGCTGTTGTCCAGAACTAGCTCAACCTTAAGAATATCCACGACAGCCTTGTCAACATGTTCTCCTGATCTTAATCCCATAGAACAGGCGTGGGACATGATTAGAAGAGCTGTTTACAATATGCCACCCCATCCCCAGTACCCGGCTGTTCCAGAGGAACTGGCTCATTGGAGGGCAAACCCTCAGGCAAAACTGGACAGGCTGATTACGTCGGTGTCGAGGCGTATCCAGGTGTGCTTTCACTCTTTATTAATAGCAGCAGCAGCCACGACACGGGCTGATTTTTACCTTTATTTTGATACGGAGATGTCCTGACATGTGGATAATTTTTGACATTTATATGATTTGTTCTTCAATATCCTGAGCATCGAAACATTTCATTCCTGATTTTGTTGCGTTTGGTAGATGACATGATGGCAGTCCAATCTTCATGTGTACACTTGCAGGTAGATTTATTTATTGCTGATGATTCTTGAAATATGGGTTGCTTCACGTTTTGTGAGGGGTATACATTACGAACAGATATTTAATTTAGTAATTCAAAGGTATACAATTTAAATGAAATATTACATTTCATTATTTAAATGTAAATAAAATACTCGTAAAAATCTCTGCTTTTTTTTATCATTTTCCAGCCATCCCTGGGTGCGCTTACTTCCACCCAGTTCTCGCCATCAGTTTCTCGCTTCACTCAGTCTCGAGCAGGCTTCGCCGAGATTCTCGTCACGAGTTGACGTGGACAAGCGACCTTCAGCTTCCAATAAAGTAGAAGGTAAAACTCAAATGGCAACAGACCATGAGAGATGAGTGCTGATCCTGATGAAACAATTGCACGATCGTGCACAGACAAGATGTTGATTTGGGTGATTCGCAGCCCCAGTTATGAAAAATAGGTTCGATAATTAGACCATTTTTAAAGATTATTTTAAAATATTGTTTATATTTGATACTGTACCAGTGATTCATGACGATAAATGCGAGACAGAGTGTTTCATCCCTGTTGGATTAGTAAAGCCAAAGAACCCCCTGAAGACTAACTACCTGCTCCTGGTGGAAAGAAGTCACAATAAAGAACAGCGCGCGCTTGGTAGTATCTAGTCTAGGGTCATGGTGAGCCTACAGATCACAAGGTTATCTGTTGTTTTAAGAATGACACATAAAGATCCAGCTAAACACAATGCCATCAAATATAATGCCGAAAAACAAGGACTTGTATGGTGGGCCAGACAAAGCCCGACTCAAGTCCTCTTCAATGCATATAAATATCTTTCGTGAAATCAATTCCTTATGGACTAAGAAAACTCTCTAAATATTGTTAAAATAGTTATTTGTGTCCTGGGCATGCTTACGCGCATTTGGAAATCCATTAGGCCGTAAACAGTTAGTACTGTAATGTTTACAATCCTGCTCCGAAACAGAATTTTTCAAAGATGTTCCTATCTTATTTTTAAAGATACAAATTTAAGCCGTAGACGGTCCTACTAAATAATTATTATTTTTTGCGCGCATATTTGACATGGTATTTTCAAGGTAAACAGAGAACTCTAAAGAACAGGCACAAATATTGGAAACCAGTATTTTCTTTTTCTTCAGGGAAAACAAATATCTTTGACACGGCAACACATGCACACACAGATACACACGCACACACAGATACACACACGCACACACAGATACACACACGCACACACAGATACACACACGCACACACAGATACACACACGCACACGTGCGTATATCCATACACGAATGCACACAGAAGCGCCCGCGCACACACACGCGGCCTTCTGTTACACATACACATTTTTTGCACACAAAAACCAAAATTATATTATAGTTTTCGTGGTCAGAGCTTGGGCCAAAATGATTTTATTGTCTGTGCAGCGACTTGGTGTTACCTGTTAGCGACACGTTTGATGTGTACCTGACACAGCACCGATATCCCTTTCCTACAGGATTTCTCCCCGCTACGAAGTCCTGTAATCACCTGCGTGGTAACTCGAGGATTGCTGTCGAGGACAGTCAGTGGTGACGCACTGCTAGTCTGTGAGAGACGGACTCCTAGTTTGTGTGACTGTCAGTGTTAGAGACGGACTCCTAGTCTGTGTGACTCTCAATGTGAGAGACGGACCCCTCGTCTTTGTGACTGTCAATGTGAGATACCGACTGCTAGGCTTTGTGACTGTCAACGTGAGATACGGACTACTAGTCTTTGTGACTGTCAATGTGAGAAACGGACTCCTAGTCTGTGAGATTTTCAATGTGAGAGACGGACTCCTAGTCTGTGTGAAGATACTGGTGAATTATTATGCTGCATCCACTTGTGTGAAACCTCGCTCTACCTGTTTCCCTCTTTGGGTATTTGTAGGGCGAATCTCTTCCCGGCCAGTCTTAAGGCAGGAAGAATTTGCGCTATCACCCATCCCTCAGAAAAGAGTCTGCAAGATTACATTGACTAATTTCTTGTACAGGAATTTCTGTTATAACAAAATGTGAGCTGGCTTACATAAAGCCAGTGTTGATTGTTTAAATTGTTGGAGATGGGTGATTTATGAATTGGGGGTTCGCTTAGACAAAGTAGGCGAACGGAAATTTCAGTGAAGTTCTCAGGCAGGTAGCAATACATGTGCCTTGTGGGGTCAACAAAACTTGAACAAGCTTATAGCGACCAGGCACCAAAGGTTAGATGTTGACAATATGCTATCAGCCAGGCATGGCCTCATCGGAAACAGGCAGTCGGTGATTTCAAGTTATTCAGACACTAGAGTTGGCACCTGCGAGCAATTCACAAATGGTAGCTGTTGCTTAGGTAAGCATACCAGCTCCTCATGCCGGAAATAGCGTGCATTTGAACGGCCGGCAGGACTGACGCGTTTTAACTTGCCTGCAGAGAACCAAAACCTAGAGGGGTTATAAAAGGTTAAACGACACTAGACAGAAGAGTTCAGCTAGATGGTATGCTGCAAGATTTTGACAGTATGTTGTCAGCAAGGTAGGACTGCACTTACAACAACTGGGCGGCGAATTGAAGGTACCCGAACATCGGAGCCAGCGCCTTTCAACAAGTCATGATCTCAACGTCACTGATGCCGCCTGCGAGGATGAGGGACAAGTGAGGGGGCAGATCACGTAAGTAGATGGCGCTGTCAAGGAAAGAATATAAAGGGAAGACAGAGACTCGAGCAGACCGGAGCAGACCACTGGTAGACCACAGGCAGGCTTACGCTAGGTCTCTGGGGATTACTTGTTTCTCCACTGGACTTTTGAAGTCTTGGGCACTGGAATCTGAAAAGAGATCGAAGATGGGCAAAGCGGGAAGTAAACCACAGGGTTGCTTTCTTCGTCAACCTCGGACGCACGTGCAACAGCAGAGTAGCCACCAAACTGGAAGACTAAACAGAGTAACGGTATTACGTTTCTAGACGCCAGAGAGATGTTAGTTTGAATCTTTAGAGATCTCGCAGGGATAAGAACCTGCGAGATCTTCTAGTACATTCCAAACTTAAAGCCACCACTACCATCCCCCCATCATGCGGCTCCACCCCATGCAATGTCCCCCGTTGTCACACTTGCCCCTACCTGAACACCAACACAAAACTCCACGCACCCAACACCACTTTTGTCATCAAGCGCCACTTCACTTGCACTGACAGCAACATCATCTACGCCATCACATGCACCCTCTGTCCCACTTTATTCTACATCGGGGAGACAGAACGCACACTCAACACCCGCTTCACAGAACATTTGGCTGACACTAAACACCGCAGAAACACACCAGTTGCACGTCACTTCAACACACCCCCACATACAGCCGACAACATGAGGGTCTGTGGTATCTGGAGAATGAGGGGCGATTCCATTGACCGTAAGGATATGGAATCCTACTTCATTACCCATTTCGGTACCATGGCACCCACTGGACTCAACCTNAAATGAAGGGCGATTTCATTGACCGTAAGAATATGGAATCCTACTTCATTACCCATTTCGGTACCATGGCACCCACTGGTCTCAACCTCAAACACTGACCTTCCACCTCCCTCTTTTTCTCTTTACCCCTCCTCCTCTCTCTCTCTTACTTCTTTTCTCTCACCTCCTTCTCTCCCCCCCCCCTTACCCGCGNATGGCACCCACTGGACTCAACCTCAAACACTGACCCTCCACCTTCCTCTTTCTCTTTACTCCTCCTCTCTCTCTTATTTCTTTTCTCTCACCTCCTTCTCTCCCACACTGACACCCCCCTTACCCACGCTTCTCTCTCCACCCCGCCCCCTCTCCACCCCTACCCTTCCCTACCCACCTGGCGATTGGCTGCCCCTCTTTTTAACCCCGTTTACTCGCTGTCCCTTAGTCATTTTCCTGCTGTCCAGCCTATGCGCCACATCTACTGAAGCTAAGTCTTTTTCTTCTGTTTTCGTTGTTGTCGTTTTTTCGTCGTTTTTGTGTCGTCCTGATGAAGGGGTAGTGCCCCGAAACATGTAGATTGTCTTTGTCTTTGTCATGTCTTAGCTTGGTCCAGTTCCCTTGTTTTAAATTTAAGATAGAATTTACTCCAAGCGGCAGTCACCTGTTTTTCTTGCACTTTCCAAATACATAATATGATGTTAACCCTTTTAATGATAAGAAATAGTCTTTCTGCAATGTTAGCAATACATCTGAATCTTTTTGCTTCATCAATGTATGTAACTATAAAACTTGAGGTTATCAAGAACAAAAGACAGGACAGGGTAAGGGATGTATACATACATCACTGTTAATAAAGTGGATGGACTTTGGAGGAGCTTATGCTTGAGTTTTGGATTCAGTATGACGGTATTCTGACCTCCAAGTAAAAATGGCTTGTGGGACCATGGAATAATTCAGGAGTGGACTATCAGAAAATCACAGGAAGCAGTTTTGACAGCCTTTTTTTATTTTTGGGACAGATACTAGACTATGGGAGCTCTGTGCGCAGTAAAGGGGCAACAGGAGTGAACCCTGATTCCTCCCGTTCTCATGCTGTACTGCAGCTGGAGATTCGAAATGAGGATGACGCACGGCTGGGAAAGTATGTCGCAGATTTTAGTGGCAGTTTTTTTTATGTCAGTGCTTTAAAAAAATCCTTTAGATTTGTGGTTTGCCATACAAGTGCATTTGACAGTACTGCATGCAAGTAATGTCCAAACTGTAAAGCGCAATCATAAATGAAACTTTTATCAATATTTGGCATTCAATATAGTAATTCATTAGATCTATTGAGAGCTTTATGACCATATTTCTTCAGATGTACTGTCTTTAATCTGTGAGTAGCTATAACACTCCTGTTGAGTGGTCAAGTTTGTATTATCATTAACACTGGTTTGTGCAGTAGCTATAACACTCCTGTTGAGTGGTCAAGTTTGTATTATCATTAACGCTGCTCTGTGGACAGAATTTCGTTCATTGATTTAGCTGGAAGTGAACGAGCTGCAGACATGGTAGATTCCGACCGACAGACAAGACTTGAAGGTGCAGAAATCAACCAGAGCCTTCTTGCAGTAAGGATTCACACATTTCCTGAGCGAAGTTTTTAAAAGAAAATCTAGGGACTATTTTTTGTGAGTTGCTGTTAATTGTTGGTGATAAGCACGAAGTGAGCATGATCTGGTATGGTTTACATTTAGGCAAATATGGAACAGTTTAAATGCATTACTTAGTTCATGTTTCACATCAGGGTTCTTGATGGAACTATGTAGCACATTAACTAAACTTCTGTGGATCAGACGTAACATATTATTGAGTATGCAGTATGTTTAAGATGGTGTCTTTAGTCAATGATCATCCCTGTTTTCTCATATGACATTGTCTCAGTCTGATTGTTTCAGTTGAAGGAATGCATACGCTCTATTGATCAAGAGAGCCGTCACACGCCCTTCAGACAGAGTAAATTAACTCACATCCTGAAGGATGCCTTCATTGGGAATTCTCGCACTTGTATGATTGCAAATGTGTCACCCACACAGTCAGCCTGTGAACACACACTCAACACACTGCGATATGCAGACAGGTAATTTTGGAACAGCAAGAGATAACTAAGTTTACTCGATTGCATAAAGGGATACAGCAAGTTTTCTTTTTGTAATTTAAAGTCTTGGCTGCTAATAAAATACATGTAGAAATCGTACAGATGAGTCATTGCTGTCCATGAAATGACTCTAAAAATATAGATCCCTCAATTTAGATTTAATGGGGTACTGCTTATGAAGTATCTATTTCTGGTATTGCTTTGTTAACGATTATTAGTTTTTAAGTTTTTTTTTTCACTTTTTAAAATTCAAGCCCTTAATTGTAGGAGTTTGGTATATTTGTAATATTTTTCAGGGTGAAGCAACTGAAAAAAGAGAATCCGAATGTAACAGGTAGCTCGGTGGGGCATGCCATGAACCTGCTGATGAACATACCTCTGACTGGTCCCTCTCTATTCCACCCAGCCAATGTCTTGTCCACCTCAACACCACTGCGGCCACACTCAACGAGATCAAACCACCCAAACCATGCTGCCGATCAGACCCTTGACCCTGCAGAAACGCCCATACGTGGTCACAATCTTCATCAACGCACCATCTCCACCTCCTCCTCCAACTCTGCTAGGGGTTCTGGTCAACAGAAGCAGCAAGCGACCTCAGGTAGAAGGTCTGCTCGCTCAAAACCGCCCTGGCGGGAAGTCTGGCCGTCAAGATCAACCCCCCAACTGGAAGCAGCGGCCGCACAGGCGCCTCCTCCTCCGCACCCTGAGGCCTCGCCCAGTGAGTCGGACCTGACAGACACCGACTCGTGTAACATCTCTCATCTGACGGAGATGCGACCCGGCCCCTCACAGCCCAACATTCCAGTTGTCAGGTCCACGGACACAGAGTTTGAGTTTCCAACCTCAGACTTCAACAACATTGATGAACAGCTCAATGATCTCAACCAGACAAAGGACAAGACTGCATCCCAGCACGCAGTGGATGAAAAAAAACTGGACGAAGGTCAAGAGGTTTCTGAAAGCAGCAGTAGATCTGAGCCGTCTGGTGGTAATCTTGTTGAAAAGCGGAATAGATCTGATTCGCTGACAAAATCTTTAAGTGAGGCTTTTCAGTCTGGTACAGCTGCCTCCAAACACATTCCAGCCCAGCCTTCCCAATTACAACAAGGGACACAGCGGAAAGTTTCAGTGACAGATAGGGTTGTGGCAGTTGCTGTACCTCAAGGAATTGCAAAAGAGAAAGCAGAAAGTCACGCCGCTACAGGAAATCCAGCAGCAACATTACCAGGTCCAGAAAACCCAGTCCCTGTTTCCCACCTCACAGACAGCTTTGATGACGAAATGCTGTTCGGTGGACCCTTAGTCTCAGGACTTGCTCTGCAGGAACCTGCACGTGTAAACGAGCTGTCAGTGAGGTCAGACCAACCTTACCTGCAGAAGGCTCACTTACAAGCTCACAGCCTGCAGGGTATGGGGCTTCCCGCCATGCAGACTGCTGTAAGTTCAGACCTAACCAGTTTTTCTCAAAGGTCACCCATGAGAGCAGAACTGGAAAGGGGGGCCAAGCTAGAGAACAAGCCAGGACCGGAAAAGAATGTAAAGTGCAGTCCTAATGGTGTTGATAACTTCTCTGATGCACAAATAATGCCGTTCCCAAAAGTGGCTGCTATGATAGGCGAAAGGGGCATCAGGGGAAACAACAGCAGGGCAGGAATTCGTGGCAAACGATCAGGGTTGTCTTTTGTAGCTCTTGAAAATCTAGACTCGGCATCAGGACAAAGGGTTTTACCACGTGATCATTGGGAAGACGGTTCTTATGAATCGAGTAATCTCCAAAACAGTCCGAGTCCATCGGAAGAGTGCATACATATTCCTGAGGTGGAAAAACGGAGGACATTCACAAGAAAAACAGACAACGTGGCCCCAGCCAAGATTAACATGGGAAATGAAAGGAGTCATTTTAGTTTTGTAGCATCAAAAGTTTCCACAGAAAGTGGCCTGCAGTGCCATCAAGATGCCCACCAGAAACCCAGTGAGTCTGATGGTGACACAAAGGTGCTAAGCCAGAAAACTGCGTGTACTGAAGGTGTTCGTGGTGCCATGAACTTCAGCCCTCACACTGGGATGGGGATTGTGTCATCAAAACTGCCATTGTCAGCAGTCACCACAGAAAAGTTGCTACCAGGAGCAATGTTTTCTCCAATCCATCCACATCCAGTTAGCACAACAGCTGCTCAGCAGACCACTGCCAGTGTTGGTGTTGTTCAGCCAAAGCCGGTGACCGGTGTTCCAGCACCACTTGCAAATGGTCCAGGCTCCTCTGGTGCTGTGTGGATGGACAGTGAAAGAGAGGAGGCGCGGTAAGCAGACAGCAGGCAGCCAGTTCTCTTTCTTTTCATCAGTGTTCCTATTCTTCAAACTTTTAGTGGGGGCTTTGTGTTTACAACATGCCCAGAAGAAATGTCTGGCTGACCTAGGTAAACAAAGACTGACAGTTGTCCAGTGGTGCAACCCTTTTACATACCAATCACCAAAATTATTAGAACTTGGTGTCTTAGGGTCAGATCCCATCTTTCACAAAAGAAATGAGTTTTTTTGGTACATGCCTGTTTACTGGAAAACATCAACATCACTACAGCTCAGTCGCAAAATAAGTTAACAGGCTTTTCTCAGAAAGTGAAATGGATTCAGGCACTCTAGCTGTTATGTCCAAACTGTAGAACCCAGTTGGGAAGCAAGATCTTCACTGGTTACTGCAAAATCTGATTTGTTACAGGATAGCACTGGTGGGACATCACGAAGACCAATTGGCTGCCATCACTTCACTGTGCAAACAGGAGATGAAGCTGCTGCTCAGTGCCAAGAAATTGGGACAGAGGGTTAGTGTCGGGGCTGGGACAGAGGGTTGGTGTTGGGACTGGGACAGACCATTAGGTTGCTGGGACTGGAACATGTTAGCATGGGGATTTGGTGTCACAGTACCGCCATAAGTGTAGATGGTTGATGCAGGAGGCAAGGAGTTGGGGCGAGGTAGCACTCAGGAAGGTTGCAGGCAGGCTACAACAGGCTAACTGGAATTATTTTGACCCTTTTCTGTGGGTTGACAGCTTGAATCATTTAGATATGTGAATGCATCCAGCCTTTTAAAGAACAACCAGTGTCGAAATGTCTTTCAAATAATTGAGGCCCATTCTGTAAAAACTTCAAGCCATGATGCCAGTAAGGTCAGATCCTGGGCTTGTTAACATCCCCAAAGAAACAATCAGTGGCTGAGCTGAAGTATATTTGTAACATCCGTGTAATACTGTGACATCACAGTTTTGATGTCTTTCTGTGCCCAGATGAAAGTGTTGATGTTTGATGCATTTGTCTCGTGAAAAATGTTTGGAAGAGCTTTGCTTACGTTTCAGTCAGGAAGTAAAAAGAGTTATTTTTTCCCCAGAGTTTTGATGACTACCTCCATCGTGTTGGTGTTATGCTCACTCAGAAAATGTTGGCCATCACCCGGCTTCAGGAGGAGATAAGCCACTACCAAGAAAAATTTAACTCTTCTCGGACACCCAGTTCTGTTGCTGCTGGAGCAGCAGCCTCATCTGTGGCTGGCAATATGTCTGGAAATATAAGTAGCGGGTCCCACCATTCCTAGACAGCTTAGCAAATTATTTCCTGTGACCCACTTTGTTAAATAGACATGTGGTCCAATCTTTGGGCCGCCTTGAAAATCATTTGTGAGACATTTAACTGAAAACATATCTTTGAAGGATGATGTCTGTGCATAAGAAAATATTTGTATGATTTTTATGAGCAATTGACATTTTAAAATACGTCTTGATGTTGTTCCTTCTTATATAAATAAGGAGCTCAAGCAAACAAACAAACAAACAAAAATTCTTTGCAAAAGAACCAGCAACTTCACAATTTGCATAAGTTTTCATCAAAACCCATTTCTGCTTGGTTTAGAAGCATGGGTCACCAAGCGTGCTAGGTGTAAATGGAATATCTTCAACATCTACCGATCAAGGTATAAAACACCAGCACTGGGTGGGGGAAATCATTTTGAAAATGACATGAATCAAAAAGGAAGGAAAACAGAAAAACTTGATAGATCTGGAGCTAAACAGATTTTTTTTGCATGATTGTTTTTTTTCCTCAAAGACAGAAACATGAAGAACCTGTGATAATATTTACCAAAGGGAAATCCAATATTTTAAATATTTGTTACTTCTTAAGTGGGAAAAGTGTAAATTAGAAAAGTTTATTTTTTTAAATGTGGTGCGCTTTTAGTTAATGTGTAAACAGAAAGCATGATGGCCCAGAGTAAACGTAACTTATTGGACTGCAAATGTGCCACTGTGTGAATGCTGGACAGACCTTATCCAAACTTCGTTAGTGTTTCAGTTTGTGGATAGTTGCCAGTTCTTCGCGTTTCACTAACAATAGTAGTGAAGCAAAATCAATGTAGCAGAATGGTATGTTCTGTGGAAAGTCTTTCAGCCTTTCAGTGACAGCTTGTAGAATACAATCTCCTCAGCAGCTGGTGTGAATGGTGCATCATGTCGATATCTCTGCTGCTCTCCTGGTTCGTGGATGTGAGGTTGTTCTTGAAATGTGTTGAAGACAACACTTGAGATGTATAAACAACAGATGAAATTTTCCGTGTGGTTAATCATGAAAATAATTCTGATCTTACCATGCCATCTCCATCAACAGGCAGTCAGCATGTCCAGAAATGGATGATAGGAAGGGTGCATGGTCCGGAATGCTGCTTAAATGCTTTTGTGGTACCAGATGCAAATAAAAGATGGGCGTTACAGCTTTTGTTTTTCTTTGCTTTGTTAGTCTTGGTGTCCAGTGCTTCTGAAATTTAGCAAAACCAAGGGTCAAAATGACCTTCTAGCCTGATATCTGAGGGGCCATTTTGCAAAAAAGCAGTGGTCAACCCAAGCAGCTTCTGGTGTTTCTTGGCCAAATGTAAGTAAAAACTGTCACCGTGACGTGCAGCTTTAAAATCCCTACATCCTCTTGAATTGTTGTGTGTATATTACACCCGATGGTGTTATCAGGAGCTCTGGTCCTGATCATACCCATAGCAGGCAACCAGCCTCACTACGTTGGTTGAGGACATACAGATATTTTGTGCAGGCCATTAAGAAGGTAAAAATAGTGCTGGGCATCAACTTTCTCAAAATCTTGTAAGCTCTTCTGGTTCTGCCGTTTTGGAATTTCACAGCTACGCAGCGTTTGTTTACTCATAGGTGTATATATCTACCTCCACAGTCAATATATCAACAATCTGTGATTCTTATTTATTGGATTAGCGATGTTTGTGGACAAAAAACCGGAAATGTATGTTTTGTTATAAGTGACGCGTACACCTTTAAATTGCCAAACAGAATATTATGGTAAGAATTGTTTAGCAATAACTATAAATATGTTAATGCATTCTTGGACAGTGGTTAGAACAGAGAAGAGCAAAATATAGGTCAGTGGCGCTGCCACTCCGATCACCCTTCAGGGCGGTGGGGGCCGGGGGGGGGCAGGGTGCCAATTAAAGTACCTTTTTAAAAATTCCATTGAAATCTGTGCAATCTGAAACATTCTGGGGCAAAATTGACAGGACATCAAGCTGTGCAAAGTGATATTTTGGACTGCAAAGTTTTGGCCCTACTTAAGCTGCTATCACATATAGTCGTATACTTTACTGTTTGACTGCGGGTCAAGAGAGGTACGTATAGCTCCGAGAGCTCGATCCGACACGTACAAAACCTTTCGCTTTGTAATGTTAGTAAAAATTATTTGTTTAGAACTTGAGTACAGGCTTTCAGATTAACAATTATTAGGGGCGATTTTCAGAATAGCCCCATATAACTTGCCAGCACTCGAATAATATGTTTGTATACTTACGAGCGTTTGGTTTTATAAGTTATTGTAACAGTGAAACGAGAGAAAAAATAAGAATGAAAAGGTTTATTTTCTTTTAAATATATTTATACAATGGATGTATAGTTTCAAAATGACAAAATAAATGCTATGGATAGCTTTTGACTACTACAGTCATTCAGATTTTAAGCCCAACTAGCACTACGAACTTCGTGACGAACTGTTCGACACAATCCCATCGGGCTGATCGGCCTATGTATACACCCCTCCATCCTCCGCACCCCCTTCCTGGTCGTCATGAGCTGTGAATAGTTTATGATCGTGACCTGAACTTTCAGTAGTTCTTCTTCGTGTATGCATAGTAAAATAGAAATCCCGCATGTGTCCGTCCGACCATGCGAGGGTGTTTGCACGCTGCAAGCGAACCTGTCTTCCATGCTGAGCAGATCGAGGGGGTGCGTGTAATGTACAAAATTGTAAAATAATGAAATTGAATTATCTGAGAACTTGTAATACTTGTTCGAGTTATGTTTATACCGTGCATAGCTAAAAAGAACGATGCATCAACACAGAACAGGCCCACAATTAACATTCTGAACACTGAAACCCGGGGTTGACTGTAGAATTGAAAGGAAAAAAAAGTTGATCACAAGGAACAATAAATCACGGGAAAGTCAAAGTTCAAAATTAGCTTTTCTGAAGCAAACAGATGAGACGCACAGAGCATCTAAATGCGCATGTGCGTATAGACACGCACACGCTTGGGCACACACACACAGAATCAGCCCCCATCCCCAAACAGACCAATCAAGTAGGCCTATAACCCTCGACCCCGTCTAGTCCAGACACCTCATATACCTTTGATTCTGCACACTTGTCCGGCTGACAACGACAGTTAACAGCACACTTCCGCCTAATAGATCTCCCCTACCCCCACCCCCACCCCGTCCAAAAAAAGCAGTATTAGGCCCTATGCACGTATATACCACTTTTATAAAGTGTGTGTGTGTGTGAACTTTTGAGCTGTAACTGTCACCTACATTTTTCCCCTACGAGTTTTGTTCCTTACGACCCTCTTTCAACATATTTTAATTCCTTGGGATACTTCGGGTATAAACATGATGCGACTTTTCCCTTTCTTCCCATTGACCTATTTTTAATTAAACTTAATTGGTGTTCGTCTTGGGATCCTCATAGCCAACAGACCCAATAACTAAAGTTTAGGAACCGTGTTTCAATATACTAACGATTCGCATGACCAGTTTGGGGCATCTGCTGTGGTTTCATAAATCTTTATCGCCTCATAGTCATTTAAAGCAAGACAAACAAATCGATTAAAAAATTCCATATGAACATTTAAGACTTTTAAAAGACCAACACTTTGTGCCATCTGAAGAAAACAAATGCTTTTTAGAGTTTAAAATGTGTAAAAGTTTGCTTTTCAATCACAACAACAGTCTAACAACACCAGCGTTTCTCGAAGAATAGGTCCCTAGCCAAACATAAGCAACAGAACAAAGCATGAATAAATAACTCTGAAATCAGTACTGCTGCTTTACCAGCAGGGTACAACGTCTGCGCAGCTAAAACCGGAGAAGAATTGCTGGAATGAAAAAACTATTTTTGTTCTTCCAGCATGACATATTGACATCATCACATTTTCACGCAAGGACAGCAGTCAAATTATGCACAGACATATAAAGTTGGTTTGTATTTACAGGGGCGGAAATTGAAAGGATAAGCTTGTACGACCGGGTCATTTGGTCTGCCTGCTCACAACATATTAGTTACGCAAGGGAATAAATAGCGCACTGTTTCACCTACTTGACAGGTATTACTGAAAGAGACAACAGCGAAGTAAAAAAAAAAACAAAACAAACAAAAACGCGTTTTTTATATCTCGACATAAAAGGTTTGCATGTCTGATTGCGACACTGAGAATTAGCTATAAACAACGCAGGAGACATCTTACGATAAAAACGATTAACAAACATAATAAACCATCTGCTGAAACTCCACCCTTTGAAGTTGGCTTGTTTTTTCTCGTACCCTTTATCGCGGAAGACGCCAGGTCAAACTGATAAGAATGTATATGGCAAGATTTCACCATGGAAGAGCAACAGTTTGCATAATGAAATTAATTAGAAATGAGTAGAAATGATCGACCTTGCGTAATGCAATAATTTGGGTATGGCACAAATATATGTGTTCTTTGTGTGTGTGTGTGTGTGTGTGGATGATGGGTCCTTTTTTGAGTCTTCGTGAGAATAATGAAACCTCGAGAATGCATCCCGATCACAGACATGAGTGAGGGACAGAGGGAGAGTTTGTGGCGGTGTGTATGAATCTGCTTATTTTGAGCCATTCTGTCATTTGAAGAATAAACCAGTCGACATGTTCGCTGCACACACTTTTAGGGAAATGGCAGGTCGTGGTGATTTGCTGTTTTTGAAATACGTGTTCTCCCTCACAGCTTGGGGTTTGGTTGAGAAGACTAACCAGGACACAAGATCACAGACTTGCAGTTTGAGTTTCCATGGAAATCTTTTGCTATCTACAACATGCACTTACATAGTGTTTCCTGGAATATATCTATTTCTTAGTCGACAATCGAAGTTTTTAACAGTCTTTGGAAATTAATAAAGAACAAGTGAGGACCGAGCGTTAAATTATCAAATTTTCTGCCAAGTTCCTTTCTTTCGACCCTCTCTTTGCTACGTGTTTGGGTACGGTAAGCTCCCATGGTCGCATGCGTCTCCATACGGTTATGTTGAGCGTTTCAAGTACTTCCTGTTGGAGTGATAAGTCTTTGGAAATCCAATGGGGCAGTCTAGCGTCGTCAATCCGTCTTTCGCGTCTGAAGGTAAACCCGGAACTAAGCGGGTAGTTAACGGATTATTCCGAATCAGAATTACTGATCTACTGCGCATTTGAAAGGTGGTGGCATGCTCAAAATTATTCGCCGCGAATGGAGAAGATAAAGGTAGCATTCTAACCAACAAGAACTAAAGGGGTGTCTCGAATTAAGGTAGGGAGGGAAGAACCCTGAGGTGTGTTTCCTTGTGACGGGACCTGGATACCTGTTTGACATCTCAGGCTGCTCTTAAGCGAGTCTCTGCTACCGTGTCTCTCACTTACCAGGTATGGACGATGTGCTACACACATCCCATAACCGACCCGTCACACAAACACATCACGAAGACATATACTTCAGTCCCTCAAGTTCTAAAAGCACAGTAACTTCTGACCATTTGCAGTATTTGGTTGTTTCCATGATCATGGCTTCTCGAACCTAAAAACATCGCGCATGAGCTATACTCTCCGTCGATCTCCCCTGACTCCCGTTTTTTTCTTTACTCGAACTCCCCACGCCCACCCAAATTTTTATGGCTTCTTATTATCCAATACTGCTCATTTTAGCACCTCTTTTCCGCTCTAAGCTGGTTTGATTCTTATCTTTCCAGCAGGTCTCAGACCACAATAATTGAAGAATACACATCCAGCTCTTCCCTTTTTTCTTTTTGTGCCACTGAGGGTTCGGTTCTCGGGCCCATAATTTTCATTCTCTACATAAAACCTCTCTCATTGCTACAGTCTTACTCAATCCAGAGTCAGTCTTATGCTGATGACACGCAACTGTATGATTATTGCCTTCCTAATCAGATACACTGTACAGACAATGCAGACATGGTGAAAACAGACTGAAACTTAACGACGATAAACCAGAGGCCCTCTAAGTTTGCAAGAAAACAGATCGCATCTCTTGTGCCTTATCCCGGAGTATGCAGGTAGGTACTGCACCCATAACTCTCACTCCTTGTGCCCGTGTCTTGGGGCTCATAATTACTGATGACATGTCCCTAGACAATCAGGTGTCCAGTACCTGTAGGGTTTCCTACTTCGAACTGCATCGGATTAGCCTGATCCGCAAACACCTGTAAAATCCACTAACATCCTTGTCTGTGCCTTCGTCTTGTCCAGAGCTGATTACTGCAGGGCCTTGCTTGCTGGCTGCTCTCGTTATTTCGTTCAAAAACTGCAGAAGGCTCAAACCTCCACTGCCCGACAAAGCTGGTTAACATGACCACGTCAAACCTCGTCTAAAGATACTTCACGGACTCCCTATTCAGGCACGCATCGACTATAAAGTGTCAGCCCCGTGCTACAACTTTCTGGCTGGCTGCTCTTCAACGTACTTCTCCGATCTGCTCTCAGTTCACTCTCCATCCAGACAACTCCGTTCAGCCTCAGGTGATCGTCTGTTAGCTGTACCCTGCGTACGCACAAAAATATATGGCGAACGCAGTTTCTCCTTCCACGCTGCGACGCTATGGAGCTCGCTGCCCTACCATCCGAGACATGCCAACACAGTCCAGTCCTTCAAACGCTCCCTCAAACCGCACTTTTATATGCAGTATCTCGACTAGCTGCTCCACCGTTTCTTCCTGATTGGTAATCTCTGTGTAGTACTGAATGGCGTTGGCGTGTGTGTCTGTGTGCGTGTCTACGTGTGCGTTTCTGTACTCATTCTGTCAGGCGCGGTGAGCCTGCCCTGCGAGGCGGGGTACCGCGCGTTATAAATTCTCATTTATTATTATTACTATTATTACTATTATTATTAAATGACATAACAAGCAAAAACCATAGGCAACATGCCTTTAACAGAGCATGCCAGTTTCGGATGAAACAAATGGAGATGGTCAATGAACATACGCTAATGGCGTCGCATAGTAATCACACAGCTATGATTAACGTTGAGTTCTTGCTTCCAGGGTCCTCCTCTTCCTATCTCTCACTTGTCATCCACTACGGAGTCACCACCATGATGTTTGTCGTCACAGTCAGTGCCTACAACGTCCACAAGGTCAAAGTGAAGTAGCGTAAAGAGCGGACGATCCGATGTGGTAGAGCTAACAGCAGAAGTTACGTGTCCTTTCTTCCCATCATCCCAAGCGTCAAGCATCAGACGGGCCGGACCTCGTTAGGACCCTCCCCTTCCCCCCCCCCC
>SMGT01009672.1:25115-84777 GCA_004794575.1 Lanistes nyassanus
CCCCCCCCCCCCCCCCCCCAAGAAGCATCGAGATTGCACCATCCAGGCACTGCTGATCCCGAGAGATCCACGAATGCATGGCTTTCAGGGAGGTAGGGGGTGGGGTAAACCGCAGGCTCTAGTCACGTGACACTGCCTCACTGAACGTCCTGGGAGGAGCAGGTGGCGCAGCATTTTTTCTGGTAGTACGGGTAGCGACACATGCGGGCGTGCCGCACCAGTTCGCAGCGCGCGAACGTGTCCTGGCAGTCGCCCGCCACGGCGCTTGCTGCACACACGACAACAGCTCATATCAGTGGTGGACAGAATGCAGGCCAATCTTTTTCAGTGGCTTGTGTCATCATCATCATCATCATCATCATCATCATCGTCGTCATCGTCGTCGTCGTCGTCGTCGTCAACCACCACCGCTGCACCGCCATCGTCGTCGTCGTTGTTGTCACCACCACCACCACCACCACCACCACCACCACCACCACCTTCATCATCGTCTTCGTCATTGTTTTTGCTACTTTAATAATGACCTATGCATCCTTCGAGGGCTTTATTTATTTATTTACCTGGTTCGATGGCAGGAGCGTCGCAGCTTTTTGCGCTGCAGACGTCCACCCTACGGGGTTTCTCCGACTGGTCGCACTCGCTGCTGGGGTTTTGCTGCTCGTCGAGGCATTTGATCTCACGGGTCTTCTGTCCTGTTCCGCACGTCACGGAGCACTGAGTGAACATGAAAGAAACAAAAAGAAATGAAACAATGAGTCACGACTCATTCACACCCCGTTAATAGAAGTGATAACAGCCGCTCATCCCTTCCTGTTTCCTGCTCAAAGCCTACTCAATGCGTTTGCGTGTGTGTGTGTGTGTGTCCATCTTGATTTCATACAATTTCACGCTGTGCATAACGTTCCTGCACCAGAAACAGTTAAAGCACTTAGAAGGTGGGTGGGTGGGTGGGTGGATTTACGGAATCCCTCTAGCTATAGTCCACCCCCGTTTCCAATGGACATCTGGGAAATTTTTGTGTGGTAAGCCTCGGTGAAATTCGGTAAGACTTGGAGCTCTGCCTGCAGTTTTCTGCTAGTCTATCGTCCCCCGCCAGTGGGAAAATCCTTGGTGTGCTTGCCTAATGGACGGTCCACGTTCCTTTTAAAAGGGAGCAAAATAACTTCTTGTAGGTAAGGAAAGAGCGACTTGGGAATCTTAAATATTGAGCCCATGTGCCAGAAAAAAAGAAAGAAAAAAGCTAACTAGGCTTTTTATGGGTGTAATGTTTCTACTTTATGCGAAGGTGCGAGAACAGTATCGAACAGTTTAAGCTATCAAATCGAATTAAAAGCAAAATTACGTTCTATCAGTAGAGCACAGGTTTATTTTGTATATAACAACCTCGTATATAAATATTTTCTTTGTAGCAGGAAATTTTAGATAAAATTTACAGGCACACAGGTTTTGGGTAGACATCGATGATTATTGTGCATCCTGCGCTGATGCCATGCTCGTGTTTGTACGCACGCCCATCGGCAAGGGATGGTGGAGTCGCGGGCGGTCGTATGTACAATACAATACAATACAATACACTTTATTCAGTTTCTTTAGACCCAACGGACTTTTCACAAAGTGAGGTGTGCCGACATTGGAATCGGAATGAAATTTTTTTAAAAGCACGAAGATACAAATTTCGACTTAAACGTGCAAACATAAATGAACACCACCTCTAATCGGTCAGAGAAAAAAAAAAAGAGGTATCGACCTGTAACAGGGTCGAGCGGTAGCGAACTGCTGCGAATCATTGTGGAAGGCGTCGCTGGGTCTTCAGAGGGTCTCTGACTTTGCGTTCCTTTCTTCCCTGGATCTTCGCTCTGCAGATCGAACTTTGCGTTTCTGCGATCGGAGTCTACAGCTATATACTGTCTTCTTCTGTACGGACTACGACTGCGAACCACTATTGAGTGTGAACATACACTATTCCTGATTGGATTATAATCCACCGCAAGTAGTTTTTACGAATTGTATTAGTTTAATTGTACTCTGGTTATTTCACTTCCTGTTCTGAGATTCGTGACATACCTCACGTTACTATTACTACACACACACACACACACACGCACTTTTACATCTTTGTTCATCCACCTCTTTCCTTCCTCTGCTATCCTTTTATGTTCGTAGTTCAATAAATGTGTTGAATTATCTGGTTGTGTCCCTTTTGATTGAAAAGGGGGGGGGGGTAGCTTTAGGGGACCTCATTACTTCTCTCTTCCCCAAACTCCAGCTCACCCGATAAAACGCTACAGGGAAGACCTGGTCATGCCTAAATTACAGATATTACAGATGAGTTATACGTGGCCTCGGACAGTGAGACCTTGGTGGCCCTCTTTCCTACCCACCTTTGGGTCAGGGGATCAAAAGAAACACGACGCCTTTATGTTTCCCACACTTGAGCAATGAACGACCAGTCAGGCGCATGATGCAAGTAACCGTGTTATGCCGGGTACGAGGGTCAACTAACAATGGTATGCTAGCTAGAAGCGTTACAAGTAACGGTGGTATGTCAGGTATGAGGATTACAACTAACCATCGTATGCCGGCTAGAAGCGTTACAAGTAATTAAAATGTGGTATGCCAGCTAGAAGCGTTACAAGTAACCGTGGTATGCCGGCTAGAAGCGCTACAAGTAATTAAACTGTGGTATGCCGGCTAGAATGGTTACGAGTAACCATGGTATGCTGGCTAGAAGCGTTACAAGTAACCGTGGTATGCCGACTAGAAGCGTTACAAGTAACGGTGGTATGCCGGCTAGAAGAGTTACAAGTAACCGTGGTATGCCGGCTAGAAAGGTTAAGAGTAACCATGGTATGCTGGCTAGAAGCGTTACAAGTAACCATGGTATGCTGGCTAGAAGTGTTACAAGTAACCACGGTATGCTCGCTAGAAGCGTAACAAGTAACCGTGGTATGCCGGCTAGAAGCGTTACAAGTAACGGTTGCCGGCTAAAAGCGTTACAAGTAACCATGGTATGCTGGCTAGAAGCGTTACAAGTAACCACGGTATGCCGGCTAGAAGAGTTACAAGTAACCATGGTATGCCGGCTAGAAGCGTTCCAAGGGCCAGCTGGGTGGGCGCCTGGGTGTAAACCACCAACCGGCTACAGCCGAGCTACCTTTCAACCGTGAAAAAAACCCCCATCGTCTCGATTATCGATTACGACCGCTTAATTGATTTGTTCAGATGTTGCAATGTGACGTTCCAAAAGCGGCAGAAATCAATCTGAGCCATTTGTGGATACCGTTAGAGCAGATGCGGGAAAAGAAATTCTGCAGCCCGGCCCACGGAAACACACAAGTCTGTAGGAGCCAGAAGGAGGTTCAAGAAGGAGGCATTTGTTTACAAGCACATCACCTTGTTTTCAATGCTCCCTCGATCTTCTTAGTTCAATTTTAGCTTTCCTGTAACAGTCTGACATTATCTGGACTTTATCATTTACCGATGAAGGATATTGATAATATAGAAGAGGGAGATGGATTTCTCTGTGAGAGATGAGCGCGCGCGTGTGTTTGTGTGTACGTGTGTGTGAGAGAGAGAGAGAAAGACAGACACACAAACAGAGAGACAGAGACAGACAGAGGCACGTATCACGTCTGGCTGAGTGGCTACACGAATAAAGACGTCGAATAACTGAAGACGGTATATTGTCGTTCCTGAAGTCTATGGTCTGCGCACAGCAGTTGGAAAAAGTGTCAGAAACCCGACGCGCGTTCGGTTGAATAGTTTATCATCTTCCGTCAGCTTTGCTAAGAGGTGGGCGAGTGGAGCTGCCTCAGGCGGCAGGATACAGCGGCGAGTGCTGACAGCCAAGCGTTTCTCGCGGCACGCCACCAGTTCCGGCGGCCAGGCGGGTTCTTCATTTCCGGTGCGACCGGCGGGGGGAGATGCACGTGCTCAGGATGCCGCGCACGTGAATCTGCGAAAACGAAGCGCGAGGCTTGGCAGCCACGATACCAGACAGCTGTTCGTCGGGTACAGCATCGCAAGTTGGGCCGTTAAATTTAGTCGCAAGAGCTATAACGATTGGTATGTCTGTCTCCGATTACTGTGCATGGTTAGTAATCTTCAGGAACACAAAAGGAATCGATTTTAGGTTGGTTTGGCTTTCCGTGTCTGTGATCTCAAGTTAGCGGTTTCCAGTCCCGCACAGCTAATTTTCTTTTATCTTTCCTCGGGGTGTGGGTGGGTGTGTAGGGTGTATAGGCCCCCGATCACTGGAGTCAATGCTGGGATGGTGATCACGGGTCTTAAGTTGACAGCCGAAGAGACAGACAAATCTTTATGGTGTAAGAACTAATGAACAAACACAAGTAAATACAAAAAAGTTATTTTTCTTTTTGAACAGATTATGTCCCGCATTTAAAAAAACGCTTAGTAAAATATTTATTCACCCCTCTTCCCCCAGTCCTGTGCCAGCGTTTCACTCACCTCTGTCCATGACGTCATGTACCATTCCGAGGTGCACGGCGCCAGATCGTCACATGACTGCCACGTGATCGGCTTGTCTGTCGACAAGCAGTTCTCCTCACTCACCACGCTGACGAAGCCCCCGGGATGAGCCTTCATGCACACCACGTCACGCGTCCTGACGCCAGAACCACAGGTCGTATTGCACTGCAAGTGGAAGATTGAATTAGCATGCATGGTCTTTGAACTTTCTGGCTCTTGACCCCTGCCCCCTGCCCCGGGCCATAACACTAGCAAGTCCAGACTTTGGGATAATGAAAAGAGGCGCGTTGTCTACATGGCAGAGTTTCAGAGTTTACAGTTTCAGGTTTCAAGGTAGATACTAGGTCATGTGACGTCAGATAACCTGTAGACGAGCAGGTCTCACTTCACCTGACCAAAGCAAGACCTGTTTTATCTTCCTTCAAGCCAACATAGGGATCTCTTGGGGAGAAGGTGGATAGCTCAGAGTTCAGAGGATCGAAATCGTGTGTGAAAGGTGGTGGTTCGAATCCATGCAGCGGCCAAGGATTATATCTTGAGTTGAACATTGTGCAGACATTACACCGCCTCTCCGCAAAGACCATATCTTACTGCAACTGTCAGTCTGGTGGATGTTTCAGTGAATAGCTGAATAGTCTGTCAAGACGCTAGTCCCTCCCATAGTGCGGAATTCCTGCAGAGTGAAAGCACTGTCCCTCGAAAATAACCAACCAGTTGACGTGGACAGCAGCGGACTGACTTCCGGCCTCACCTGGTCCCACTCCCCTGTGAACCACTCGCCTCCGCAAGGCGCCTCCGTCCGGCAGGGCTTGTTGGTGGAAGGGCGCGCGTGTTTGTCACAGCTGGAGTCCGGCAGGCGACCACCTTCCACCCCCAGACAGTGGACAGCTCTGGTCATCGCGCCGCTGCCGCATCTCGCTGGACACTGCACAGACAGGACAAGAAATACGTGGTCTCCACTGTCCGGATAGGAAAAGGCTACGTAGAGTCTACGTCATAAACAGGGTAATACTACGTGAACTCTACACATAGGCGTATGTAATCGTTATATGCCTCTATGCATTACACTAATTCAAGAAAATATTACGGGGACTTTGATCACATGCAGGAGAGTGTTAAATAGGCTGGACGTCTGTGGCAGGGGAATATTAAGTAGCCTAAGGGTCACACGTAGAAATTTATGATATAGTCTTTCTGGAACAGGCAAAGTTCAGTTTGGGGTTTTACCTCCCCCATAGGTATCCCTCTGACTAATCTTAATCGAGTGAGCCCCCTTAACATCGGTTTTCAACCCGGTCATTTGATGGACTTTGGGTCAGTTCTCATCTTGGTCAGATATACGTGACTCTTCAGAACTGTCAAAAACCGCTACAATAAATCATGCTCATGTTATATTAATACTTTTATTATTTTTATTATCATATTATTAATATTTTTAAATGTCGCCTCCCATAACCAAAGGGGAAACTAACACATTATTTAAAATGAAATCGTAGTATTGGTCGTACAAAAAAAAATCCACTTCCATGAAGACTCCACCCACCCCTCCTCCCGACCAAAGTTTACGAAGATGTATTCTCGCCTTTTAGAGGTTAATAAAATTGCATTTAACCCTATCCTTTGGGGAGGCACACACACACACACACAGTGCCAAGACATTGGAGACACGGCGCTAGCAACGCCACGTCGATGAGGTCGTCATGACTGACTGACCGAGTGACTGACAGACTGACCTGTTCCGGCCACTCGGTGAAGTACCAGCCCCTCCCGCACGGCCCCATCTCGCAACGCTCCTCGGCAGCAGGTCGGTCACCAGGGCACAACGTGTCCACCACCTCCTTCCCCGAGGCCTCCACGCACCGCACCTCTCTAGTTCTTACCCCCTCTCCACAGTGAGAGGAGCACTAAACAGCAAACAATACATGCGCGTGTGTGTATACCATTATACCAGAAACACACAGCATCACTAGAAAAGATTACGAAGCTTTAAGAAAAGTATTGGAGTAAGTTTTGAATAAGGTTTAATAATAAGCCACGCGCAGGTGTTCTTTTAAAAGTAGTCAACGGTTTTTAAACTATATTTTAATTCCTCCTCGAGATATGCAGACTTGACAGCACACACATCCCCCCACTCACACGAACACACACACACACATGTATACAGGCGTAGAAAGAAGAGGAATAGAATAAGAAGAAAATCTGGGCAGAGGTAGTATTTATGTTCGTGCCAGACCAACTTTCTGCCCAGATTACCTGAGACCAGTTCCCGATCCTCCAGTTGTTACAAGGACTGTTCTGGCAGACACGTCTTCCTTCCGGTCTGGGAACAAGATCACAGTTGCCGTCCGGCATAGTCAAATTCAAGGTGGCAGACACCCGCGCCATGCAGGTGAGAGCTCTGGTTTGCTCTCCTGGCCCACAGGTGGCGCTGCACTGGGACCACTCAGTGACATGCCATCTGGATTTGCCATGGATATAAAAGACAAGTGCATTACCGTCAAAACTTCAAAACAGTGAAAATTACGTTTGCTTGAAACAACATGACAAAACGTGAGTCTGCACCCACAGTCAACATACACGTTCGTCAAGCGCAAATCGTCAGGTCTCTTAACGCAGATACAAGTTTTAGAAATCCATAGACCGCATCGCGACTCAGTTACAAATGTCTACAAGGATGCGATTCACCCCCTCAGATGCTTGATAAACTGAAGTTCTTTTCTTACCGAAGAATCGAAAAAAAGGTTCATATTTTGATGTCGCTGTAGTATTCTATGTAGACCCATTCCCTCCAGGCTTTGTGGAAAACGTACTCTAATGCAGTAGCATTGAACATGAGTAGTAACAGCAACTGTGAGCCATAACCTTTATTTAAACTGGTCAGCAACTGACTTGACTCCTGCTGAAGTATTTGTCAACTAAAACATCCTGATTTTAATACGTTTGCTTTTTCAAGCTAACGCCCACGAATTGAAAACTGCAAGCAAGAGCTGATCCCGGTTGTCCACATCCACATGACGTCCCACTTTTGACCTTTCTTCGTCTAGCCGAGATTATCAATAACCATGCGAGAATAGTGAATTATTACCTCCCCCCCCCCCCATGAAATGGCGAACCTTTACGGAATTTAAGACACCTTTGGATATTTGTTTCGCGTTGAAAGCCACCTACTCGGCTGGGCAGGGACGAGTGTTGCACGTGACTGCCTGGGAGCGGGGTCTTTGAACCTGACTACAGTTTTCGTCCGTCACCACAGCACGTGTGCGCGTGTGAAGACATACTACCGCCGTCTGCTGCACACCTGCAACACACCACATGGCCAAAGTATCGTCTCAATGGGGAGAAAAATAGGAAAAGAACACAGGAAGATGGACGGACGGGCGGGCGGGCAGCCAGACAGGCAGGCAGCGAGAAAAGACAGAGGTGGGTGGGGGGATACACAATTAAAAGCTACACAGTTGTGTCTGCTCCCGGAAAAGGTTGATATAACATGTTTTTGATAGAAGACTCTTTGCCAACGAGACAGACTTCTTGCGAACTAAAATGGCCTCGCCGACAGCCGCTTCAAATTACAACCGAACGGCTTTCTTGCTGCAGATAATCAGGACAGGAAATGCTTACAAAAGGTACGTTTCTGTCAATACATCTTCAATCCAGTCTCTGCGTGATGGCAATACTGTGCAAGCTGATCCCGCTGGCCTTCATTCCTGCCCAGTGTTTTATTAACGATGTTTTTTAAGCCTCCCTAAATGAGCATTTAGCATGGCCGCGCTGGGCTTTAAATTCAACAAGTCGTTTGTCTTCGCGCGCTCTGTCCCCGTTTTCATTTGCTGTCAGATTTCTCGGTCAGCCTTGATGTTAGCTCAGACAGGCGGACGCGACGTCCATTACAATGTTTTGTTTGTCCTCAAGTCTGGGGGCAGAGTCGGTCAGGGGTTCCTTCGTCACGACCGATGCTGTAACTGCCTTCAGCAAAACGACAACCAATGAAGCTGACAAGGTCCGCTGTTTTGGCAAGGCTGTATGGAGACTTCATGACTTATGTAGCTGCTCTAATGTTTGTATTACTCTCTCTGCTAGACAAGGAAGCTGAGGTTGAAGTGTGTTGATTGTAATCCTTGAACCTGGTGAAAGACTATGTTATGAATCAGTGGTAGGGTGAGGGGTAACGAATCTGATCCGGAGTGTTCCAGAACGGGACTGCGCGAAGACACACGCACGCACAGATACAAAAATGCAGACCTGTACATGAAGGCAAGTAAACAGAAAAATTGTGACTGCTTACTGTAATACTCATTCACACAGGCGGATATGCACAAGCTGCACCCACGAGCCCCAAGCACGCGCGCGCGAGCACACACACACACAGAGAAAGAAAGAGGAGGAAAGAGATGGAAGGAGAGAGAGAGAATGAGTGCGGGAACAAGGGGAGTGGAGAAAGAAAGAGAGGGAGAGGGAAAGGGAAAAGAGAATGAGAAGAACGAAAACGACGATGACACAAAAAGGAGGGGAAGGAATGTTAAATAATAGACATCCAATGACTTTAAGTGCGCGAGCTTGTGCACGCATTCGCTGATGCGTCTTTACCTCCTCCACAGGTCAGCGTGCAGTCGGTTAATCCCGACACCCGCCACTCGTATCCCCCAGCGCTCAAGAAACTGCTGTCCGTCCTGGCTCCATCTTTACCCCCTGCCACGGGCCGGTTTTCAGCCAGACTGGGCACCAGGTTGTCCTCCACTCTGCCCAGACCATTGTTGGCGCTGAACACAGTGGGGACCTTGTTGTCGCTATGGTACTCGGCGGACAGGCCAGCCCGGGAGTGGCCCCCGTCTGGTCGCCATTCGTTGTCCACGAACTGTGGAACGGGGGGCACGTTTCTGCTGATGGACGGGGGGCTTCGGGTGTACCCTGGGGCCTGGGTGGGTACGAACGGCTGCCGCCCCGTTCTCTGATCATCGGGAGTCTGAACCGTTGGATACTGGCTTCGGTAAGCCTCGGAATTATCTCTGTCATTACCAGCCACAATGTGTCCGGCTCCAGCCGGCTCCTGGCTCGTTTTGCCATCGTCAGGAGTCGGCAACCTTTGTCCCGCGACCCCATTCGTTCTCCTGCTGTCTGGCGGCCCACCAGCCGCCACGCGGCTCACGATGCCGCTCGACGGAACCTGCACAGGCGGGGCCGCGGTTGCTTGCCGCGCGGCGGCTTCTTCCTCGCCGCCGCCAGTTCTGTCGACGCGGCTTCTGTCTGGCTGAGACCCAGTGGCGTGCTGCAGGTCTGGATGCCTGTGTCTGTGCTGCTGTTGCTGCTGGTGGTAATGGTGATGCTGTCGCTGCTGCTGCTGCTGTTGGCTGTTGTGCTGCGCGCGCTCCTGGACTCGTTGCTGGTGCTCACGGAGCCGCCGGTTGTGCTCCTGCAGGCGCCGCTGGTATTCCGCCTCCTGTGCCGCTAGCTGCTGTTCGTACAGCTGCCGTCTCCTCAGCAGCTCCTGCCGGTATTCCTCCTGGCGCCTGTCGTACGCCGACGGCTGCGGCTGTGCCGCCAAACCCTGCGCATGTCCATTGCCCCCGGAACTGCTTTTCCTCCGCTCCTCCTGGGTTTCCACAACGCCGGTGGCGTTCCCTAAGCTCTCGGCCTGGCTGCTGAGGGCCTGCGTTCCTCCCGGCCACTGCTGACGATCTTGGGCAGGATTATGGGGGTCACGATCCCTCTCGAACTTCGGCCGCACGGCCAGCTGGATGGCGCGGGTCTGATTGGCTCGCAGCTGGCTGGAAGCCGGCTGCCGGGCAGTCTGGTGGCGCCACTGTGACTGTTCGTGGGTGCCGGTGACTGGCTGGGACTGTCGACTGGCAGGGGGAGGAACGCCAGCTTGGACTCGCCCGCGACCTGGCTCGAGGCGCGCATCATCGATGTGGTCATCGTGTTCCGTGTTCGGCTTGTGCTGGTTCCATCGTCTGAACGTGAAGCTCTGCGAATACTGCGGCCGCCGGAAAAAGCGCCGCCGGTGGTCGTCACGTGACCCTTCCGAGGGGGCGTCACTCTGAGGTGACGGATGGCGGTGAACGTCCTGGTTGCTCCCCCGTGCAGATTCTTTCTCGTGGTCATCTTCACTTTCCTTTTTCTGCTGACGACCGTCGCGATGAAAACTGCTGACGCTCTGGTTTTTTCTGATCTTTTCTTCATGCTGATGAAGGGTTTGATTTGACTGCCAGGGCGTGTCTGTTGCAGATGAATTGTTGACCGAAGTCACCTTTGCTGCTCTTTCAGAAGTCTCCATGTCTTCCTGAACCTGAACATCATCAGTTCTTTCGTTTCTATTAGTCACAGGAGACGGTGTGGTAGAAAGAGATACAGACGTATTTGACCCCGACCCTGCAGTACCTTCTACTTTTATGGCACCCACGTCACTGTCATCGCTGCTGTCACTGTCGCTGTCATTGCTTCTGTCACTGTCATTTTCACTGTCACTGCCGCTGACTTTACTGTCATTGGCTGCTGGAGTGACAAGTTGTTGGTTCTGGTTGCTATCAGCTTCCTGAGCCGTGATGTTGTCACGTGACTTCACCGTGTCTACGTCCTCACCTGCGGACCGACCAACAACCTCTGACCTGTCCTTCACCATGTCTGCGCTCTCAATGACCTCTGACTTGACCTCCTGTCGTTTTTCTTGACTGCCGGCAGGGGGCGTCGAAACGTCAGAAGGATCTGCAGCATCATATCCGGACCGTGGTACCGTCTGTTTCCTGTCAACCTCCATTGCAGTCTGTCCGCCCTTGACCTTCCTTTTATCTGCCTCGTTCTGCACCCTGTCACCTGTTGCCGCTTTCACTTCCGGGTCGTTCAGCACCCATTCGGGCAGGTCCTCCTCGTCACTGTCGTAGAAGTCGTTTTCTTCCTCGTCCCCACCATTGCCCTCTCGTCTTCCATCCTTCGACAACCTCGTACTTGCGTCCCCATCGGCCCCCGCCACGACGCTGTGGTTGCTCCGCCTCAGCGCCCCCTCGTCGGGGATGTCAGAATCCATGTTGGAATCGCTGGCCTCCTGCGGTTGCTCGTGCGTACTGACGTCGGCAGCTTGCCCTGGCCTGCCTTTGCCGGAGCTTCTCGTCACGCCATCGTCTCCTCGCAGTTTGGGCGAAGGCGGGGCCGTCAGATCTGAAGGCTGCCCGAGGTCGTCGTTGGCGCCCGAGATGATTTGCCGGAAGTAGTTGTCGGTGACAGTCAGCGGGACGTTGAAGCTGTACAGCACGCCCTGGTTTCGACCGTTGGACAACATCTACAAAAGAACAGCTTCAGTAGTCAGCCGGAGGGAAAACTGAATTTGCAGGAGTAGGCCAAAGGGCCTGTCCCTGTGTTTGAGAAAACGGGACAAAATAAATATGTCTGTATGTGTGAATGGTGGACGAGAGAACCTCTCCCTCTCTCTCTCTCTCTCGGACACACACACACACAACGGAGAGCGAGGGAGAGGGAAGGAGGGTTAGAAGAGGGGTTCAGGGCGTAGAGAAGAGCAAGGAGGGGGTCCAGGGTTGCCTACCTTCGACTTTAAAAGTGTACACTCGTCCTAAGAATCGTCAGGCAATTCTAAGGTTACCTCTATTCTCGAAATGCAAGTAACATTAATTGGAGAGGTTCTGCGCGCAAATAAAGACGTGCAAACACGCACGGCCAGATTCGGCCAACTAGAAGCCGCATTCGCCGATTAAATCACTGTTCACCCTCTCCAGTTCATGACCATAGCCAGTACGGGAAAACATAAGCGAACTCTAATGCAGCTTGTCTGAGATCCCGTAAACAGTGCATGTGAATAGAAGCACCGCCCCCCCCCCCGCGTATGAATTCCATTCTATCTCTGCTACATTATTCACTCGTGTTTCACCTTATCTACGGAAAAAGGTTCGTGAAGTAATCTTAATTTTTCTATGTAACGTGACTTAGTTTTCCCAAGTAAAATCGCTAACAAGAAAACGCAGGTAGAGACAAAGAAACTCAATGCCCATACCGCAAGACAGGTAAAGAGCACAGGTCGAAAACCGTGCGTGCAGGTACGTAATCAGACAGAACTCCCAACAAAAAAGAAATGCGACTTAATTGGCTCAACTGCAGAAGAAACTCCCATGCGCATATCGTCATGCACCTTTCTAATTGGCATCGTTTTACTTTGTTATTTTCATTTTATCTGCTGTCGTTTTTTCGTGGCGAGATGTGGCCATGCATTGTCTTCTTAAACTGCTAGAATATCTTCAGCACAGTGTGTGCTTACTATCAGTCGCACTGGCGCGTTGGTGGGTCCTGTCGCAGCAATACACTGCCCTTGACAGTACAATGTGTTCTTCTCGTACGAGAAAATAGTCCCTGCTCCCTCGTAATCCCCGGCGGAAGACATCAGTCCCTCGGGGTTGACAAAGTAGTTTCCGTCCTCGGTCTGCAAAGCTGAAAATACCCAATGACGTTTTAATTAATGCTAACTTCTAGCGCCGTGTGTATATGTATATATCATTACCGCAGTTGCAGGGAAATTCTGTGTTTTGCACAAAATATTTAATCTCATTAATCTTAATGAAGTAAAATTACTTTCGGTTGGTTGCAGACGCTTGTTCATTCGACTTAACCGTACTACAAAAGCTTTTCAATCCCTGAGTATTGCTATTGACAAATCTGTCCATTGTTCATTAGTATGATGTAGTAACAGCATGGTGCGGCTAAAGGCAACTTAATTTTAAAGTGATCTCGAACTTTTCGTGAATTCAGGGGGAAGCAATGACACTTTCTGTAAATAGACCTACCCAAAGTTATCTCCTCCCGTCTCGCTCTCCCAGTAATGTAGCTGTCATTATCAGAAAGAATACAGTGGTTGCAGTTATGCTGCGAGAGATCTGCTGTCTCTGTTGCTGCAGGGCTTAACAACAAACAAAGCTTACGTCAGCAAGCATCCTTTCGCTCATACCTAGCGTGTTGTTGCTGGGGCGGAGTTCGGTGATGTTGATGTTGGTGGCGCCGGTGGGAATGGAGATCACCTTGGTGGCCCCCCGTCCCACCTGCAGACGCGCGAAGATTCCCGAGATGCTGCGGCATGTGGAGTTGTCTCCCTTGCAGACTCCGCATGCGTCCTTCCGCCAAGGGGACTCCACCACATCGTCGCAGCCGACTTCCTGTTGACAGATGCCCGGATGTCGCTTCGATTTTACTTTACCCACAGCGCAGTAGAAAGATGTGTGTGTGTGTGGATGGGGGTGGGGTGGGGGAGGAGTAGGGGTAGAGTCTTAACGTATAAGAAGAGGTCTGGATAGCTCGATTAACAAAGCATCGGACTTGCGTGTGGAAAGTTGCTGGTTTAAATCTAGAACTGCTGAAGGATTCCAGCTTAGAGTGAAACAATGTGCCAGAAGCCGCGAAAGTTCAAGCCATGAACAGCTGACTGAGGTCAGTTTTATAGCTGCCTGGTATAGTAGTGGGGGGTGGGGGAAGGGGTTAGATTAGTGGGGGCTTACGGGTAGAGTAGGGGGGATGGGGGGTTAGAGCAGTAGGGGAGGCAGAAGCGTAGCGAGCTCTTGCTGCACTTGCAGAAGCTCTGACGTCACTGCGCATAGCTTTGTTTGCTGTCCTAACCGTCTGTCATTCCCCACCACCTCACACCCTACCGTGGGTGACCTACCTTACACTGCCCTTGCACACAGATGGCGCTGGGGCTAGCGGACGGGCCCCTGCACGGTGTGCCGTCCACCACGCGGTCCGCAAGGTTGGCGTAGAAGTGATGTCCCCTGGCCCGACACGACAGCTTGCAGGGATCGGATGCTGCACAAAACCGGTGTACTTATTTTTTTCTCTCTCTCTCTGCCTGTCGACTTGTTCCTAGGTCAGCCAGGTGCATTATACAAGGTCTTCTCAAAATCCATGCCTAACGACGGCTGCATAGACACGCGTTTTTATTTCGTTTAAAGGACTTTGATCAAGTTGCGCAAGTTTCTGATATCGACAATTTGGAGTACCAAACCTCTCTCGTTTGTGGTCTCGAAAATCGTTTGTTTGCATTTAAACTATCCACCACATTATATCCATTTCCAGACATACCAGCGTTTTGTTTTTGTCTGATATTTTTTTGCAAGTGGCGGCCGTGAGGAGGCTGAGGGGAGGTTTAGCGAGGGCTCTTGAGCTTTTAGGGCAAGGTCGTGGGGTGTGGCTAGGCGATGCTGAATCAGGAGAAATATAAGAATGACGAAACACAAGTCATCTAGTACAGGAAGGTTAAAGCACAACCCGCAGTTTAAAAACAACAGTTCACAGGTGGTACAGATGTTTATATATTGCTATACAACTGCGTTTAATTACAACGACTGCCAGTTTTATCGTAAAACATAATTTCTTTTAACTAAAATAAGATGATTTTTTACCAAAAAAAAATTGCACTACCAACACATGTCTACAGTTTAGGTGAGGGGAATAAAACGTTGGCGTAGAAATATAATTATTATCAATACATCAGAGATGGAAAAAAGGACAAAATCTTTAATGTTGCACATTATCTCTGTATCGCAGTCTTCATCTACTGATTCAAGCCTTGTGAGTTTTGCAATTAGACGGATTTTGGATTGGAAACTTTCCCCTTCTTGAGCTGGGACATGTCTGCCAGTCACCACCTTGTGTTTCCTAAAGAGTGAGGACAGGACTTGCTGCGCAGTGGCAGAACACGCGAGCAGACTTGGTTAAATATTTCTGTATTGACTGGCGGAACTCGTGTGATGGAGCAAATGTAAAATGTGGTTCGTAAATCTATGGAAGACATGTTTGTATGGCAGTCCCGACAGCCTTTGCGCTCCGAGCTCGTATTTGAAGAAGAAGGACCCTATCTGGAGGTTGTCAACAGACGGGCTGGGGTTTCAACATATACACATCATATCGGCAGTACCGAGGGGAAAATCGCTGAAATAAACAAGAGTGGCCAGATCTAGACGATTAGAGACTGCATGTCGACCATGGTTTTGACATTCGTCGAGTTCACAGCCACATAAATTTTATCTTCTGGCTTTCAGCGAACGTATCGTCATCACTTGTTCTCAGACATAAGAGGGCAGAGCAAGATACAGCTGGAGACGAATGAAGGAAATAAAGAAGGGGAAAAGGAAGAAAAATAGAAAGAAAAGACAAGAGAAAAAAACTACTTGAAAGAGAACGAAGTAACAAAAGACGAGAAAACTTACCCCCACCCCACCCCCACAAAACCCCCTAAGTAACGAAAGAAAAGATAAAGAGGGTGGGTAGCAGACTAAACAGGTAGAGGGAGGTACTGGAAGGAGAAAGAAAAGAACGAACCCGAAAAATAAGGGGAAACATGAAAGGAAAAGAGACGAAAAAGATAAATATGAGCTCAATGTTTGGCACCTCTTTGCTGTGAAATGTGCCTGACGAAAAAGGTTTTCTAAACATTTGAGAGGAAAGTCAACACAAGAAGCGACAGGCTGACAGACAAGCAAGCACGCAAGCCGAGCTACACACACAAATCAGGGGTGTTACATGTATGTGTTTATATGTGTTTTTTTTAAAAAGATGTGTGCATGCGTGCTCTCCTGCTATGTATGAGAGAGAAAGACGGTTTCCACTTAAGCTAAAGAGGAGGTCACCTGATACTCTGACGTCACAATACCAACAAACCCGTCTTCCTAAAAACATCTTAAAAGAGAAAGTCTTAAGGCGAGACAAAGAAAGAAAGAAAGAAAGAAAGAAAGAAAGAAAGAAAGAAAGAAAGAAAGAAAGAAAGAGGGAGGATGCAGAGACTAGTTTGTTCAAAAAATCCTGTCTCCGCATTTTCTTGCCCTGTGTCTCGAACCTGTCTGCGCATGTCAGCAGTCGAACGCGACAAGTGGCAGCATCATGGCCCCCGATTGCGCGCACACCTAGTGACACGGACATAGAATAACCAACCAGCAACAGGACCTGCTGTTTCAGCTGTGGTCGCTCGACAGGGGAGACAACATTCCTTGAAACAGAAGCCGAAACTGCACTTCTTGCAGGCGCAGATTGGTGCCGTATGCGACTGCCCTCAGCTCACTATGCACGCTAGCTAATTCGTGTGAAGTTAACCCCTTCACTGTCTCAATGCCCTGCACTTTAATTGTTACTTGGGCGACGTCGTGCACAGGGCATATTTATTTTTAAATCACATTATTATCATAATAGTTCAGGCTTCAAATGCATTTATATTGTATTCACTAATAAAGACAAGTCATATATCAGTATGCCCTTCACGGAGTTTGCGAGGGGCTGGCTGGAAGAGGTCAAAGTTGAGATTGATGTCATAGACAAGAAATAATGATTTTGAGACTGCATCATTGCGCTAATCATTTCAGATTAAGTATGCCGCCTCGTTGCGTGAGCTAGCAAGAATCATCCCTTACTCCTTCACGTAGTTTGCATTAGGTTAGGTGTCACTGAAAAGATCAAGAAGCAACGAATAAGTTAAAACTGAGAGCGTGTACTCTCGGTGGCACTGCCGCAGATGTCAACAAGCAGCATTAAAAAAAAGTTTTCTTCTTAAATTCTTATTGTCAGCAGCTGAACAAATCCTCGCGAGGCCAAAGTTGTGACCACAGTAGTCGGAACCATGTCTCTGTGGAACTGGCACGAACGTCAGAGGGGCAAACTTGAAGAAAAAAATTTGTAAATGAATTTTAACAGCTGAACAATTATGCCAGAATTTTATACGCAGGATTCGAGACTTTCTTAGTTGCCGATTGACGTTAGACACAGGTAAGGGGACAACACATTCGGCAGAAGGACGTTACAGTATACATATCTATAGTTGTTCGTGATAATATTACAGCCGGTTGAGTTAATACATACGATGGATGAAGGGTTCCCAGGTGTAGTTCTGAGCTGACTGTACGCTGGCACGGTATTTCGCGCATTCTTTTTCCCGCAGAGAGCTCGGTCCAGTGGAACAGGCCTAGGAAAAGAAACTGGCGTTATGGACACCTGATGGAGCCACCTTGCCCCTAATTTCGAGCGCGTTTAGACCATTGTAAGAAACTAATTCCTGGAGTAAGAGGGAGTAACGATCTTTCCGTTCATGAGATTTACGCCTCCCAACGTCGAAATTATCACCTGGTCATAGAAGAAAGGTCCATCGATTGAAGTTTCGATACCGTAAATGAATTCGCCCTCTTCAATCATTTCATAGGTTTGACCTATTTATGTGAATCTTTGAGGGGTTCATTCTTTTGATCAGAAGGGGACATTCTGCTCAAATTTATTCTACTGAACCTAACCTGGGCTATAAAGCGTGACGCAGTCCGACTGGTCTTGGACGCTTATTGTTCAAACCAATCCAATAATTTCCCTATAAAGAACCCAGATCAATGATTTAACAATTTTCAGTTTCATAAAATTCTGAAGTAATGTGCAGCATGGTTTACAGCTTAAATCTGTTTAGAAGAAGGAAAGCTATCTATCATCTATCTATCTATCCAGTTAAAATCCTTTTAATTTCAGAACGGGGCCGGATTGATTAAACAGCATTGTAAGCAATTTTTTTCTATCTTTAAAACATTTCTAAGCTGGCCTGCCAGCCCAGGTGCACAACACCGCTGCAAACCCTTTAAAAACTATTTTAACTTGAATCGTTTTCGCCTAGAATGTTCGGCACTGAGTGCCGTGCTCCTCGTCTCAGAACCTCCCATAAACTTAAACATACCTGCTTATTGCACAGCTTCGTCTCTTTATCAGCTCCTATGCACTCCACTGTGTCGTCTTCTCGCGATCTGCAAGACAACGGAAAGAATTAGCCCCGAATTCATGACGTCACATGCACACGTTGAGCGATTTGTGGCCATTTTGAGAATCAACACAGAACACGGGTCAAGACTCCAGGACAATGGTGTTGCATTTTTGGATGCACAAAAAGACCGCACGACACAAAAGAAAAAACCCGTAATGGTCTGCGATTCTACAGAATGGCTAAAGTTAAGTGCAATGAGGGGAAACGTTGACGAAGTGATAAGGGGATTCGTGGCATGGCTTCTAATTGCGTATCCTTTCACGGTGAATGTTTTCTCAGAATGGAGAACGCGTGTCTCCTGGATGTGCATAAAACTGCCCATAACTTTCAGAGGATGAACGGGGGGCTTTACTGACATTTTTATGCGTAAAGGCCACCCCTAAAATTACTTTTGGGGTCGATTGTTTAGAAACACCTGTCTTCTTTCCATGCACAAACGCGTGTCCAATCAGACTGCGACATTTCTTGCTGTTTTTTTTGTACCCAGGTGATAGAGATATAAACGCTCTTACGTAGCTACATCCAGATATCATGGATAGGTGCCCCCAGGTATCATGGATAACTACCTCCAGATATTATGGAAGGTAACCTCCAAATGTCATGAATAGCTACCTCAAGTTATCATGGTTAACTGTCTCCAGCTCTCATGGATAGCTATCTCCACGTATCATGGATAGCTATTTCCAAAGAATCATAGATAGCTACCGAATGGATCGTTACTTCCATGTTTAGTGGATAGCTGCCTCCAGATACTTCCAGGTGTCATGGACGGCTACCTCCAGATAGCTACCTCATAAAAAGGTACTTCCATGTGTCGTGGATAGCTACCTCCAGATATCATGGATAGCTACCTTAAGGTATCACGGATGGGTACTTCCAGGTATCATGGATAGCCACCAGGTATCATGGATAACTGGCACCCGATATAATGGATAACTACCTCAGGTATCATAGATATCTGCTTCAAGATATCAAGGACAGCTACCTGTCATAGCTATCATGAGTAACGACCACCAGATATCATGGATGACTGCCTCAGGTATCAGGGATGTCTACTTCCAGATACCATGGATACCTACGTCCATATCTCACGAATAGGTGTCGTGACATCCAATGCGCAGCTGCCTGCATATCTCATGGGTAGCTTCAATCAGCCAGTAGCTACCTCCAGGTATTACCGAGGGCTACCTCCTTGTCCCAACCTCCCTCCCTCTCTTCAGTCCACCGCTGCGGCACATGGACTTCGGTGAGGGGTGTGGGAGGTGCAGATGGGCTGGGGATGAGGTGACCGTGTAGGGGCCGCATGTGGGTGCACCTGCCTTCCTGCTTTATGCAAACATTCGTCCCCCATCACGCCCGCTGCAAAAACAGTCCTGCTGCAAGAGGCTCCACTTCATTGCCTGCCAATTTATTATAGGATTCCATCAGCCGCTGATATCGCGCGCACTGTGCAGATTTCCTAATGAAAGGCCTGGACAGAGTGGGGGTAGGGTGGGGATGGTTTGCAAGTCGGATTTAGAACAGAAAATAAACATTTTAAGCAAGCGGGATGGCAACTGAACATGCAGGCGCGTGCTCGCGGCATCGCAACGCCCGACCTCCCAACATGGCACACGTGTGCACGCACACTCGCGCACGCCCCCGCGTACGCTGTCTCCAGACACACGGTTTGTTTCCCTCTCGTGCGTTGTCCGACATCTGCTCGTCCTCGGAAGAACCGAAAAGAAAAGCAAACGCAGAGGCACTGGTCTTCTTTGTCATGTGGATGAAAAGAACAATCCATTTGAACTGCCGACATTTTGACTCCGTTTTGCATTTTCTTGTCGCGATGTTTACTGAATAGATTCTTTGTCTGGCTGCGGAGTCGAGTGAGCGAGTGGGGGAATGAGACACGGTGAGAGAAGAAGAGCGAGAGAAAGGCGCGAGAGGGGGAGAGAGAGAGAGGCGAGAAGAGAGAGGAAAAAGACAGAGTAGTAGCAGTAGTTGCTGTTGTTGTTGTTGTTGCTGTTGTTGTTGTTGTTCTGGATGGAAAGTTCTTCCACTTCGCGATGATTTCGCACAAGGACAGAGAGTGATGTAGGGAGGGAGAAAAAAGTGATGAGGGAAGTAGAGAGAGTTACGTACAGCAGCCGAGCAAAAGGTAGCAAGGATGGATGCTGACATCGGCGTGAACGTACAGTGAGGCCAACACCACAGTCCAGGTTACACGATGACCAACTCGTCCACTCCGCCCACTCGCCCTCCTGTACCCTGCTATCGCCAACACTCTGCACCTGCACACAAAAACACGTGACGCGGTGAACATGCACTAAACATGGCTTTAGCAATTTTAAAAACAATCGATCGCTGTGATCTCGTGCTGTGTCACAAGGTACGACTTCAGGCAATGACACAAGAGCCAGGCGATTCATCCGCACGCTTGATGCAGCCAGGTCAAATCCCGGTGTTATTAACATAAACGTGACCATTCATTCGTTTGGCATTCATTCAATCGTTTGACTGTGTGTCAGACTGCTCCTGTTTTCAAGCGAGCCCTAAGCTGAACGAAGACGGTTGTAAATAGATGGTCCAACCGTCTGCAAAAATTAAAATATGATTAACTTCGGCAAAACTGAATTAGCTCTTTCTTTCGTTTGGCTAATCTCGTTGGGGGAAACCTGACGGAGCCAATCCCTAGAGAGCAGCCTGATAAAATCTTTGCTACACACAGCTGGTGTTAATGCCTTCAATCTCTTTTTTTTCTTGTGAATTCGTCCAAATGTGTGAGGCCAGCTTTAGCCACGATGATGAAATAGTCATGTCGCAGTAAGCCCTCCCCCCCCCACTCCCCCAACGAACAAGCTCACCCCTCTACCTCTCGAAAACATTCGTGCATGTTCTGTCTCCGATGTTCATGCAGTGTTTGAGATCGCACTGTAGGAGACAGAAAAGAGGGTCGGGAAAAGAGTCAAAGGTTGCACTTGCCTTGCCTTGTGGCCCACGAGTGTTACTATTAGCCCTGCGTGCGTGCGCACGTGCGTACGTGTATGCGTGCGCGAGCAAGCGAGCGAGTGAGAGTGAAAAAGAAAGAAGAATAGGGGCTGTGGTGGTGTGAATGTTTGTACTAATAAATGAAGACAACCAAATTCAAGATGCAAAAATCAAACACTTTATTATACTGTCGGAAATTCCTCTACAGCGCCTTGCAAAAAAAAAACACAACAGGCGTCACAAAACATATGAACACACCCACATTATGTCAAAATAAACACATATATAGAAATATCTCGCACCAATATAAACACACATGCCGAAATCTGACATAATACAGGTTAGACGAATTAAAATTACATAACCACCTACATAAATCATGAAGATATTACTCCAGCCAGCATTAGCCTGATCTTCCACTTTCCCCTCCCCCAATCTGTCTTCCTCTATTTCTTTATCCACCCCGTCTTCTCTCTCTTTCTCTAGTGGGCGTAACAGGGTCCCTTGGTAGAGCTGCGGACTAGCCTGCGAGAGGTTGCTGGTTCGAATCCGGGTGTGATTAAGGACTATTTTCTGGAGTTAAATCTTGCGCAGGCTCCATTCGACCATCTCCCGCATACTGCAACTATCAGTCTGGAGGCTGTTTTAGTGCATGGCTTAATAATAGGACCCCGTTCCCCCCTCCTCCATAGTACGAAATCCCTGCAAGATTGAAGCACTCTCTCTCTCTCTCTCTCTCTCTCTCTCAAACAGTATAATTCCATTTAGACCACAGATTAACAAAAGCATCTACATTAACTCTTAAGTAGGAAGAATAAGAACATCCAAAAATGCCGCCCAGAAGATAAAAGCTCCAAATGACGCGCTTGCATATTGCCAAGCGATCTCCTCTTGCCACTGATCTGAAAACCACGAAAAGCATATCGATCTGTGACCCTAGACGGGTGCACGCAAGCGCACACAGACGTGTTGTTCGCTGATGGCTGCTCATTCCGTTTTCGCGGGAGATCAGCTACTGTTACGCGTCACCAGCAAATCCTTCAAAGTCCGCAGTTCCTGTAGCCGAAAGGCTGGCTAACTTCTGACGCTGGCTTCGCTTAGAAACTCTAGCCTCTTTCCCATATTCATAAAGAAGGCAGGCACTTTAAAAATTAAAAAGTAAAAGCCAGGAAATTATTGCTGGGAGAGACTCAAATTCCGCAAATTTTCGGTCCCAAAGAAGACGTCAGAATGTTGCAGTTGTTTAATTTTTGGGGGGGGGTTGTTGTTGGAATCCACTTTCCTCCTGCTGTTTCCACAGTCACGGAAGCGAAAGACAGCTGAGAACGAGGTGTCCACAATTTTTGGCACGCCGAGTCAATCAAACGATTTATAAATCTCAGCTGGGTGCTGCAAGAAATCGCGCTGTTTCTCGCGGGAATTCTCCCTGTCGTCAACGCTCCCAGCTGGCAATGAACTGGGCTTTCTACTCCTTCAGATAGGCTTAATGCTTGCATGCATTCTGGTAACGCCGGAAGCAGACGGTGCGACTTAATTGAAAACAGTGTTGTTTGCAGAGCTGATCTAACTGTTTGCAAGAACAAAAATCTTTCATTTTTTAAATTTCTAAAATTTGATCTGCGCAGACGCAAATTTTCGCTGCAGTATCGTTAGCGAGAAGTTGCGGGTGGATGTGGAAATTGAGGGTCTCGACCGAGATTGTTTGAAATCAGTTTTGTAGACTGTAATGTAAGACTCCTCTTACACGAATACTTCAGTCGATTTAGTCGAATCGTGTGAAGCAGCTATAATGCCTTTTCGCAGCGACATTGAGGTGTCCTGATGACATATACCGGCAGCATATACAAGACACTTCAGTGAGAGCAGAGTTCCGGTATTTCACTAGTAGTAATAGCGAAACCACCGCGCCGGCGTGCATTTAGTCACAAAATTAGAGATATGTACTTACGCACGATCGTCCTCTGCCTAACATTTCTTCTCTCTGCGCTTAATGATGGCTAATGTTTCGAATCCCCCTCCCAAAAAAAGTCAACCCCTGTTCCTCCCCCCCCCCCGTTTTGGAGGTTGAAAATTTTGCTTCTTTCGTGAATGAGTTGTTGTCTTGTTAAATGCCATTAGTTGGTATACTGTTTACCTCCCCTCCGCACCCCAGTGCCTTCCTTACCCACATGGCTTGAAAGTCATAGTTGAAGTTCAGGAAAAAGACAAACGATCTTAGAGAAAGAACCCAACCATTTGCGGCAATGATTTCGCGAAGTCGAGTTCGAGAAGTTTCTCTCTTCAATGAGTCTGCATTCGTACGAGATGTCTGACCAAGTTTTCTCGACATTTGGTCACGTTTTTTTTAAATAGCGGACAGAGACTACATAGTGTTCTTTGCGACCATTTTTACTGGACTTGGTCGAACGAGGTGAAGCCAGCATAACAAGGACTCTTCTTTGTGCAAGAGCTACAGCCGATCATGAAAAACGCGTCTTATTGCATTTGCTTTCCCCAGGGTAAGAAAGACATCATAAACAAATGGAGGCGGAGACAATTATCTTCTATCGCCCAGCCCGTGGCGTCCTTTGTCCAAGAAACTTTGATATGTTGTGTAACTCTGGGCAGAAATTTTGACTGACTGATAGGTAAGGGAGAAAGAGAAGGAGCGAGGGAACGAAGTGGGGGGGGGGAGAGAGATGAGACAGAGAATAGATCTTCCGAAATCGCACCGATTTTTGTGCTTTTTGCAACCTCCACCCCACCCGGTGACGCCATCCTGGAGGTTCTGGCAGACGTGGCTGTTCTTATCCTTCAAGTCTTACCCCCACCACCACCTCTTTACTATTTTGTTTCGTGGCAATGTCCGACGATAAAGATGACGCATCCGAGAACATTATTCCATCGAGTTTCCAGCCTGAAAATTTGCCAGCAAGTGCCTGTGGGCTAGCCAGGTAAACATGAAAGGGACGTTCCCAATCCTTGATTGCCGTTTGCCTGGTCCATGCCAGGTATCCTAGTTTCAGACCCCCTCCCCCCTCCACCTTCTGTCTCAGAGCAGCCCCGGGTAGACGTCACTGGCAGCAGTAATGGGTTTATCGCGTTGAGATCGGCCACGCCTTGAGGAATGAATCCACGCGCACCAGGCAGGCGCGGGTGGTAAAACACTTTAAAAACAAGGTGCGTGCGTGCGACCGTGTGAGCGTGGTCATGCGTGCGTGCGCACTAACACCCTCGCCTTCGCACAAGAGGAACTTTTTTCTAAAATTGCAGTTCTTTCACGGGACCACAACACAATCTAATTTATATCCAGTCGATCTGGTCTTTTTGTTGCTGTTTGGGACGTTGAATTTTAACAGTGTCCATTTAACAATTCTTTCTCCCAGTCAAGTCTTATGCAGAATCTTTTGGTAGCTCTCTATGGACAAGAGCGAGTATGTAATACAGAGACATTCTTTTGGCAGAAAAACAAAAAATTTATAGTTTTCGAAAATGAAATGCTTACACGCACCTAGTTGGGAAAATCAACGAGGCCGTGTGTTGGGACAGGCTGATTAGCCGCACATTACCGACCAACTGAAAAGAAACTCTCTGAAAGATGAAAGGGCTAAAAGCACGGCTCTGACCTAAGGTCAACAAATCATTTTCCCAGTACGTGCACGTTGCATGCCTAACGTATTTTTCCCTAACCTGCTGAACAGACGATGCATGCAACATTGTCTGACAGGAGTCGCGCTGACTCACCGTGCAGAGTGTTCGGGCTTGTTTCATAGCACTAACGCGTGCTTGCTACCGATACAGAAGGTGATGGGTTCGAATCCCCTGTCCGCCGCTCTAACTGCTCTGCATGTGGCACCCGCAGCAGAAAGCCCACGTGGGGGATTTTCTCTGGCACTAGAGTTTCTTCCCCTTTGCTTATCCGTTCCCACTGTTCACCCGTCTCTCCTATTCCTTTCTTTGTCCTTATATAGCCTTCGTTGCTGACTTGACGCTATGCAATAAGCGACAAACTGACCCACACTGCTTTCACAAACAAGCAAACAGTTATAGCTAGGTGTGCGTGATCCTGAAGATAGCAGTCAAGTGAAATTCCCCCCACCCCACTGCGTACAGATGTTTGATATATTTGACAGACGCTCTTCCAGCAGATTCTACCTCTTTATCCGAAAACAATGAGTGATCTGCCAGACAGATCTGATTCCCACTGATAGTGTCACTCCATAGGGCAGGGGTCGAGAAGTCTTCAAGGCGCTCGACAGGGTTTTCAGACGTCCGACCAATTCTGTTTATTACAAGAACAGGCGTATTGCGTTGCGGTTCCCACTACGAGGCGACATGTGAATGTTAACATTATACAACCCAACAGTGACGATACGCATTCACTGTAGATAGCAGCCGGCGATGGAGAGGGTGGGAGAAACTGCAAGAGCCACTTAAGCAGAGGGATGTGCGGAAAACAATGCGACGGGTAGGGATGCCAAAGGTCATCCAGAGCGAGTCTAGTATGATCTAACTCAGCATCTAGAAACCACATAAAAAGTAGAACGATAAGTATTAAAATGTGGGCTGACATAATCGGAAACGAAAGTGTAATCAAAGATAACACCAGGACCACGAGAAATGTGTTTTTCGCGCTCACAGCATCGAACAGTCAGCCAGAGCGAGTTTAGTATCATCTAACTCGACATCCAGGAACTACGCAAAGAGTAGAACGATAAGTATTCAAATGTAGGCTAACACACTCGAACTGTAATCTGAGTTAGCACGATGGATACGAGAAACATTGCATTGTCTACGATAACAACGCCGAACGTGAATTAAGCAAAGTTCAACATACATTGCTGACATCAAGCAGACCAAGCTTGAAAAAAACTATAAAAAAAAACAAACCTGGAGCCAATCAAAATAGTCTTACATTAAATATGCTAGTCTCTTAGGGTCACCACTGAAAACGTTCCAATTTCCTGGAATATCTTTACTGCCTATATCCCCACCAACCCCTCCGTTAACCCCTAGACTAACCCCACCCCCTACCCTTCCCCTAACTCCCCCGCCTCCCGAAACATACCCCCTATTCGTCCCTCCCCTCGCCCCCTGCAAGACCTGCGAAATATAGCTCGATATTTGATTAGCTCCGCTTTTTGCACATCCGAAATAGAGCTCGTCATTTGATAGGTTCCAGTGAATTAGAGCTTTTACGTGCTGAACCTACTTCTTCGTAAATGCGTCATAAAGATACACTGGACTTTTTAAATCTGGAAAACATAAGTGGACTGGCTTGGATTTAAGACCGCGAGGAGCGTAAGGTCATTAGTGTAGACAAAGGAGCTCACAGCTAATGCGAGACAAGGGAACAAACCTTGATCTCAACCATCAGTTTTGGTTTCACAGCCCTGCTGTTCACCTGGCCTGTAGCCGACACGGCAGGAATTTACCCAGCGGTCAACACAAAAGCAGAATAAATCAGGAGAAAAAGATAAGTTGTGTAATAATCGGAATCATAATGTTGATCGAAATGATCGCCAGCAACGCTTAGCGATAATTGCAGATGATGATATAATTACCGTCAGTGGAAAGGAAGACTGTATCGATCGACGATATTGCGGCGATAAAGCACACCCGAGGGATAATGGAAACCCCAACTACAGTAATCAAAAGAACAGCAGGACATAAACAGCAACCATGCAGGAATTATTTTAAAATGATTTACGGGGAATGTGGAAGATAATTATCAGAGCTTCCCTACATCAGCTACATGCAGATGGAATGTCTGGACAGGAGGATCACGAACATCCCGAGAAGCATGTGCTGCAGACGAAGGAGCGTCACCGGGAACCTCCCATCCCCCAATTTAAATCACCTATGCACGCATAGTCGCTCCTGCGACTGATACACACACACACACACACCTGTACACGAATGAAGCCATACGCATACACTGTTGTGGACTGGCAGACAGATGCATAAACGCGCTTAAATAGCATAATTAACATAACCATGCATTTCTCGTTTACCCTCCAGTTTTAATCCAATCATGTTGTATGATCATATCGATAAGAACTGAGACAACGAAATCTTCGTGTCTCAGACAATGCGTTTAAATCTCCGTCTTTCTTTGTAATTTTCTTATCACCGATCGCTACATTGACATGAAATGTACGCTTTCATCAGAATCCTCTGTCCATTCTGATATTTCGATGAGCATTGCTTGGAGAAGTATTTACATGCTCAGGCAATATGCCCTGATAAACAAAGAAAGAACGAAACTAAACTTAAAAAAGGTAAAACATTATCTGTTTGCGATGCACAAGGTCTTTCTTGTTTTTTTTAAATTAAATTTCTTTGTTATATTTGAACTAATCGAAACTGGCTGGAAGAATTCGTATCTCCTGATCCCACAAACATTTGCATGTAAAATACGTGGGGCAAAGGGTCTTACGACTCTTTTATGAACGGATGTATATATACGAATAGTTATTTTATTTGGCTCACAAGAGGACAATTACTGTGATGATGTATTAGACCTAATAATTGTATGCGCAATTAAAGGACTATATATATATATATAAACACACGTGTAAATGGAGAAACTCGAGACCAAATGTGCCTTCTCTTCTTAAACTCCTTAGGTTTAGATATGAGGTAGAGAGATACCACAGTGTGTTTACAGATAAAGTGGAAAGCTTTGATACAAGACGGCGCCCACACACACACACAACTTTTTGTGTAACAATAGCTTACCTTTGCCTTTATCAAAGAATTAGTTCAGCCTTACTCTCCTGTTCTCTCTTTTTTCTATTTTCTTCTCTCCTTTCTCTCTTTTCTTCTCTCCTTTATCATATGCTTGTTAGTGTAAAGGTGTTTGATAGGCCTACCTGTGAGGATGTGCTACCTCAATGTGTGTAATTAAATAAAAAGTATGCATGATCGTTGGGTTTGTACGGCTGTACCTAAAACTGGTCGATGGTTTCACGAAGTGTAATAAGTGTCTTATGGGTATGTTTACGTACAGACAAAAGGTGGGAACGTCATTCCCTTCAACACGAACGACTAATTGTTGCACGGGTGTGTTGCAGCCTGTACAATGCATCACGACTCGGGTACGGTCTGTTTGTCCTGTGAAATTTGCGAACAGTTAAATGTACAGGAAGGAAAGCGTGATAAACCATGGAACACACTTCTGGAAAAATGGCGTCTCCATAACGGGGACAAGGCCGCGCAAATCTACACATGCGCGAAATCAGGAGACTCCCTGGTCACCGACGCTAATAAGGGTTTGGCACTGAGCATGCGCAGGACGAGATGCATTGCGGGTCTGCGTTCATACCCATCTCTCCCTGCTTTCCAGCTCAAGACGTTCTCAGGCACGCCACCATGCATTATGGGAATCCAAGGCCCATCACTCATAAAAATGAATGAGTCGACGGAGGCAGGGAAGGAGAGGGGTGTGAAGTGGGGAAGCGAGAGGAAAGGAAGTGAGTTGGCAAGGGGGGGAGGGTTGAAAAAGGAGAGAGGGATAAAGAAAATGGAAGGATATAATTTACGTGGAGAAGACGGGAACACCGAAACGGAAGAAGCGAAAAAGTTCCTCAAAGAGATTGGGCGGCAGATCCGTTGCGTGGGAGGACGGAAGAACGAGAAGGAGAGAAAGAGAGAAGGCGAGCGAAAGAGCGGGAGAAGGGGAGACCAGGAGCTTGGGGAAAGAGGAGGGGGGAGGACGCAGAGGCGAGAGAGGGGGGGTGGTAAGTAAGAAAGTAAGGAAGGCTTGCAGATTTCATCAATGCAGTCTGGCTCTTGCTCTGCACAAAGAGGCGGGGTTTCTAAGAATAGAACTAATACTGCCTCGATCAAAAACAGAGGGTGGCAAGCGAACGGCCGTAAGTCATATCTTTCTTTAAGAAAGCAGCAGCTGCAGGTACAGAGACCTGGGGGGGGGGGAAGAGGGGTAGAGAGGAGGAAAGAGACAATCAGCAATGCATTAGAATAGGCCCACTATATATATATATACCTGAAACTGAGAACACGAACGCTCATGCGTTCATGCGTACCCTCGTCTCTGCAGGTACGTACGTCTTTCCATCGCAGGGGGTTGGGGCAGGGGTAGGATTAAAAAAAAACTACAAACAACACAAAAAGAAAACAAACGCATCTATATGCGGATCTACATCTGTGTATATCTGTATTTGTATAGTAAGATCTGCGTATATGTTTGCATCTCTATGTAGCTGCGTATACATAAATAAAATATTTAAAAAAATCTTTTTCCGTTTCGGTCCGGCAAGAAAAATGTTGATAATATTATTAACTTACCTCGGAGACTGAGACCACACAAGCATGCATCAGCAACACAGCCGCTGCCCTGTTGCATGAGCAGAAAAAAAAGAAATTTACATCAGTGACTCACACACACACACGCGCGCGTGGTGTAAATTATATGTACATTATATACTGAGTATGATTAAATGTAACCTTATATCCTTACAGTATTATGTGTAAATGAAAGGAAAACACAATCAATAGAAATGCGCTATGAAAACAAAGTCATTTAAAGGTTTTCAGCAGTCTTCTCAAGAAGGCGTCTTCTAATGGTAACACGTATAAAAGAAGGGCAACTGCTGCAAAGTTGATTGCTGCTTAGCTCCCACCGCAAATTAGGGGCATATGAGGACGCTATTTCTTAACAAGTTTACGTGCTGCCCCACTGGGACTGCTGTCGCAACACAGGTTTCAGTCCCACCCAGTCACATTATACTGACACCGGGCCAACCAGACCTAGTGCTGTTCCCTATAGTGCCAGGCGTCTGGCAATTTTTAAGTCCTAGGTGCAACTCGGCCGGGCCTCTGAAGCGGACGCCTTAACGGCTAGACCTGAGAGGCAGTCAACGGCAACTTTTGATGATGTGATTAGAGATGAATATTACTGCAGAACACGCACAAGACTTCAGAAGTAACCGTTGAAACAAACAGGAATAGTTATACATGCCTGCAGCTAGCTTTGCTGTGATCAGAAACTTAATGTGATCAGAAACCTGTATCTGTTGATGTAAGCTGGAAATCTATACTATGAGGTAGGTAGGTAGGTAATTTTAGAAAGATAGCGGTTGCACATAGCGATGATTTCGCACTATGGGGGTTATGTGGTCTTAATACTAAGCTAACACTGAAACAGCCACCAGAGGGTTAATTAGCTGTACAAGATGGTCAGAAGGCAGAGGCAGTTTAATGGCCTGGGGAATGCCGAATGAAGTCAGCACAATGTCTAACTCCAGGAAATATTCCTTGACCACACCTGGATTCAAACCAGGAAGTTTTCACACCTTAGTCCACAGCTCTACCAACAGAACTATCCAGGCTTCTTTTTTTATGTAACATGAGCCAGATGGTACGGACTTTTGTATCATTGGGTCTTCTTGTATTTTGAGACGGGGAGGGAAATTTATACAAAAATATTAACTAATATTACTAAAAATGCCAATAACAACAATAATAAAAATCCAAACAATACAATAATAGCAACAGTACCATAATAATAATAATATCGATAATAACAGTACAAAGAAAAACAGCAACAACAATAACAGCGGCAATAACAATTCCTACGTGGTTAGTTTCGTGAAAATCGCTTCGGCGAAATTTTTTTTTCCAAAACCTCGTCACCACCAGCACAGCACAATGTAGGCAATAATAACGTCATTGAAATTTTGAAAGCCAATCTCCATTTAGATGTTATCCTCAGGAGGGCAAAAAATGGTTTGTTGAGTCAGAAAACACGATATTTTTTTGCATGTTGGCACAGGATACAAATCTAGTCTCGCATAACTACAAGCCGTGCCAAGGTTCGGCCACTCCTTGCAGAAAGGCGTTTTATGGACGCGAGGAGGGCGAGAGAAATTAGGCAGTGACGCACGACCAGCCCGAGAGTTCTGAAGTCAATACCTAGTTCCACTCGCTTTCCTGACAGAGTGAACGCCTTGCTTAGCTTCTGCGTTGGAACTTGGGGCCGGTTTAGACGCTTCAAAGTTTTCGTGGTTTGAAAGCAACGAAAACTTTACTTGAAAGCGCCGCCGTTTACACGCGGCACTACACAGTCGCCTTGACCCCATGCCTGAGATCTTTGACCTTTTGCCCTGATGTTCGTTATAGTGGCTGGCAGGGTTTCAATGTTTCAAGGTTTCGAAAATAGAAAGCCATTCTATCCACCTAAAATCTTGAGCAAGACCGGTTCCGAGCTGGTTCAAGACTTGAAAAGGGTTTCAATGCTTTTCAAAGCACCAACTTTGAAGGGTGTAAACCGGCCCTTAGTGAGTCGGGATCCTCCATCTTCAGCTTTGAGGCAAATCACGGTGGACCTAGAACGTTGAAGATAGTGAATCATATAACGATACATATAAATGACCAGTTATCAATAAAACTACCCAAAGCTGCTTAACGTCATGCGTGCAGCTCGGCTGTAGAAGCTTGATGGTGAATTACTTTCACTTCCTTCTGTGTTTTATCACAAATGATTGAAAAGTAAATCATGGAAAATCAAATTACAGTAAATGAGTATCCAGTTTTAGGAAGGGATTGAAAGTGCTTTTCGTTTAAAGTCTTTAGGGGTGAATCTGTGTCTTTCTTCGCCAAACTTTCCATAACAAGTTTGAGAAGTAGCACGCATGTTCATTGAGTTTAGAACGGCCTTAGGGAAATTACAGTTGCTACCCCTTGTCCACCCTGTCGGGGTCGCGCTTCAGACTGTGTCTCTGGCATGTGAATAGAAGATATTCGGAAATGAAGAGTTGGGGCAAGGGACATAATAAGAAATACTTAAAAGACCGGGCAAAACATGCGTGCGTGGCTTGTAAGGTGTTGTCACATGGTTTTGTCATGCACACAGGCGCGTGCACACAGACACGCACGTCCACACACATGCGCCCACCCCACCTCTTTTTTCTTCAACTTAATATTTTTTCTTGTTCTGAATTCCGCTGCCACTGTTTATTCTGTACATATTCGGAACACGTTTTACGAAAATCCTTCAACAGCTTCTGGGATAATAAAGTGCTCATTATATGTATGCCACGTTCCTTACTTTCGACTCTCTCTTTGCTACGTGTATGGGTACGATAGGCTCCCTTGATTGCATACGTCAGCATACGGTTGTGTCTAGCGCTGCCAGTACTTTGTTGGGGTTGTCGTTTGACGATTTTATAGCGCTCTGTCCTCATTTGTTCTTGTTTGTATTATCTTCATCTCTCCCTCGTTCTCCCCTCTTCCTCTCTCTCTCTCTCTTGATACGATAGCTATATTAAATTCAATGTGAAAGTGAGAACACTAGAACTGTAAGTTTTATACATTAGCTTTAACCAGAACGGACCACAGTGAGATTTATTACAATTTTAGTGTATGTGTCTGGAGATTTAGATTCCAGATGGCTGATGACTAAAAGAACACAAAAATTTGTTTCTCCCCTCCTTCTTCCTTTCTTCTCTGGCCCTCTCCCTGCGCGTGCACTCTCGCGCCCGCTTGTGTGTATGTTTGCATGTAAGTGTGGGTGTGCATTTGTGTATGTGTGTTTGTGCGTTCTGTACGTGTGAGTACGCTTGCGTGCGTGCGTCTTTCAAGACTAGGTAAGTAAGACAAGCACAAGTGTAACCACACCAAGCATCGCAGAGAATAAATTGCCTCCCTACCGAGACCGGCATAGTTTGATAACAGGATCCATCTCGACTATCGCTGGCACGCTAGCTTTTTTTTCTTCTTCTTCTTACAAAACCGTGCGTGCATTGCGCGCACAACTCGCACAGTCTGCACGTTTCCGAACAATACAATCCACAATTGTTTCCTCTCTTTCTCCTCCCTCCTCCCCACCTGCCTTCCCCACCCCCACGCTCCCATTCTCTCATTTGTCTCTCCCTACCCTCCGGCGCGTTTTTCTGCGTATGTATCTTTCGGGGGCTTGTCTACCTGCTTATCTGTTTGAAACGTACATCATACTGACAATCCTCGTCTTCTTGTATCTGGCTTTAAAAGCTTGGCTAGTGTGACCACAGGGTTAACGACACAGCGTGAGAGGGTTCTGAGGGGTGAAATGGGAGGTGAGAGAGAAATTAAGATTGTTCGAAAATGTCCAGTTTCTAGGCTACCAAAAAAAAAAAGGCTGTAAAGACCTGTTGGGTTGGTGAAAGATGTCCGTGTCAAGAGACTACAATTGGGATTTGTTTGCGGAATCTTGGGGTGGGTTTCTGCGCTTGCGCAGTGGTGGCTAAGAAATTACAGAGGTAGGGAGGACAGCTCTTCTGCTGTTTATCTGCTAGTCGACCTGCGTTCGCAACCGATGCGACGAGACGTTGTCACTTGACCCACAAACTGTACGTCTACGCAATTATGAAAAGCGGGTGCATATCATGCTGAAACGCCGAACTTCCCCATTTACCTACCACATGCACTCATTTCCTTCCATCGCCAGCTGCATGCGATAGACGCTCGCTTCCTCGTTGCCTAGCCCCTCGTTTTGCAAGCATTTTTTTAAAAATCAGGCCATGGGTTCTCTAGGTACTACGGGTGACTCAGCGAAAATGCGTTCGCAGTCCTTAAAATCACAGGTGCTGTATGCCTGTAAACCACCCCAGTCTGAGAATTCTTGTTCTCACTCCGCCGCTAACACAGTCTCCTTGAGAGCCAAACAATCTCCCTAAATTTTCTTTAAATTCTTTCTGATATCATTCGACGTTTTTTAGACTCGCAAAAACGTTTTCATTTTGTTCAAAGATTTGTTCTATTTATCCTGAAACTAAGCAGATCTTTTAGAAGGTACTACTTATATATTATTCATCAAATATGTAGGTTTCCATAACAACATTAGTCATTCAGTTACGTAATAACGGAGTCCTTCCGACCTAGCATTTCATTTTATGTACTTTTAAAATAATTTCACGAAATTACTTAACGTTTCGGACTGAAACGATCTCTGTGTGGCGAGGTAATTTTTCCGTCAAGATGGATTTCAGTGCCCATGGGCAACATTATAGCCACTCAATCTGTAACGAAGATCAGAGTTAAATTTATGTGTTGTATGTCGAAACCGTGTGGTAACTCGCTGTAAGCAAGTTACAACAGATCATCATAGTTTTTTAAACATATGTCCAGTTTATTAACGTGTTGGTCTGAGGCTGAATGCGAGCTAAAAACTCTAAACTCAATATCATCGATGTTTCATGTAATCTGTTAATTCGTTCAGTCTTCTTCACCTATGTAATGCGTACACTACATCTGATAAGTGCTGAACAGTATGCAAAAGCTTCCTGGAGGACACGATCAGCAGAAAAAGAAAAAGCAACAAATTATGGTTTGCCGAAAGAAAGAAAGAAAGAAATAAAGGAAACACTGAATGTGGAGGAAGAAAGAAAGAGTGAATGAAAGAAAAGAAAGAATGAAGGACTAAAGAAAGGACGAAGGCCAATAAGGGTGGGGGGGGAGAGAAAGAAAGAAACAAGAAGGCAAAGCTACAAGCCGAAAAGCAAGAACAGAAACAAAGAATCCCAAAGAAAACAACAGCGATTGTTCAGCAGAAGAGAATTTCAAAGTGCAGCACAATGCGCGGCAATGTGGCTTAAAAAAAAAAAGAAGAAAAGTTGGCGCAGACACGAGGCTCGAATCTTCCAGTTCGCGCCACGTAGCACCTCGAAGTCGGCTTCTGGACTGGCGCAGCGCTTTCACAACCTGGCATATCGTCTGGAATAGAATGGGTCTGTTATATAAATAGATTGACCCTACACATCCCTTCCCACCAAGCAATGCTTTTTGCCCATACCCCCTCCCAGTGTATTCCTGACGTTTGCCTAAGCAGATTCGCTCTGACATCACACGAACTGTGACGTGTACACCATCTGACCCCTACGATCGTAGATTGCAAGCCACTGGACACGACTGCTTTACACCACCGGAAAGTTGCACGAGTGTTTAGCTTCAGTCGTAAAGATGTACGCAAAACACACAGCGGGCACACATATTAAAAATGCTTTTACGACCTTAAGGACAGAAACTAAAGTTCTTGAAAGCCAACTCTTAATTGCGCTGCATAGGCGTTCGTGTCTTTTGCTGTACATAAGAAGTGCACACACAATACACAAGCTCTTACGGCCTCTAATATGGCTGGAAGACCTGACACGAACATTCCTGCAACCCCACCTGAAACTCTGCAGGTCGTTGAGCTCTTGTCATGCGAGAGCCTGCGTCCAGACATGAACCGCGATTCTCGTAAATTTATTCTGACAAGCTGGCTTCGAAAACTGCAAGTCTGGCACCGTGCAGGGATTTGCACTGAAGTGTAATGTTGCCATCCATCCCAGAAAGAAAAGTTTTTGGTTTCCTATTGCCGTGTGCTGTATATTACCTTACTGCTTCGAGGCAAAATCATTTCTATACCAATTTGCCGAATCCTTATCAAAAAATATTTTTAAACATGTGGATATGCTTACGTTGTCAAGGATACAGCCAATGGGAGACTTGGCAGAATATTTTACAGAGGCGTGCCCGTGTACTTAATTGGCACTATGCTTTTCGCTACTTTGATGAATGCAAGTGCTTGAAGGTTTGTCCCTCGTTAACAGAAGAAGTTGAAAGACTAATGATTCTAAATTTAAACCAAGACATTTGGAGCAGTAGTGTAATTCTTGTCATTCTTTTGAAATGTTTTTGTTTTGTCTAGTATCTTCAATCAACGTTTGGCAGTCGACCTCTCGTTCTTAATATCGCCGTTTGTAAGAGAGAACCACCCAACATTGCTAGATGGCAAAAGGTGTTGTCGACATGACTGGAATAAAATGGCGAAAGTGTGGTTTGGCTAAATGCCAAAACTTAGCCAAGCTGTTTTAGTTCCAAAGGGCAGCAACTCTATGACAAGATTAAAATCTTGCTGTGTCTCTGGGACTCCTCCATAGACACGAAGCCCGAGAAGCGAATTAGTGTCTGTGCTGTTGCGGCCATCAGCTCAGCTTGTTTCCAAGAAAACGTTTTGAAAGTCAGCAACTGCCGTGTAAGAAATATGCACCCCAGCAGGTGAACAAAACCATATCGGATTATCTGTCATGACGGTGCACTCTTCTCGAAAGCCATGCACTGGTTTCACTCCTCGCTCGGATATTACCGTCCTGTCCTTGAAGCCTGAACCACAGGTGCCAACACTTGCAAGACATCATCGCGAGCTTCTAGCCAGTCCAGACCTCGAGCGGAGATGGCCCTTTTCGCCGATTTGCTGTTCAAGGTTTCTTGCTGTCGATCTGTGGCAACGAGCAGCATTGCCACGTGTGAGCCAACCTTTACCTGCAAGATGTCACATATCCTCTTGATAACAGGACGTCGAAACAGACTTTCCCCGCTTTGTCAACAATTGGATCTTGCGTGCTTTAGGCATGGAGTGGGGGGTTAAACAGGGGAGCTGGACTGTTGGCAGTAAGATATTGGATGCCGCTAAGTTTATCCGGAGTTGTTAAGTTCTGCTAAGTTTATACAGGGTTGTTAATAAAAGATGTTCGGAAATGAAGAGTGAGGGCAAGGGATTTACTAGAAAAACTCTTAAATTATCGGGCACAACATGCGCGTGAGGCTTGCAAGGTGTTGTCACATAGTTTGATGTCATGACTTGACTTTGCACCCGATTAGTCTGTAATAACCCATTTCGATGAAGGGTGGCTATTTCGATCTGTACAGTTGTAAATAACTCCTCAAGTTCTGCCGGCACACAGTTGATCGTTGTAAGAATTATGTAATAATTTCCTACCCTTGGAAATAAAATGACATTAAACCACCCTTTCGACAGGTGAAACAGCTAGCCTTGTCGGGTTTTTTTTGTTGTTGTTTTTGTTTTGATTTCGTTTATTCCTGCTAAGTTTATACTGGGTTGTTAAGTGCTTTTAACTGAAGTCTGCCTTGTGAGTTTATACTGTTTATACTTACTCGAGCTTATACTGAGCTGCTGAGTGCTTCTGATTTCATACTGAGCTGCTGAGTGCTTCTGAGTTCATACTGAGCTGCTGAGTGCTTCTGAGTTCATATTGAGCTGCTGAGTGCTTCTGAGTTCATACTGAGGTGCTGAGTGCTGGTGAATTATACTTATCTTAATTATCTTAGTAAGTTGTGAGATTTATAGAGGATAAAGAGGGCATATTGTCAAAGTATAGCTATAGTAGAGCTTTCGGTAATATAACTGCGTGCTGAGCTAATCGTTAGCTGTCTATGGTCAGCCGTACGCTTCTAGGATGTCCTGTGATTAGACCACGGATTTTTTTTTGAACAAACAATTCAATGAACAAGTTTGCTTGCTGTGTTTGCTAGCTGAGGGCATTCACTAACATACCTTACCAACCACCTCCACCCACCCCTCTTTCAAAATATTAGCCTCCGGAAGCTTTTTAGTTCGTAGCTCGTAGTCATTAACTTACTGGTGCTAAATACTTCTTTCTGTCATGACGTCAGGACTTTGTGCGCTGCGTAACATTTACTGGTCAGAGGTTCCTAACCCAGCTGAGCGTTTTTCTCCATGAAATCATGCAAAATAACGGAAAAGAGATAGGAACCATTTTTGCCAAATAATGTTCACTGTCATATACTATGTTATGTCCAGCAGGACAGCGTGTCTTCCCTGTATGCACTGGATCATTTTTAAAGAGAGATATGTTTTAAGTACATATTACTACTACGGCACCACTAATGGCTCAGTCTCTTTCACGACAGCTATATGTCGCAGAACTCGCGAGTTGTGAGAGTTGTCTCACCCTGAGCGTGGCGCCTCCTCTGCGTATAAAGACACATTTCTGCGCATAGCTGCGTTTCCCACGACTGCACAAAATCACGTCCTTTGAACTACTTTTTTTTTACGTGGGCTTGCTGGGCTGAAAGGACTTATGAAAATCATACAAACACACTTTGAACGGACCTCTCAACTTGAGACTGTACTGTCATTTGCTGAACGGACGTAAATGGCAAGTGTCAAGAGGTCAGCGCAGCGCACGAGATACTAGTTGAGCAAGATCTCGAGGCATGCACACACTTCACTGCTCGCCTCTCAGTCGGAGACAGCAAAGAGGATTGGAAAACAAAATTAAAGCAACGCGCTGACTGAAAAGCTTCAGCTGCGCGGTTGTAAGACTTGTGCAATCCACACATAGCATGCTACACAGCTCTGACATTCCACGAGCTTTATCCCAGAACGGCCGGCGCTGTCCTAGAGATTACGGGGGCATTTCATATTCATGAAACCACGCACAGTACAAGTGCTTTGGGGTGCCGTCACTCAGTTTAGTTCCCCACTCTTCCCTCCCCTAACAGAAAATGTTAGATCACCGCAAAGGTGCTATTTGTGCTTGCTTGTGAGATTGTATGAAAGCTGGGACCTACTGAACTGAGCGAACAAAATGCAGCCCTGATTGTAAAGATCGAAGTTGGCTCAATCCTCGATTTAAAGCCATTTGATGATTTGTTTTTTCCTGTGGTGGACGGGGAAGGGCTGATAAATCCGTAGACAGAGAAAAACTTAAAAATAAACAAAGGCAGCTGTCACTGTGCAAATATCCTGTCAGGTAGGAGCTTCGTACTTGGGGTAGAAATAATTCATCATTTTGGTCTGGGCGGGGTGGGGGTGGGGATTAATATAGCGTTGATTCAATCCCTTGCTCTTCTTAAATTTTTTCGAACGGTTGCCTTCAACTCGGCGAGAAAGTCTGTAGAACTACACCACTCTCTAGCAGAAACTGGAGAAACGTTCTGGCATTATGCCCATCATACCATGCAAGATATAAAACGAATGTACGCGCGCGCACATCATCACGCGTGTACGAACAAGCTCAGGTACATCTGCGTGAATACATACTCTTAGACCTACACAATACAATCTGTTACAATCAGTACAACACGCGCGTGGGCGTTCACAAGAAAGCATATACACGAATTCAGACGTAAAGATACACAAGAGATTGACGCAAATGATTTTCGCAATGGCTGCTAACATTATTACAGATCGGTTCGTGACCAATACTCAAAACAGCCGCACTGATTGGACAGAAAGATCGGTGACGTCTAAAACATCGTGTGATCGGGATGGTGTGAATAAAGATTTCTTAATGAGGCGATCCAAGGATCAATGTGGAGATAAGCGGATCCACAATGGTGCGTTCTTCCAGCTCTGGGTTGCTATGTATGAGAGTTCGTATCTCCCCTTCCGGTCACAAGATTGGTCGTATATCCCATTAATTGTGTATGCTGTGTGCGTCTTTACTTATAGATAGAAAGAGAGAAGATGTGGGGATATGGAGAGAAGAGAGGGAGAGATGGAGAGAGAGAGCGCGACAGACCCACAGACCCACAGACCTAGAGACCCACCGACAGGAAGTCTTGCACAAAAAGTTACATCCTTACATCGGAACATCACTAGGTTTTAGAGTGATTACCGCTCGAGGACCACCCCCCTCCCCATTCCAACTGCAAGAAATTCCACGTTATCGCCCCTGATGCTTCTTCTAATAGAATCGTCCTGGGTTGTCCATCCATGTCATGCATAATGAGCCTTCCATACAGCAAACACAGTTTGGCAACACGTAGACAAACGCGCGGTGCAGAGAAGAGAACGATTCTAGACTTTTGTGATTACACGTGGCACGAATGTGGCGCAAATAAACACTTCAAACCCAGTTTTAAAACAAAAGTAAAGATTGTCTGGGGGGTGTAGAGACAATTTCTTTCGACTTTTGTGGCAACAAATGACCGCACGTGTGTATTGAAATATAGCTAGACGCCCGCGGCGATAAGCTGGCACGTGAGTTGATGATAGTCCGGGGGCTTGGGCTGCACAAGCACTCGGGCTGCACAAGCACTCGTCAGCTGTTATGTATACACAAGAGTGGCCCGTTGTGCAAGTTGAAGATTTGAAACCTACATGCGTTTTGTGTATGGAAGGGAGATAACCAAAGCTTGTGATAGTCCTGCTCATTAAATTAGTACTGATCGACGAACAGATCCACAGGCCGGGTGACCATGATTTCAATAATAACAGTAACAGTAACAACCAACAACAACAATTATTATTATTATCATTATCATTACAGTGCCTAGTAAATTAAAGCCATAGAAAATACTATTATCAGAGGAGGTGGATGAGGACAACTCTGTAAGCTTCGGACTTGCGTGTGGTAGGTGGCTGGTTTATAACATATTATATAACCCGGAGTTATATATACATATATTGAAGACTCTATGGCGGTTCCCCGAAAATTAAACTCTCTCCGAACCTTACTGCACTGAACAGTCTGGCGGTTCTTTCAGTGCATAGATTAGTAACAGGACCCGTCAACTATAACGCACAATAGCCGAGGGCTGGAAGCACTGTTAAGTAGCCAACCAGCCGTCCAGCTATGTATTAAATACCCTCCTTAGCTGTCATCCAGATCAATGCAGTAGTTTTATGGAGTAATTCACGCGCTCAGAACTGTACAGCTGAAAATATGATACGCGTGTGCGGAATTTACTTTATTAGCCTTCATTTGTAAAGAAGCGTTAAAGGACAAGACGCGGACCCATACGAATACGTTAATAGATTCCTAGGAATGAAACAGCCCATCACAAGCATGTTATAGGAGCCCTGACCTCAGGTTTCTGACTCGGACTGTTGTAAATTAATTCACCTGGAAAACGCAATGATCAAGAGAAGTATCCTCTATCTTGTTTTCGTAAGCCTCTTAACGCCTGCAAAGCCCATCTCACGGGTGGCACCAGCCATTTTCTCTAATTCAGACCAGAATGAAAAATCCCACATTCGAAACGCAAAACCTGCAGGTGCTAATGACTCTTAGCTCAAATGACTCAAATGTTTAATGACTCTCACCTGGAAGAAAAACAAGTTTTCTGGGTGGGGGATGGGAGGGAGTGGCAAGCAGTTTCGCTGCATCTTCTAGCGTCGCGAGGACGCGTTGGATTTTTTAAAAAAATTGCCCCTGTCAGAGGGAGGACACTATAATTTAGAGTCTATGGTAGAAACAGAATGGATGCGAATAAGCGGAGTTGAAATATATTTTCGAGGTCCTACCTTATCCAATACTGCGCCTTCTTTCTGATCGAGTATCACCATAAAAACACCGCAGATTATTTAGAAAACAGCGCACAAAGCAATCAATCAATCAATCAATCATCATCATCATCATCATCCTCATCATCATCATCATCATCATCATCATCATCATCATCATCATCATCATCATCATCATCATCATCATCATCATCATTTGTTCTTCTTCTTGCTCCTCCTCCTAATCTTCTTTCACTCTTAAATTCTAATCTGTTATGCAAGCTTCTGTGTTGTGCATTTTATCATGTTATACGTGCTAGATCTAACATCCTGCAAAAATTGTTGACTATGGAGGAAAAAAAATGCCACATGGAGCTGAAAAATACCTTAACGCATGAAAATCTGAGATCACTTGAAACTACGGCTCAGATACCTTCTGCTAGCGAACAGCATGCTAACCGAATGAGTCTGGTATGTTTTTTTAAAAATGAAAACATTATTGATGCCAGATGTTTCTGCGCACATGAAATCCAGGTACGCTTGCACGCAGTCAAATATTTCGTAATGAACCGTTTGCCGTCCAGTGAAAATGACAGCACTGTGGCCAGGCCGACAAAGTATAGCTATTAACTGACTGGGAGGCGAGTCATACGAGCTGACTGCATTCTTAACATAGGGAACGTTTTCTGCACACATTTTCTGCTACCAGCCTATTGTGCTCGCTTTTGGCCCTACAATTATTTAAAACGTGTTTAAAATAATTTATGGTATCAGGCTAACACTCAGTGCAGACGTGAGCGCCTAGTAAAGATGTGAACAAATTGCTGACACCTCTCAAGCACTTACATTTGTGGGTGTGGATATTTAGCAAATTCTCTTTACCTAAGGAGCCCCATGTAGTGATGTACCTTTGCATGGTAAATACTTGCAGAAAGTTGAGGCGCTGTGAGGGATGTCGTGCGCACAAAACGTTCGTAGCGCTGCTGAACATTTAATTCCTTTCTGTTGTGTCAACCTTCCAAGCGCCTCAGCATGCGGTTACGGTTCGGTTTTACTTTTAGAGAGTGCTGAGCTTCACAGATGCGGATATTGCGAGAGAAGCTATTGGTACTGATTTCAAGACCCCATTAAACAGCAGGTTCCTGAAGTGGCGGGAAGTGGAGAAAGTGGGAGAAATCGGCAGTGATTCAGTTACTGTGATTGTATCCCCTTAGCTTACGCATTTCCGACTTCCATATACGGTTGTCATGTGATCAGACAATGTGGACATGTCGATCAAAGGGTGCCATTTTCCTTGCAGGAAATTTACAATTTCTAGTGAAACTTTGGGGTGTTATATAAATCAAATTGGTCTTTTAGGATATTACTTGTGCCATAGAGAAATTCCAGGTGTTGCTTGTGACAGGCACGTTGAGCTACAACAATTGAGAAACGCATCATCAGTCGAATTTATGGGCACAAAAATACATCTTCCAGATATCTTCTGTTCTGTTCCATCTTGTTAACTTCTGTTCTTTAGATGTGTTTCAGCGCATGATGTCGAGATGTCTACCACGCATGTTCGTAAAATGTAATTTATAAACACATATATTTTATGTTATAGATATTTTTGGTAATGAAAGCTAACTTTATGACAGTCTATCGATATTTTCCGAAAATAATACGTCTCGAGATACATGGCTGTTGTCTTGAAATAATAAAAAAGACTTCTTGGAGAATAGCGAATGTACCATACGATCCTTTGCAGGATCCGTGCATCCATGCAGGAGCGAATGGTTCCAACCTGAAGTATACCAAAAGACAAAAAGGACAGAGAAAGTGCTTGTAATGTTGGCACAGCATCGTGTCTATGGCAAGGCTCTGCATCCCTTTCAGGCAAGGTCTTGCAGTGGGTGCCAACATTTCTTTTTAGGTCTGCTTCAAAATCAGGCGATGGGAGCTTCGAGTTCAGTTTTGTTGCACGACGCTGTCGATACCAGGTTGTACAGTCGCCCCTTCCAGACAAAAATGCAATTGTTTGTCCAACAGCAAGGGTGAAAAAAACCCACACGAGTCAGTTCAACGCATGTGCATTGTTACATGGGGTTTGGTGTGTTCGTTCATGTGCATGTGTGCAAGTATGCCTGTATATAAAAAATTTGCTGATGTCTTCCTACATTTTCGCGAAATGAGGCACCTTGGGTGCGTATTTCGTTGCCACTTATCGATCTCAGTAGGCAAGAATGACTGGGTCCTAAAAATAAGTCGGGGTGGGTGGTGGGAAGAAAGAAGACAGGGGTGTGTGTAGGTGGGGTGGGGAGTGAGAGAGAAAAAGGAGGAAAAGGGGGCCAAAGGGAGACCGAGAGAGAGACCGAGAGAGAGACAGAGAGCGACCGAGAGAGCGACCGAGAGAGAGACCGAGACAGAGACAAATCAGAGAGAGAGAGAGTGTGTGTCAAAGCAAAGGCCCAAGTTACAGGCTCTGAATACAAGTCGTGTTTCGTTGCATGTCTCCAGTTACTGCTCGCCTAACGCAGTCTGTCGTTCACAAGTCAGGACACTGCTGGAATGCGCTACCGTTCCTTTTTCCTTCTGTTGTTCATCCAAGCGGCCGTAAGACTCGATCTTTCACTCCGTGTATTGTACACGGTTCTTTACTCGGGTGGAGAGGAGATACCAGTCATCATGCTGCCTAGCCAGATCACGAGTGTTAATTCCTATCTCGTGTCCGTACAGAAAGAATATCCCCCACCCCCCGAAGCCCCCCCCCCCCAACAAAAAATCACAAATGAACGAGTTCAAGGGTATTTGTATTTTTCTTTGTGTGTCTATGAGAGTATTTTTTGTGTGTCTATGAGGTTTTCTTTTGGGGGGAGGGGTGTCTTTGAGGGGTTGGGGGGGGGTCTATGAGGGTATTTTTCTTTGTGTGTCTGTGAGGGTATTGGGGGGGTGTCTATGAGGGTATTTTTCTTTGTGTGTCTGTGAGGGTATTGGGGGGGTGTCTATGAGGGTATTTTTCTTTGTGTGTCTGTGAGGGTATTGGGGGTGTGTCTATGAGAGTATTTTTCTTTGTGTGTCTATGAGGGTATTTGTCTTTTGTGTGTCTATGAGGGGGTATTTTGGGGGGTGTCTATGAGGGTATTTTCCTTTGTGTGTCTATGAGGGTATTTGTCTTTGTGTGTCTATGAGGGTATTTGGGGGGTGTCTATGAGGGTTTTTGGGGGGTGTCTATGAGGGTATTTGGGGGGTGTCTCTGAGAGTATTTTCCTTTGTGTGTCTATGAGGGTAATGATATGGCCAGGAAGGGGGGAACGAGAGGAGGATGAAGGGGAGACAGGGGGAAAGATCTATTTGAAAGTTCATCCACCCTCAACCGAGAAAAGTAAACGCAACGTTCTTGATATAAGGCCCTCTGGCATACCAAAGCAAACCCGCAAAGTTGGCAAGGCTACCATGACACAGAAATCTCAGTATGTGCTGTTTGTTTTACACGGTTCAAGTAACTAGAACAAACAAGCAAGCAAGCAAATAAACAAACAACAAAACAAGCAAAAAATGCGTAGCGAAATAGTCCAACAAGGTTCAATACAACTGCACCATACTTTCGTCTACACAAGACCAAAGCTCCACAGCAGACACAAACCATTTTGCTGCAGCCACATCGAGGAGAAGAGTCTGAGATTTGAAAGGACAGCTAGGAATCATAGCTGTGTGAAACCTTCGTTGCAGACGGTTGAACTGGCCCTTTTGCCGATGATGCTAGCCACCAAGTCAAACAATGTAAGCCCGGAATACGTGTTTAACTTTTAAAAACATCACAGTATCCCCCCCCCTCTCTCTTTTCCTCTGCCTGGTTGGTTGGTTATTTAGAAAGTGCTTCCGCCTCGAGGTGATTTCGCACTATGGGGGTGGGGGGATGGGGGGATGGAGTCCTATTACTAAACTATGCACTGAAAGAACCACGAGAATGAAAGCTGCAGTAAGATGGTCAGTGCGGACAGACAATTTAATGTGCGGGGAAATGACCGAATGGAGTCTGCACAATGTAGAACTCCAGGAAATAATCCTTGGCCACACCAGGATTCGAAACTTCCACCTGTTAGTCCGCAGCTCTACCAACTGAGCTATCCAGGCCCCCGCTGTCTCTCTACCTCCCATCTCTAGACCTTGTGTGTGTGTGTGTGACCTTCAGCTCCTAACCTACGGCTTATGTACGGACTCTCTGAAAAGACCGCCTCGGTGGTCTAACGGTTATGGCGTCTGCTTCCGAGGCGAGAGGTCGGTGGTTTACACCCCGGCCGAGTCACACGTATAAGACAGAAAAATTGTCAATCTAGTAGCTGCCATACCAGGCGTCTGGCACCATAGGGAACAGTACTTGGACTGGTTGAACCTGTGACAGTATAATGTGACTGGGTGGGACTGAAGCCCGTGTTGTCGAAGCAGTCCCGGTGTGGCACCACGTTAGCTTGTCTAAGGCAACAAGTACCGTCCTCTCATACACCTAGAATGCGACGGGACGTCAAGCAAGAGACAAACACCTGAAACATCTCTAACAGTCGGGGTCTTTATCCGTCAAGATTTGGTGGAAACTCGGAGTGAAGTTGGTTGGTTTTGTCATACGTGGGACTGCTGCCGCAACACAGCTAGTTTCAGTCCCACCCAGTCACATTATATTGATATCGGGCCAACCAGTCCTAGTACTGTTCTCTATAATAGCAGACGTCTGGTATGGCAGCTACTAGACTGCCAATTTTTTTAAGTCTTCGGTATTACGTAGCAGGGTCGCGAACCTCTAACCTCCCGCCTCAGCCACTAGACCACCAAGGCGGTCAAACTCACAGTGAAGAAAAATTCCCATCTCGCGCTGTATTTGTTCACAGCCCGCTGCAAAATAAATAAATAAATAAATAAATACATGTATACACGCTTGGTCGAAAGTATTTCACGCGGGCTTTGTCGACAAGGGAAGCCACCACCACACACTGACGGGGCGGCTAGCACCTGTAAGAACTCAGAAAAGATTCTTCCCGACTTTCCGACCTTCTCCATCTTGTTTTCTTCCCCATCAATCATTACTTATTCATTCTTCATCTATTGCCGCTAGCCATCTCCGTAGCAATATGTAAGCAGTCAGGGAACCCCGGCAGACCCCCCCCCCCCCGCCCTTGACTGTAGATTATCAACAGATCTGACGTAACGAAGTATGTGGGTGTAGCACAAGTGTTCGTATTACGTTTCCTCTCTGTACGAGCCCTTGACCCAAACAGTTTTCTCCCTTCCCGTTCCCAAAATGTAACAACATAATATGTGTGCCAAAATGTAGACCTAGTGTTCTGGAAGACAGAACTGACTTCTGCGACTGGGAGCCGGTGATCCTGTTCAAGGTGATAACACAGTCAACATAAACTGATTCGTAAATCAGAAAGGGGGAAAACATTTCGCAGGTTTTTTTTTACCCTGTCCTGCGACGTTAATTACAAGGTGACAGCTTCCTGCCCACCTATAAATAGGTACAGGAATTATTACCGGCATTGAAATATGTTAGAAAGTGGACGGAAGAAATACTTTTTAAGACGACGACAACTTCACCCATCTAGTCAAATATTCGGTGCGTGCCGCTTGTGAATTTTCTAAAGACGCAAGATTCTGGATGACTTGACATCCAGATTATCTGATTCAGTGAAAGGTCTCAGGCGTGCCAACGTTAAGTAGGTAGAGTCAGGTGTTCTTTCGTCTGTAATTCTCGTCTGAACCTGTTGCCGACGATGAAGAGGGATATCTAGAGCCCCATGAAGTTTGTTGTGATTAAAGTCATTGTTATGGAGCAAGTGCTAGGCGTGAGAATGACTATAGGCGTGCTAGGCGTGAGAATGACTAAAGGCGTGCTAGGCGTGAGAATGACCGAACGCGTGTGAGGGGTGAGTGATATTCAAGGTATGAGGCAGGTTGAAAAAGGGAGTTGCGAGCCAGAGAGAGAAAAGGAGGGAAGGGAAGGAAGAGAGAACAGGGCGCGATATTCTGTTGAGACAGTTAAGGTGCTGGAAAGTTGTATAATTGACGGATATGCACTTGTGGAACGCTCAAAAGGGCGCTAGAAAATATATGAGAGAGAAAACATTGGTGTTTGTGAAATCAGAGAAGATATAAATGTGTCTGTAGAGGAGTGAACGTATTGCCGATTCCATACAGAATGTGGCAACGGAAGCATTTGGATTTCTCCGCCCCACTCGATGGTTATTCCAAACGGACGCACTAAGTTGGGGTGCACGTAAACCTATCCGTTTGGTAACGGGTGCGTTCACAGATATTCTGGAATAAGCTACGAGGCTAGAGCCGAGCGAGAGAGGCGGCTCGGAGGAGCTGAAAGGCGGACGCGAGCCCCGCGCTGCCGGGCGACCCTTGGGGCGGCAGGGCAGGCTCGGGACAGTTGGCCAGCCCACGAGTCCCCAGCGCACAGAGAAGAAACAAGAAAACCCGCCACCGTCGCCAACCGCCGCCCAGCAACCACAGGCCCAACCTGACAACAACCGTGTTGCCAGCAGACCGGTCATCGCCACAACGACAACACCACCAACACCCCCCCTCCCCCGTAACAGTCATCGATGACAATGTGCTGGGGTAATTTCAATCTCCGGCTTGAAGAGGGGGAAAAATGCCTCTAGCCTACTGCCAGGAAACGCAGAAGGGTTACGTCGAAATTTAGCGAACAGCCGAATTGCCCCAGTGCAATCGGCCCCCCTCCTCCCCTCTCCCCTTTCCCGAGACTGATAATTAAGCCAAAAAGCTTAGCCGTGCGAAATGGATATAGGCTGTGAAAATCTGCAAAACCTGTCGTTTGTATCCGGTGCTGTCTCGTGATCCCATGGCATCCATACAAAAGACTCAATCGCGACCACAGGGGGTTTCAGAAAAGTGGTGGGTGCGGGGGTGGAGGGTGGGTTTGATGCGTTTGCAACAACAGCAGCGATATCCTCCGCGCTGAAAAGAGCCGCCGGACGTGAGTCTGAAACTGAACACGTTTTCCGCTTTCCCCCAGTCAGCCAGCAGCGCTGTTCCGATTACAAGACGACCACTGGTGGTGGTCTTGTTTTGACCTTCCTCTTCAACATCGCATGCTAAATCTTGTACACTCAAAATAGATCAGTGCTAAATTTCAGTCCGCATCGCTGCTTTTTTAATTCCTCCCTCCCTGTCTCTCCTTTCCCCGGCAGAATTCGAAGACTGAGCTGATTTTTTTGGTCCAGAAGCTCTCCGGCCCTTGCCAAAGCGAAAATAAATCTGCCGCGAGAGAGGAAAAAATCAAGTTTTCCTTGGGCCTCGTGTACGGCGAGCGGGACAAAGGTTTTCTTTCTGCCGCTGATGTCTTGGAGACGGATGGAAAGTCCTGACGGTTTTTTTTTTCGCGACCACTGCAACAACTTTTGCGCCTCGATGGTCTCGGGAGGCGAGGGAGGGCGAGTTTTATGGACGCTAGGAACGCAAGCGACGCTAGGCGGCGACTTCAGAACTCCTACGGTTCATCTATGAGTTCTGACTCATTGGTACAGCGCTACTTCCGTGGCGGGTTTTAAGGACGCGAGGAATCTAGGCAATAACTGCTTTTTTCTTCCTGCGTTCGATCGAAGGAGTTTCAAGTCGCTACTTAGCGTCGCTCGCATTCCTTGCGGCTATACAGCTCGCCTTTGCGTCTGCCTTACACACCATCTCAGTAACGAGCAAATCCAGACGGCCTATGATGAAGTCTGGCAGGCTGAGATTCCTAAACCGACGAACAATTTATCAAACTTTCTCTTTCCCCACCCCTCACAAAATAGCGTTACATGAAATAAAATATTGCTCATTCTTAAGGCTGACGGGATGAGACACAAGTATTAATAATTCTGAGATGATTGAGAAGTTGTCATGGCAATCGTTTAAACACCTCATCTCCTCTGAAATACTCGCATATTCCTTCCTTTGGTAACCCCAGAAATCTCTTATCCATCCACCCACCTGGACGTTCGATCTTGCGCACGAGCCTTATCACAGACATATCACAGACATCTGTAAACCGAAGGTGCACGCGCGCATAAGCACACAAACGTGTATGTGTGTGAATAAGTATGTACATGTGCATGTGCCTGCACGCGCCCTTAACAGTTATAAATAGAGGAAATCATCAAAAATGGGAGCAGGGGAACTGGTCACACGACCCGTACTTTTCGTCCACAGAAATCAGACTAACGATTAAAAATAGACAGAAGGGAAACGATGAAAGAAAGAACGAAACGATGACCCTAAACTTAATGATACAAAGAAAAAAAAGCCTGGGATTTTTCATCGCTGTGGGATACATTGCATTAACCCTCTGTTCTTAATGCATGTGAGTTTATGGTTGGGACTACTTACCTTTTGCCCTCTGTCCGGTCAATAATAAGGGTTGGAGGGAGGAGTGCAACGCCCTGACTGAGGTACAGCAATCTTTGCTACTTATGCCTCACAGCTATCCAGCACCCTTCCTCTCCAACTCTACCCCCTTCCCACACTGCCCCCTGTGTGCCACATGGTGGAAGCGAGATAAATACAGGTAGCAAGACAAAAGGCTGAAAGCCGATTATTCGGAACGGTGGTAGTCGAAACATCTGACCGGGAGGCTCGCATTTCAAAGACTTGAAAGATGCGCTCAACACCTCCCTGCGCATGCGTCACCCTGCTGGCTCTGGCTTGGTGAGAGACATCTCGTAGGAGAGTCTGTGACTCAAACAAGACTAACCCCGTACGTTCGGTCCCATCGCTAACCCATGCAACTTGCCCCCAGCTGAGGCTTTTCGAAGAATGTCACACAGCACTACCGACTTGTTTGCTTCACATGGGATCTTGAAACCTTCCTCCACCTTCCTTGTAGAACCTCAGCTTGAGGCCAAGCTGTGTGTGTGTCGTGGGGGGGGGGGGGGATGAAAAACAAATTACGGTGTCACCTGCAGTCAGGGATGGAGCTGCAGATTAGCTAGTGGGGTCTGCTGTTAACTGGAATCCAGGAGTGGCCAAAATTTAAATCCCGGCCTAAAACATTGTATAGACTTCCATGAACATTAAATTTCCTAACTGGCCATGTCTTACTGAAGCTATCAGTCTGATGGTTCTTTGAGTACCTAAGTAATAGGACCACATGCCCCCTCCCCCCACTGCGAAATTACTGTAACTGAGTGAGTGAGGGTGAGAGAATGAGTGAGTGAACAATTCTTACACGATATGACGTTATGTACCTGAGAAGTCCTGCAGGGCATGCTAAGAATTTCACTGTCTGTTGACCACGTGAATAATAAAATGAAGCACCACTTGCTCTCGTGAACAACAACACAAAAAAGGGTGACTGATAAGCGATTGAACGAGGAGCGGTGAATTATGTGGGAACCCGCGAAGAAAGACTTCATCAGCACATAAATAAAAGGCCAAACAAGCCACACATAGGGGTCAAAAAACGTCGAGCTTTGATCACTTCAGGAGAAACTGCCTCGTAAACAGGCGAGGACAAAGGGCTCTTTGTATGTGTCTTCAAAAGACATTATAATGTTGCGCGATCAACCCGCGTCGATGACTGGCTGATTCCTGAAGGAAATGCCAACCCAGACCCCTGTCTGACCTGTTTCGCTTGAGCTGAGACTTCTTTGCCTTGTACAGATTGCCAGCCAAGCCGAGCTGGTCAAGTTAAATCCGATTGTCGTGGGCCAATTTCTCACCCGACAGCCTGACGCTGACGATAATTTATGTATGAGAACAGGATCTACGACGTTAAAAAAAGACTTTCATTCCTAAACGGATTGAATATTATAAAGGTCTGATCCTTTCAATCACAGGATGGTTTTCAACCTTCTAAGTCCCTCTGGTACCGTCTACAAGAGAGAAAAAAAGAACACCGTTCAGCTCTCAGACATTGTCGGTTGTCGTTTTGCTCAAAGAACAAGGGAGATAAGCCACCATTCAGCCGAAAGGTCCAAAGAAATAATAATAATAAAATGCTGGAGAGGTAGTATTTGCGGAGGCGGTGTGGTAGTGGTGTCGTTTTTCCCGTGGTGCTAACGGTGACGACAATGATGACAACAACGAAAACCAAGAGAAAAGTTTCTTGAATCTTCAGAAGGTCCGCAAAAATGTACCTTTTTGTAGAAATCCTTTTATCAGTAAGGGCGGCTGATAGGAGATGAAAAGTAGAGGCGGGGACTGGGGACTGGGGAGAGAAGTTTGCGTGCGTGCGTGCATGCGTGCGTGCGTTCCCATGTCTGCCGATATGCTTGTAGATTAAAATCCCACAATAACCTATATATCTTTTCTTCAGCGAAAATTTGTCAAACGAAAAGTCATTTTTAAGGTATCCATTCATTTCTTCCTGCAGGCGTGTCAAATGACTCGACTACGAACGCCAGATGAAGAGAGAGAGAGAGAGGAATACACAGGACAACAGGTGCGTATAATTGTCCTGACTTTAAGACTTCATCAACTATCAGTCCACCCGCCGCCTGTAGTCTGGCCCCATGACACTGAATCCCCATGACCCAGTTTCAGCACTGTAAACACTACCTGCGACCTCTAGCCGTGCCATTCCATTCATTCTGGAAACACTACCTTGTCCAAATATTGTTCTGTACCAAACCGCTTACTCCAGTAATCTCGGAACTAACTCTCGCGTTGAATGGAAGCTTTGCTTAATGCAGCAGCCGACTGTAGCGTGCGTCACAGATTACGTCAAAAAATTCAACACACACACACACACAAAGGGTTGGGGTGTGGGGGGTGGGAATGCCACTAACGAAAGTCGCATGAGAGCTACGCAGAGAAAGTACTGCTTAAATTTGATTGGTTAAGTTTCCAAATGGTGAAACCTTGTTCTCGGCAAACAAAATAAAGAAAAGAGCGCACTCCTCTTTGGAATCAGTTTACGTTTTTACAAGTCATCCCTTGGCTTTTGAAAGAATTAAGTTAACTGTCTCACTGAGTGAGTGAGTGAGTGAGTGAGTGAGTGAGTGAGTGAGTGAGTGAGTGAGTGAGCGAGCGAGCGAGCGAGCGATTGAGTGAGTGAGTGGGCGAATGGGGAGAGGATAGACCTTCATGCTGATTGAGATCCAAATCTCTTTTCACCCTCTCGAACGCTCTCTTTCTCTCGCATGTGCATGTGCGTGTGCGTGTGTGTTGTGCCAGGACGGAGAGTAGAGAGGAATGCTGGCAGGGGAGAGGCGGCAAAGAGAAATTTTGGTCAACACGAAAGTTCCGCTCATCTGTACGTACGCTTCATAGACAAAGATGTTACAAACAAAAGAGTATTTCGAAATTTTGCCTTGTTGAGGCTAAGACACGCGATCCATTTTGTGTACAGCCAGCCGACTTTCAAACGGACGAAAGCCTTTCCCCAGCAAATGACCTGTCACTTTTTGATCACGCGCGATTCGGTGCCCTGCATCAAACATGCGGGTGAAACTGTTCGCGTGTTAAGCCTTAGTCGCCAGACATATTTCGATGCGCTCCAAGCCACACCGTGTCAACTGATCGAACAATCGCATTTCCCAACGACAACAGTCATCCTATCCCACCCACCCAGCCCCACCCCCAACTCACATTCTAACCATCACGAGCACATGTCGTCCGCAGGGCTTTTCAAACGACATCCACGTTTCCTGAACAACATTTATACGTCTTTGATGCGGCTGCGAGTGTCTCCTGCGTGCCTTTTCGCCATCCCAATCGCTTTGCCTGACTCACAGGCGCAGATAATCCAGGTCTGGCGCTTCGGCCCAGGTCTAGGACTTCAAATCCTCGGGACTGTCGAGTGAAAGGGAAAGCTAACGCTTCGCAAATCACCTTATCTCGTCCATTCACGCGTTATCTCGGACATCTGCTGCCTTTGTGCTTCTTTGTGAACAACTTCTGGACTTCCGTGAAGGATCCAGTTACAAGACCAGACGCACTCAAGGATTACTACAGCAAGTTTCCAGGTTTCCTTTCGGTACCTTGATGTTGGTATCGTTAAATGTGTCACTCCACAAGCCAGGTTTTGCCCCCCCCCCGCCCCCCCGTTACAAGGCGCATGCTATCTCCAAACATTTGAACGAATACCCCGTTCTTGTTATAGTTGCAGTAAAAGGGTTTCCAATATTTTTTTTAAGTTGTCGCCATTTTTTTAGACGTGTATATGAAAAATCTCATTGAACTCAAGGGCACTTTAGAAGGAGATTTGATTCTGTTGTTTATTGTTTAACGGCGTCAGCAACAAAGCGCATTATCATGACAGGGGAAGGAGGGGAGTAGCGGGTGAAGGCAGTGAGATAAGAGGAGTGGGGAGGAATCCGGGTGGAGCTGCATGAGAAAATCTCCTATCTTTATGCCTGTTGGCTCTTTGTTTTTTAAAATGCACAAGTTACGTGTGCCGGATATGGGATCGAACTCACGACCCTCTGCTTTGGTAGTAAACATATGCTTTACTGCCGTCATGAGCCGTCCCCGGTTGATACGTTAGCGCCATTATATCGTCTAGTTGACACGATAACTCTCCATTTGGGATTTCGATCTGATGGTTTGCATAGGATTTAGCCTAAGATCTTTGATGTAACCGCTCGGATGTGGGATTTAGATCTGATGGTTTGTGTAGGATTTAACCGAAGATCTTAGAGACTCGATCTTTGATTTAACGGTTCAGATCTGGGATTTAGAGTCTTACAACAAACAAAAAACGAATGATTACAGATTTCTTTCTTTGCTAAAAATTTAATTGAAAACATTTTCCACTTCGGGATCTGCCATTCCCTTTAGGCTGCTTGAAATGGAAACACTGCATATGGTGGGGAGGCGAAGACAGAGGGAACGAGATGTTATTATGCGTGAGACAATCTGCTTAGACTGACCTGGAATTAAGTTTACCTCAAAATGATTTGTTCATGATCAAGGTGTGTCTGTTAAACGATACTCCTGCTGGCTTCCTCCCTCGCTGTGGCACAGGAAGACGTTAAACAATGGCAAACTTGTCAATGTAAACGATCAGCCATGTAAACATAATTAAGTTTGATGATTTCAGTCTGAATGGATAAATTCTAGCAGCGTCTCCAGAACAGACAACAGACAATCAACAGACAGAAAACACAGATGGATGAACGGACATCCAGACGCAAACATACGGAGATAACTGAATGGATAGCTAGCTTGATAGATGGATAGACAGACATATAAAAGCAGACACACGTACACACAGATGAATGCCAGCGATAGACTCATTTAAGTGTTAGAAACATTCCGGACCTACCCATATATTTAAAATCTGTTTGATCATCTTTGAGAGAATATGACAGGTGAAAGTACATCACAAAGATATGTTGGGTTTCAGATTGGGCCACAACTGCACGATACTCGATATCTTTTACACTGTCTGTAGAAAAGCGCACTTTGAGTAAATGGTGTGCACGTGCTGTCACAAGCGCATGTGCTACAACTTGACACTGTCACTAGCTGACTGACAGTTTACATCGCTACGTCGACAAATCTTTGTAAGACAAGGCAAGGTGTGTTCCTAACCCAGAGTGGTGTGTAAATCTTTGATGCAGCGCTTGAACCGCTCCTGGTTCAGAGGCAGTAAACGTACAGCGACTTCGTGCCAATCGCATGTCTCTTGGATGACTAGGGGCCGTCATCACACACCTAACTTCCAGCCTCCCAAGCACGTTTTAAACCCTGACAATGACAGCAACATAGACCCCCATCTTTCCCTTGGATGTACCCCAATAATTTAACTAGCACTAAGCCTTACAGACCTACACCACAAACCCCAAACATTTTCCGTCTGCGCCTCCCCACTGCAAGGGGAACTTGAATCGCGTTCATAAGTACAGCGATGGCTCCCACCCACCCCAGTCTCCTCCACACCTTTTGGGACGAAAGGAAAGAAGGGAAAACGTTAGAGCTAATGGGATTTTCATTAGCCATTGACCTCAGCCTTGAGAACCTGACATGCCCCTAAACATTTTTTTTTCTTCTGCAGAGAGCTGATTGCTAGTTGACTATGCATATAGGAAAGAATGGGTGGGGGGGGGGGGAGGAGCTAGCGACTGCGTGCGCGTGAAAAGGATATTCGTGCAAAATATTTTCCTTTCAGGATGATTGTTGTTGGCCCAACGTCCCGCCAATGATCAGCGGAAAAACAAAACATTTCTGGCGGTTAGCGAAAACGTCGACCAGAAAGCGACAAAAATAATCTTGCGGTTTGGGCACGAAAATAGCACCACACCGGCCTAAATATACTTAAATAACGCAGACGCACACGCACGTCTACATGGACACAGGCATACACACAGTGGGAGGACTGAAAGGTGAAGTTGAGCATGGGGAAAAGTGGGGATGGTGGAGAGAGAGAGAGAAAGGAAGAACAGAAAAAAAACACATAGAAAATGTCATAGCCATAATCCATGTTTTCCTACTAATGTTTTCCTACTAATGTTTTCCTACTAATGTTTTCCTTACTTCTGGCACAAAATGTTAAATACATGAACGCGATATCTCAGGCATCGTGCGAGGCTAGCAGTCGGGCGTCGAATGAGGCATTCACAGGGGTGTGCGAGGCTGACCTTGGAGGGGGGGGGGGGCTTTATGTGAAAATAGCCCAGGCATGCCTCACAGTTTTGACTTACAGCTTTTCACACACACAGAAAAATGGTTGGGTGGGGAGGGGGGGGTTGGAGAGAAGCCTCGCGAGCAAACCAGGTCGTAAGATCTGCAGCCAGCCACAAAAACTTCGTTCATGATAAAGAAAAAAAAAAAACCCCGACATCTAGTCCGGGCGCTTCCTTTATCGCTTTCATTTAAGACATTCCTTCGTCTGTGAAGACGAATTCCCACAGCACAATATTTGCGTCAGTCTTCTCCTGTGACGTCTGCGATTCAAAGGACGCAAACTATTTATTACCTGTGCTGTTCTCGGGGTGACGGAGGTGGGTGTGGGAGGCAAACACCTCTGCTTGCCACGGGGAGGTCACTATGAACGCCTGTCTATCTATGTGCCCATGCAATGTCACGAAGTCGGCTTTTCGGGGACAGTCAGCTGTCTGCGGTCCTTTCCTGAACCTCTACGCTAGGTTAATTCCGACAGCTGTTTTCCCTCCGATCAGAACCTCCGCGTTACCGTGTTCCACGTTACTCAGAATCGCTTCCTCAGTTCTGCCGACTGGAAAACACACGTCAGCTTCTAAACACTAACCCTCTGTGTGTTTGTGTGGAGAGGGGGCTGCTTTTAAATTGTCCCTATATAATCACAGATGATCTGAAACGCATTTCTTTTTAAAGACCTTTCCAAACATAACGCGTCTGTGTGACCGAACCTGACGACCTGTAGACCTTGAAATAGGGATTTGGTGGTACTTATATGCCTCATAGCTCATACACGAAAGTGCACTTTCCCCTCTGGTGAGCGTGAACTGAAAGTTCAGCCATGCACATCAGCTGGAGATCTACGCGCACCGTGCCAGTTGACAGAAGCAACAGTCAGCGAGTGTCATATCCGTCGCCTGTGATAACAGCCACAGGCTCTGCTCACAGAACCCGAACTCGAACACTGTGGATCGAGAGACATTTGGAAGACTAACTTGGACTGGTAGACTAAAGTCATTTCAGCGTGTATTCGAACTTCTCGAGGAAATATCAGCCTTTAATAACGTGTCTTTGATGGAGTAATTAAAAAAACAGTTGGGAAGGCATTGGCCGTAAGTGTAAGAAAAAATTTAAAAAGTAGCGTCGACGAACACTAAGACAAGATTGCATACGTCAGGCTCTTCGTAGAAGTAAAAAAAGTAATTAAAAGCATTTAAAAGAAAAAGTCTAGAAGATGCCGTACCCGTGGAGCAGCATTGTGGTCACTGTCCTTAGCGCCTGTTTTTGCTGGCCCTCTGTCCCTTTGTCGTAAATCCAGCGAACGCGCTTCACTTGTTCAGCAGAAAACGCTTCTTGTAGACAGACACATTCCCCGAAAGTCAAACCCCTTCAGCCAAACGCGCGCGCGTGCGCCTTTGACGGCACCCACGCGTGCGCGCGCACATACGAACACCACAAAACGCAAGTTTGCGTGCAGTTTGCCCGGTGCAGCTGCGCAGGAGAAACGGCGGACGTCCCAGCGCGTCGCACGACAGAATGCAGTGCCGCAGTCCTGACTAGCGTCTCTCGTCTCGAATCGCTCTCTTTCTCTCTGGCTCGCCTGCCCACGCTTCGGCTGAAACGTTTGCCGACTTCGCGCAACTGCAGCCAGACGAGAAACGGGCCGTAGGATTGCCGCCTGCATGGGGCGCTCACCCTCCCTTCCCCCTCCCGCGTGCGTGAATGTGTGTGTGCGCGCGTGCGAGAACGCGAGTGAATGTACGTCTGCGTGAATGCGTGTGTGTTGAGGTGGGTATCTATGTTCACTGATTCTGTCGTTCACTCGATCTTTGTGTGTGCGTGCGTGCGAAATGTGAGTGCGCGCGCTTATTTTTAAAGAAACAAACCTACCCTTTTTGCAGGTGGAAAGGTCATCTAGAGACGGCCTACCAGGTAACCAGGTGGCAGAGACAGAGAAACAGACAGCCAGACAGCCAGCCAGATCGAAAGGTTTTAAAGGCATGACAAATGCATGGCGTGGTTTTAAAAAGTCTTCCCTCTTTCCCTTACAAATTCTTTCCTTCACTCACTCTGCTGCTGTGTGTGGAGGAAGGAGGAGTAGATAAGGGGGAGTCGAGGCAAAGGGAGGCGATGTCCTTTACTGTCCAGTGACCAAGCACAGACTGCAGAGAACAAACCTTTGTCCGATCCGCCTGCATGACGTGCTGCCCAATAAAAAAATATGCACCCTTTGGCAAGTGTTTTTTTGTTAGACAACCCCCGTAATCTGTGCAGGAGAACCGTATAACTCTCCTACTGTTAGGATTTTGTGATAGGCGTTAGTCACTTGCTCCGTTCCAAAAGAAGTCAATAAAAAACCAACTAGACTACTTGGATTCTCCTGCAATTCGCAAGAGAAATCCTGAGTTGACTAGAAGACGGTGATTGAGTAACCGGGAGAATGGGGAAGACCTCCAAGGTCAGCTAATTGGCAAAACAAAACAGTGAAAACAATTCAATCTCATATCCACAGACAAGAAATAGTCTTGTGGCAGAATCGGGATCCAGACCCACTACCCACAACTCTCGGTGTCTTGGTGTCAAACGCATGGCCACTGCTAAGTTTTCCTTGAAGTAGTGGGTATTTAGCCACTGCTAAATTTTCTTGGAAGTTGTGGGTATTTAGCCACTGCTAAGTTTTCTTGGAAGTTGTGGGTATTTAGCCACTGCTAAGTTTTCCTGGAAGTTGTGGGTATTTAGCCACTGCTAAGTTTTCTTGGAAGTTGTGGGTATTTAGCCACTGCAACATTTTCCTGGAAGTTGTGGGTAATTAGCCACTGCTAAGTTTTCCTGGAAGCTGGATGGGTAATTTTAGAGGGACAATACTTTCATTTCTCGATGAATTGACACCAAAAGGAGTGGGTGGGGGGTCCTATTACTAAGCCACGCACGGAAACAATTATGGACGAGATTGATAGCTTCAACAAGATGGTTTATGGGGAGAGGTAGTTTGATGTGTGGCTAAATGGAGTCTGAACATTGTTCGACTTTAAGATATAATCTTTGACAATTGGTGGATTCGAACCCGTAAGGTTCCACACACAGGCCTCGTGAGCTATTGAGCTATCCGGTTCCCCAATGCTTTGCACTAGTGCAGATGATCCAAGCCTTATAGACGCGAGGAAAGTCAAATTTGACCACAGGATTTAGCATCGCTCGCCCTCCTCGCGTCTGACAAGCGACCAGAACTATCCGACTGACTAAATCGAAATGGATTGTGAACGGACTCCCTGTTGCAAGAACCGTAAAAAAAAAAAAGTCTACAACAGACTGCACGAGAAGCTGTTTTATCCCATGGGCTTCTGAAAGAAACTCGTCAGCTTGTGAGCAGTCTGAAATTTCCGGATATTCTGGTCAACAGGCACAAGATGTAGAAATTTCGTACGTCTTTTACTTGAAGATAATCCATTGCACTTATACAGACTTTAGGATGAAATATTACCCCTCATTAAAATTACCTTTTTACTCCTGACAAGAAGAGAATTAAAGTTCCCACGAAATCCAAAGACAGTTTCAACTCAACGTAGATAAATTGCGTCCCGCCATCAAAAAAAAATAAACATTTTTTTGTTTCGAAACATTTTGAAGGCTCAGATACACCATGCCGCCGCAGAATCTAGAGTTCTGCAGAACGCGAAGATGGGCACTGGAGGGGTGGGGGTAAGGCTTTGTAAACGTCACATCTCCGGCACAAGCCGTCAAACTATTGTCACATTTCCGGCGAAGGCTGGCATAATTTTCCGCTCCATCTGGCAGACTGTAGCAGCGCACGTGGGACAGGAATGTGGCTGTATGTGTGTGTG
>SMGT01009672.1:92227-116456 GCA_004794575.1 Lanistes nyassanus
GGCTGAGGAGAGGGGTGTTGTATGAGAAAATACTGAACGGCAGTCATGAGGGTTCAGAAAAAAAGTTCATGTCGCAGAGCAGTTAAATCCGTTGAATCAGAATACACTTTGGAACGATCTTACCGACCTCAGAAGGGACATATAAATGAAATGAAATCAAATACAAAAAAACTTTTTGCTCCCACCTCTCTCTCTCTCTCTCTCTCTCTCTCTAAAATGGCAGTTAGGGCCAATGTCGACAAGTTAAAAGTAACCCGTACGCAAATAATTTGTTCTCTCTCTCCTCTGTGATGATGGGGGGGGGGGGCGGAGGGGAGGGGAGACATGAAGATGTGTAGGGGGTAGGGATGATGGTAGAAATGGTTAGAAAGGAAAAGTATTCCAAGCCACAAACCTCTTTAGTTAGCAGCTGCAATCTTCGCTTGAGTAGACAGATGTGGTTGTTGTAGATCCTCATCGACTTCTTCATCAAGATCAACTTCCTGGAACAGAGGCATATTGCAGTACTATTCTATTCTTTAATGATGGTCTGAAAGAAAACTCCATACATACACACGCGCGCGCACGCACACACATGCAAAGACTAACCCTAAGGCTAAACTGGATGTTTCTTTCAACCCTCATATTTTACTTGGCTTTATTTCACTGCCCCCCCCCTCTCTCTCTCTCTCTCTCTCTGTAGGTTATGGTACCTGTAATTTAGACAGCCCCTTACATTCATGCTGCTTTAAAACGTCAAATGTCAACATATAGGGTCAACATTGGTGATCAAACGTCTACAGCTTTTGTCATGACTCCCTGTATCTCCTAGACAGAGATCGAAATGGCGTCAGCGCCTAATAATTCATCCCAAGCAAGGTCCACCAAAGTTTCGGTGTCCAAGAGAAACTAGAAATACCCACAGTAGTAAACAAACAATTCGGTTCCCTCGGGCAAGACAAACTAAGACTAAGGGAAAACAATGCTCCAAAATTTTATTGAAACTTATAAAGTCCTTTTCAAAACCGATCCAGTGCGTACAGAAGATACATTGCTATCATGCTGCATATAAGATAGTATGTGACGTGACAGTAGAAAATATTTACCAAAAATGGTTTACAATTCTCTTTCGTTGCTTTTCCATGAGCTCAACTGGTAAGCGGTAAGCGAGCTCAGCGTCGTAACCTCTGACCCCTAATGTCGAGCACTTGGGTTTTATTTTAATTTTTAAGCAAATACCCGTACATCTTACTTGGTGATATCGACGTTACTCAAGATGGGAGTGCTGGTTTTCTCCTTTCGTTCTGAAGTTGTACTCTGTGATGTTTTCATAGCTTGTCAGCAGCAAGAACCTGTAATATTGCAAGCAGCGTTGACAAATGCTCCAGAGAACCCCCAACATCAAGGAGTTAGAAAGTTCCTTATTGATATCTCATGTTATCCTATATTTATCCATTAATGTCCTTATCCTGTTGTTTCTTTTCTAAGCTACGGGTTCCTGCAAACCACAAGGAAATAATAAAATCAGTCGGTAAGACAATTAGTCTGCCAGTCTGCCATCATGTGAACAACAGGTATAATACGGGTACCTGAAATCGCTTGCGAAAATCTGCGTTTACTCGAAAAGGAAGCGCGTGTACATCTGTCGCTAATGGCGATTTTATGTTAAATTTCTCGAGATATTTACGTACATTTCCTCTTTGCAAAAGCGCTCACCTTCGTGCAGTCGTAGTCTACCTCTTAACGCTCTATTCCCGGCCCCATTTTTCCATTCCTATAACTTCAGCTGTACCCGGACCCTTTTCCCGCTGTGGATAATTGTAACTGAAGGGGTTGCAGTATGAAACTCAGCTAAACCATGGGCATTGTTATTTATTTTTAGTCTATTTTAGCTGATCCGTTTTATATATGCTGCCAGCTAACCAGTGAGGATCAGAAGCAATTAAACGTACAGTGTGGGAGCAGTACTTCTTTTGAAGAAAAAAAAATTAATCTCGACTGACAGTGATAATGAAACAGTAATGTTTCTCACCTTTAAAAACACCCTGGGGAAGATGGCGACTCAAATTTTATAACACGGTGAGAAATCTGTAACAGTGAAAAACTGGGTCCATCGATCTGAAAAGTCTTTCACAGCAATTGTGTGGACACACACACAATGTGCTATGTACTCTTTCGTGGCTCTTATGGATTGTTCATACTCACCCCGCGCTCCGTCGGATATAGGACGTAGTTGATGTTGTGTACTGCTAATCGTGAGCACAACTCACTCTGCAGGTCAGTCAACATTCAGCCTTTTTCTAACGCCCTCATCTGACAACAGATTGACAGGTACGAACACAACTCCTCCGATCCCACTCCCAAGGCCAGATCAAAATTAATGAATTAATCTCTCCTCCTTCCTCATTAAGTGTCTTTCCCTTTCAGGTACTTGCGGAGAAGAAAAGTTTTTAAGTTACGTTTGAAAGTCTGCAGTGATGGGGAGTGGCGAATGTTGTGGGGAAGTGAGTTCCATTGGGTGGATGCCGAGAAGGTGAACATGCGCTGTCCGTATGTTTTTGTCCTGATGCGGGTTACTGAGAGAATGCGATCGTCGGAAGAGGAGCGGAGCTGTCTCACTGGAGTGTAGATTGTAAGAAGTTCTGAAAAGTAGCTGGGGCATGCACCGGTGAAAAAATTGAAACAGAGAGTAGACAACTTGTAGTCGATGCGAGCCTGAATGGGGAGCCAGTGCAGAGTGCGGAGGAGAGGCGTGGCATGGTCTGTTTTTCGCGCTTTCAGGACAAGGCGAGCGGCCGAGTTTTGAAGTTTCTGTAACTTCTGTAGCAAATACAGAGGACAGCCGGCTAGCAAGGAATTGCAGTAGTCGAGTTTAGACAGAACGTAGGCACATACAAATGTGCTTGCAACCTGATCGGACAGAAGGTGACGGAAGCTGCTGATTTTTCTGAGTTCAGAATAAGTGGATCTGCAGATGTTGGAAATGTGTTTGTCAAGAGTCATGTTAGAGGTAATAATAACACCTAGATTTCTTTCAGAGTCGGCAAAAGGGATGTCGACATCACCAATTCGAACTGCTTTGAGATATTCTGTCACTCCAGCATTTCTTTTACTGAAGATAAGAGCCTCTGTTTTTTCGTCGTTCAACTTTAGTCTGTTGTGGACCATCCATGCTTTGGCACCGGATATGCAAGTCTGCGTGGTCATGATGCTGGCATGTACATCAGTTGGAGGACAAGAACTGTATAATTGGGTGTCGTCTGCATAGGACTGGGTGGAGACCGTGTGAGAATGAATGAGTGATGATAGTGGTTTGATGTATAGGATGAAAAGGATAGGGCCCAGGACAGATCCCTGAAGGACTCCGAGAGACAATGCTGATGGGGGTGACAACTGGTCAGCGACAAGTACAGACTGAGTTCTACCAGAGAGGTAGGACTGGAACCACGCCAGTGCCGACCCACAGATGCCGTAGAGATCATAGAGACGATTGAGGAGGATGGTATGGTCGATCCTATCAAACGCTGCGGAAAGATCAAGGAGGGTCAGAAAAGACACATCGCCTCCATCCAGAGCAGACAAAATGTCGTTGACAACTCTAGTCAGAGCTGTTTCCGTGATGTGGAATGCCCGGTATGCTGACTGGGAGTGAGAGATAAGGTCGTTTGAGTTGAGGTAGGCGAGAAGTTGATTTAGAACGACCCTTTCAACCACTTTTGAGAGGAAGGGTAGGTTGGAAACTGGGCGGTAGTTCTTGAGGCTGTTTGCGTCAAGGGTGGGTTTCTTGAGAAGAGGCTTGACTATTGCAGCCTTGAACAGGGACGGAAAGACTCCTGATGACAGACTGTCGTTTACGATCTGAGTGAGAGTTGGGAGCAGAACATCCAGGCAGGCAAGGAGAAGGTGGGTTGGTATGGGGTCCAGAGGGCAGGTAGTAGGTTTAGATTTTAATATCACAGCCTTGAGATCTGACTGAGATATAGGCTGGAGTGATTGAAATGAACAACATGGCAGGTTGTCAGCAAGGGTTGGAGGTCCACAGTGTAGCACCATCTCGTCCAGCTGAGCTCGAATATCCGCGACTTTGCGTAGGAAGTACTGAGAGAAAGCCTACACGGTAGTTCACTACACGGTCTTTTCCCTTTCGTACGAAGAGTACTTTCCTTTGCCTCGCTTGACAACGGAGACGGCAGGCAATGGTAGGGGTTATATAGGGAAGGGTGAGGGGTTAGGGGTGGAGTTTAGTAAAGGGGTAGGGGTGGGGGTACAGAAAGGGTAGGGATGGGCGGGGTAAGAAAAACCCGGGCAGCGCCGGGTATATGGTCAGGCCAGACGGCTCGCGTTCCCTGACCCTAGGGAAACGGACACAATACATACGCCAAGTTGTCAACGGATCGAACAGGATCCTGACCTTTTACTTTTTAAGAATGGTAGCCACCACCACCACCACCAACAGCAGCAGCCTTCAATTTAGGAAGTAAAAAAGAATTTCAGTATAAATAAAATGTAAAGGTTTCTTTAGTCCCTGCTGGTACTGTAATGTTCTAATTTTCGTAACGTCATAATTATTGACGTCGAAAGTGCCGCAGTCGACATGAGTAGTTGTCTACTGTCTTTCGGGCACGCTGGCTACCTGAACTGAACGGTTGTTGTATCACTGTTGTTATATATGGGCCGAGATGGCCTTCCAAAAACTGAATAAACTGCATGCTATTATTAACCTTGCCTTGAACTAGCAAAAACTGATAATCTGTGAATGTCCTTGCTTAGTTTCTCCGGTTTCGTGTCAAGAAAACTTGTATTTCTCTTACTCAAAATTAGACAAAGTTCATGGGGAAAGAACTGAATTAGTTCGCTTGGGTAGATACCGTATCATTAACGCCAGTCGTTTTAAGTACGGTTGCAATTTTACACTAACCAAATAGGGAGGAGTGACGTCCCCTGGAGAGTTTACCTCTGAGAACGCCACTGAGCATACAGAGACAAAATGTCACTTGTGGCATACGGTGCCAGTGATAGCGAAACTAGTGATTCAGAAGAAATAAAAGAATCCACAGCATCCAAAAATGCTGATGGTGACGATAAAATCAGCGATGAAGACGATTACAAGCCGACCAGATACGATCAGCCGACGTCGACAAATTCTGCATCTCCGACTGTGACTAGTGCGACTGACCAGGAATCCGAGCAAAACCTTTCAACCTTGAGTGGTTGGTTTGTTTTATTTAATTTTGCATATTTAAATTTATTTTAAGGGAGGATGTTACAGAATATTACTAACAGTTTATTCTTATTTTGTGTAACTATTGTTTTCATCGTTGTGCAGATCTCCCAGCCCCAAAGAAAGCTGAAGATGAAAGTCAAAGTGTTGATGTAGAAGATGATTTGGAGGATCTAGTCAAACCGAAGCATTCACAGCTGATAAATGCTCCAAAGCCTCCCGCACCTCGCAGAGTGAAACAGCCAGCAAGAATCCTAATACCAGCCTTGAACAAGGTACATAATTAACGGTACTAAAAGACTGTTTGGTTTTGAATGCATGCAACTTTTACAATGTAAAGTTAAAGATGGTTCTAAAATCACCCAAAATCATAATATCAGCTTGTGTGACAATCTGTGCAATGTACAGGGTTAAAAACATTTTTAGAATTTCATTTAAAATTGTAATATTATGAATAGATTGAATGAACTAAGGATGTGTGCTGTGGTTTGTGAAACGTAGAATTTTATTTTTCAATTAATATACAATATGATAGTGCTGCTTATTTATCTTTCTTATCATTATTTACTAAAGTGATCATCCAATTAATGTTTCATAATTAGCTTCTTCCTTTTGTTAAAATTTAGGATGAGAATGAAGAAGATGAGAGTAAAAAGCTACGTCACCCAGCTTCAGCCCCGGTAAGTTTCAGAATAAATGTGAGAAACAGAAGGGATGCAATAAGTTTTACTTCTGTTTGGTAGACACTTGTTTGCATGGTCTCAGTCTCTCTGTCCTGTTTCTCTTTCATGTTTCCCATGAAATCAAACTGTGCGGCAACTTCAGTACAGTAGTCGGAAATTTCTTTGGTGGGTGGGTGGGTAGAGACTGTACTTTACAGCAGGTATTAGGTATCACTACTTCACTTCTGAAGTACCTGGACAGCCTGTGGATGAAAGCTGTTGGAGACTCCAATAGGACTTGTGTAGTCTAGAGATGTGTTAAAACTGTACAGATTTCCGTAGCTGTGCTTTCTGGAGTATGGCACTGGCAGATGCTTCCAGAACATGGTTCTACTGTGAGAAATTCCAGCAGTGCTAAAGAAACTGGCCTGTGTAATACTGTGTAGCTCCCCAGTACCTGGTAATATGTGGGACTGGGAGCAGAAACTGAAAGAAAGTGGAACAGCAGAGTAGGTTTCAGGTGTCACTGTTTTAAAGGTTTGACAAACGCACAACCACTTCTGGCACCAAGCAGAAATGTAGGGAATCCTGATTGACACACTGGCCATAGAAAGTCCATTTGATCAGCTGAACAGACACATGTACATTGTAAAAGTAATATTATAGATGCATATAATTTCACACTTCATGTTTAAAATGGTAGCATGGTGGACTAGAAAAGTAAATTTAAATAATTTGTTAAATCAATAGATAAAGTGGTGACATCAGGCTGGGTTTAAAGTTCTATTAAACATGCAGAGTAAGGGCCTAGAACACAAACATTCAAGAGAAATGTCATTTTTATTTAGCATTGAAAACTAATTTCAGAAGACTGCATAATTATTTGATGAAAAATAGTGGTTTCAAAATTTAGATGAAGCTTATGGCATTCAGCATTTTATATTTTGTTATCTTTTGTTTGGCGTATAATGATCATGCTGTTTTAAACATATTTAGCAATGCTGGGTTTGCTTGTATGCAGTAGCTTGTTTCCATAACCTTATGTTAGTAAGCACTATACCATATCACTTTTTTTTCAGGGTAAAGGGTCTGGTCTTTTTTCTTTGCTGCCTCCTCCTATCCATGGGGCAAGGAAGGAATTGAAGCGGCCGCTTATCCCATATTCACTGACAAAGAAGACCAGCCAGCCGACCGCCTCCCAGAGCCAGTTCAGCAAGCTGACGGACAAAACATTGACCATTCCTGGATCATCCTCGGCCATCACATCTACAGCCAAGAGTGAACCAGACCCTGTCTCCTCCAGAAAGCGTCAGAGTGCATTCAATGCACTAACAGGGTACGAAAGTGACAGTGATGATGAGATCACATCCAGCGAAAGTAGCATCTTCTTCACTGTGGACTCCCAGGAAGAAACCAATGTAACTTCGTCTGTTATCTCCCTTGTGAGAGACCCTGTGCGTAGTGTCAGCACGGTAGGTAGTGGTGATAGCTTAAGACACCTCAGCAGTAGCCCTCGTGCACATGATAGAGCCGACAGCTCACAGAGGGAAGTTACCTCTTCACAGATAGGGTCTGAATCTTTGTCCACAAAGACTGAAACGTTAGCCAGTGTTGGCTGTGGTGATGCATCAGCCGGCCTTTCTTCGTCAATGGATGACAGCGATGCCTCCATTAAAGCAAGAGAATTTGGGGTTCCAGTCGTGGACCAGGATGCACCTTTGAGTTTCAGCAGCACGTCACACGGTCGTGCGTGGTCTTTGTCACCGCTGGTGTCTCCGATGACACCAGAGTTATATGTGGCGCCCTCTCAAAGTGGCAGCAGAAGCAGGGCACAGGCATGGGAAACACAGCAGCATTTGGCCCAAGAGCCGGTGCCCGACTACACAGAGGTACGTTGAAAGCAGAAAGCCTGAAAAAACTAAAAGAATGTGTGACTTGTCAAGTTTAGTAAACGGTGATGACTGTTTTTATAAAACACAATCAGATCACTGGAATGAAAATATACAATGTTCTGTAACTTAGAAATTATAGTACTGATGAAAATTGTATGCTTTTTTATGAAAACATGCAATAGTAATACAACATAATTGTTGTTTCCAAAATGCACCACCAACAGCTACCTGTAACAAAATGTAGACTATTTTCCATTGCATGCTAGCTTCCAATTCCAATACATGTACATATACCTTTTGCCTGTCTGTCAGGAAACAGAGAGTGTTGATTCAGAAGAGCCGGACAGCAGCACTGGCAGCGGCACTGAGATCCAGCAGATGTTTGCAGATCAGCAGGTGAGCTCTTTTGATTGGATGGCTTGTGGATGCATTGCATTCTGCAACTGTTGTCAGTTGGTAGCTTGGAATCTTTGGCAGATTTATGTTTCTTGTGGCTTCTGTGCTTATTTTTAGTCCCTCAAATTACACAAATTCAAGGTGGGGGGGGGGGGAAGAGCAGGCTCATCTGGTGTTGAAAACATGTTCAGCCTTTTTGGTGTGGTCATTACAATGTTGATGTTATTATCAGTAAAGTGTTCATGCATTAATAGGACTGTGTGTGACTGTTTAAGTGCTGAACACCAAACACACCCCTTTCTCACTGCACACTGAACATCAAAACAAGCAGTTGGTAACACACTGGGGGAATCATGTACACATAGAAATAAAACACTGCATTTATGGTGTGAGAGAGAGTGGGATTTAGGCAAATGGCAGAGAACTGCAGGACGATATACTGGGACCACAGTGCTGTATATTTACATATGCACACAAGTCACAGTCACAGTGTTGGTGTGTTCACACACACACAAACACAAAGAGGGAGAAGAGAATCTGCAGAGGATGTTCAGCTTAATATACCATTTTAAATATGTTAAACTTTTGGGGGCGCAAATTCTAACAAATTCATCCTTTACTCTTTGCCCCAAACTGACTGTATATTTCTGCTTGTCTCTAAGCCTCTGCTCATGCTGTTGCTCTGCCCTCCTGTTTTCATTTTCAATTTCTTACCCAGTTTCAGCGACTGGGCGGCAAACGGAAACTCAGTATGGAAGACATTGAAATTATCGATGCCAATGTAGATGATCAGGTTGATCCAAGTGGGCTGATGAAAGGAATAACTGAGGAATCGTCCTACCAACCCCATCGTAAGAAGGATAACCAACCGTCTGCTCAGCAGCGACGAAAAAAGCAGATTCACTACCTTGCCTTCCAGGTATGAGTGGTCCCTTTTTCTTGTGAAAACATTTTACTGGCAGAGTGAGTGGCTGTATACTGCAAAATTCCCTTTCAAAATCTTTAGTAATTTGAAAAGTGGCAGTCATTTCCTTTTTCATGTGAATTTATTTTCTGTTTCCGTAATGATTAGTTTGAGGAGGGTGTCTCTTGTCGAGTATTTTGTTGCTAGACGAAGCATGGTGAGACTAGTAACCTCTAGGCATTTGTCAGTTGGGTTTGACTGGCCTTTGGTGGACTCAGTGCCAACGGAGTCACTTTCTCGAGGATTCTGCTGTTGAATACAAAGGTCAAACATGAGACAAAACAAATCTTCACCACCTTTTTATTGAGCGTTTAAAACTGTTATATCAAAACTTGCATGTAAAGGCCCAGCTTAAAAGCCTGAATGATGTATCGTTGAATGGTCCGAAACAGCGTTCGCCGAAACATAACGCTCGCCCGAACTGCTATCAAGCTTAACTGGGCAAGACTGAGCTTGAAGAGCAAAGGCAGGACCTTTCGGTGAGAGCAATTTGACCAACTTTCGCTAGGAGAGCATGTGCTGGGAGCTTGCTTTTTATTGGCCGAGAATAGCGAGCTATTCTGTGCACGGCGAGAAGAAGTTGGTGCGAGGAAGCAACATGGCAGCGCAAGTGGAGTTACCAGAGCTATCTGAAGATGAGACATATTTATAGACATTTAGGAAACTATCTTTGGAAAATGTTGCAGAGATCCCAGGAAAGCAAAATAGACCTTATTAAGACACAGAACGGTGTTCGGTGAACTGTCCAAAACTGAGAAAGTGTCGGCGAACTCTATTGAGAACAAAAGACTGTTTGGCAACTTCCATGAACGTTTATTCACCAGAATTATTGTCGCGTTATTAATTGGATTTGCTTTACATTTAAAAAAACACATCATTGGTGAACATTAGATGTATCTCTGTTGCCATAGAAATGAAATGTATTCAAAAATGAAAACTTTCAAAATGGCCAATGGATGTACCATTTAACAGTTTTTTTTTTTTGTTTTTTTTTGCATTTCCAGTTGAAGTCTTTCTTGAATGTATTTATTGTAGGTACTGAAATCTTCATGTCTGAAATATGTTACAGGCCAAGGAACGAGAATTGGAACTGAAAAACATGTGGGCACAAAATAAGATGAACAAGAATCAACTGCGATCAAAATATGGGTTCTAGCACTTGCTGTGTTTTATCCCTAGTGGAAGCAAGGGTTAGGATGGTATAGTTTGCTATAGCTATGTTTTTCCCAAGCACAAGACTCCCCCTCGTATAGGCTTTAGTTGTCTGTTCATTCCTTATTCTGCTATGAGCGAAGACGGTAAACATCTTGAGCTGAATGGTTTCCCCAATCCCCTCAGATTTTGCAGATGTTTGAGCGGTGCACCTTTTTAAAAAAAAATATGCTGAATGCCAATTTTCGTGCCATGAAGACTGAACGTTTCTACAGCATAGGTAACATTATTAAGTGTCCTTCAAAACACTAGATGCATTACCTAATTATTTTTTCACATGCTCGTGAAAGCTGTTTCAACAATGGTAGCTTGCATGTTCTGCAGGTTATTTTATAAATCTTGACCATGATGCATCTCTTGGTGTAATTACAGTTTTATTATTCTGGGCTGTTCTGTCTCTTCCTGCATGCCTGGCTCTGGTTACACAACACGCTCATAGAGCCCTCAGACAATTTAGCTGACTGCTTCACCTTAGCATCGGGGAAGGGCAGTAACAGCTTGACGTGTAGCTCATTAAAGACCACTTAGTCTTGGCTTTCATGTTAATGTTCTTAGCTTCGTATATTTTTTGTTCAAGCACTTCACACTACACTGGTAGGATGTTTGGGGTGAGGGGGCGCTTCAGGTTAAAACTCTTTGTAAGTCTCCGCTATAGTTTATTAATTAAGAAGGCTACAAAATGAAGCCAAAAAGCATCTGATACAGTTTTGAAGCAAGACGGTCCTTTCCTAATTATAATTTTTTGTGACATGACTTGGTGAACAACATGGGGATGAAGCTTCATGTGCAGCATCATTTTGGCGGGACTGGTCATTTCTAATATTTTGCATAATGCTAACAGTAAATAAATGTGTGAAAGTGATGGTTGTATCCTCTTTCACTCATTTCATGTTTAGATCTTAACATTGTCTTTTGTTAAAATATTTTATACATCTGTTCAAGATAACTTAAGACACTTTTGAATCAATTACTTGTACGTGTATCGCACTTTTTATTCCTTTTAAACAAATAATAGTGCATAGAGTGCAATTGGATTATCAGGAAAATGAAATCTAGTAAATGAATAGGCAGATCTGCAAGTTCCACCCCTCCCTCGCTTCAGTTATTTCTGTATATAGTGATATGAATGTTTGATGAAATAAATATTAATTACCGCAAAACATTAATAGTAATTGTGTTCATGTGTATTTGGTTGTTAAAAGCTGCCAAAACACTGAGCCCATTTAAAAAACAATCAAGATATCTAAGTTATATGGAATGTCAGAGCAAGTTACTTAAATTTCTCTGTTGTTTATATTATGGGCATCCCACAGCATACACTGCCTCAGTGGTCTAGTGGTTAAGACGTCCACTTCCAGAACTAAAGGTTGGTGTTCATACCTAAGACTTAAAAACAACTAGCAATCCAACAGCTGCCCTGCCAGATGCCTTGCATTATATGGAACAGTACTACTACTAGGACTGGTTGTCTGGTGTCGGTGGAGTGGGACTGAACCCTGTGTTGCGACACTGGTGAAAGCGTGTTGTCTCAAGCAACACCGTCCTGATATGCATCTAGTTTGCAGCAGGATGTTCAGCTACCAGAAAACCCCCCAACTTATTAGCAGATATCTTTACCCCCTCTCTTCCTGTTCTGCCTGCGATAGCCTTGGTGCTGACATGTTCAACCAACCAATGAGTCTTTTATACTCTTCTTTTACCACCCTCTCAGCATTTTACTCAAAAAATACCTCTTGATTTATTTAAAGCTGCTAAAGGCGACTTGCAGGACCCTATCTATAATATTTTCCACATTCTGTCCACAGTAAACACCGAAGTAGTAAGTCTGTGTCTCTTAACATCAACAGTTCTAGACAAACTTTTAATGACATAAACATGAAACATTTCACAACCAGCACCGACTCTCATCATTTAATCATCATTTGTGAACCACACTGTGTAAGTTTTTTAAATTTTGTGCCATATTGCATTAGCCAAAGGACATCAACACTGCTTATTGCACCTATTGTATTACTGTTCAAAAGCATACGTTTGTACACCTCATTTGGTAATGCCAGAAAACAAACCGCCATCATTACAGGATGTTCCAACTTCATCCTTACAATAAATTTGGTCAAATCTTTGCACAAGCTATCACGGTTTTTTTTTAATTCAAAGGAATTATGGTTTCTTATCTTTGTTTGTCCACCTTAAAATGGCCAAAGTTGCACCATCTGCTCACTTCTAGACTATATCAAAAATCCTGTCAACAGCTATTTTTATTAAGATCCTAAATAAAGAAAACTGATGGCATAGATACAGCTATGAGTACATTATAAAAGAGAACCACAACCACTGTTCCTTTGTATTATATTCTGCTAATGTTAGTACATGGCATACTCAATATTAGCATTTAACCCACCAGCCAAAAAAATTAATAAATGATACTTTATAAGAAGCATTTCGGATATGATGACTCACAACATGGGTTTTTAATTGTAAAACATTTGCAGATTCAGTAAAATACTGAACAGTTTGGCAAGCAGTAAATGAAACTGGTACCAAAATCAGAACTGAAAGAAAAGACAGTGTACTGTAAAAAAAACAAATATATACATATATACACAACAAGAACAAAAACACTTTTATAAGCAAATGAAACACACATTTGCTGCAACTAGTCATTCAAAACATTTTCAAATGTCTACCCTGTGTGCAATGTGACGTGTAATTACCAAGAAAATACAATGCATGAATATAAATAATCTGCAATGTATTGACTAAACCAAGTTAAGAGGACTGGAAATAATCCTAGATGCCCTCAAGTCTGAGCATCAGGGAAAGTACAAGAATAGCTGACAAGTTTATCACACTTGGTATTTAAATATCCTTAGCTGGAAGTCTCAGAACATCAGTCGTGCTAATAAATAATAATCTTTTAAAGTGTGCCATCACATTAAAGTGAAAGCATAATCAAGAAAATACTGCGAATCATGTTTGTGCAATTTTTTTGTGGGGGGTGGGGTGGGGGTTGGTTTGGTTGAGGTTTTCAGGTGGTGGGGAGGGGACATGAGGTTCTTCAAACTCCCCGTCTTTGTACTCCTTGCACCCAGCTCAGCACCTTTGGACCGTGATCATTTTCCAGCCTGCCTCCCTCCATCTGCAATCTACCTAAACTCTCTTTTAAAAGTTCTCTGAAAACCTGTCTTTTTATCTCTCCCATAAAACATTTCATTGTCCTGTCTGCACCTACTTGGAGGTAGCTTATGTGTACCAGTGTCTGCGTGCCCATGTTGCATTGCCTGTGCACATGCAGGCAAGTTGTGTGCACTTGAATTTATTTTATAAGATTTGGCACCTTTTGTTATTACATGTATCTGCACAGGAATGCAGATCCACTTCAACGTGAACTATCAATATCTGATGTAATATCTTACCATGAGCAAAGCTTGCATTTTTATGGAACTGAGGCAAGAAAAACAAGACAAGCTTAAGATGCTCTTATAGGAAGAGTTAAAACTCCTGTTGTCAGATGCAAGTAGCAGAGCACCATTTGTTTTGAAATATGCACTGAGGCTCATGAAGTATTAAGAAAGAACTTGTGATCACCTCCAGCTCCACGCATGAATGCACCCACTCACACCAACACCCTCCCACCCAGCCACACCCCCTCCACTCCAACCAACCAACCCACACACACACACACATTTGTGCAGTAAGCTTGGTTGCCTCTTCCCCTCTGAAAACAGTTTTTTTTTAACATAACCTTCCTGAGCAGAAAAATTCTCCGCCTTCCACTGGTTCATGTGGGGCTTGACAACAGTGTCATACAACATCAGATCTTGTTGTTTTCTTCAGAGTGTGCTGCAACCTCATAATGGTAAATCGTTCTCCGAGTTTGCACATCACACTTAGTCTTTTCCCACCCGTGCATACCCATTCACAGGTGCTTGATTTTTTGGCCTTAATGCGCTCTGAATCAGCGGAGCACTCTCACTGTCACTGGCATCGGAATCTGTGGATATGGAGCTGTTGATGCCGAGCACTTTTGTATTTTTGCTTTCGTCAGGCGTGCTAGGGCCGTATGGTGGACCCGACAACCCACTGGTTGGATCCCGAAGAAGGGCTGGCTCTGAAAATGCAAAAGGTTTAAAATGCAAAAGGTTTTCATACAGTTTCAAAAGGTTTCCATACAGTGGATCTCATTATCCTTATAAAATGCTGCTGCAGATTGAAATGAACATTCTGCATGTGTCTCATTGACTATGGTCTTGGATTTTGAAACTAGTTCTGTGTGTAAATGAGAAAATAAAGGCAGCATGGAAATCCAGAGATCATAACCATCCTGTTAGGTTCAGGGCTGCATTGCATGAGTGCTTTATCTTCACTTCTGTTCATAAGACCACCCATAAGGCCCATTTCCCCTATGTATTTTATGTGCACCTGCAGGTATGGACAGGTAGTAAGAACGACCATGCAACCCAACCAAAGACAATTATAATTCTGCCAGGGCCTCTGTATAGCCCCTCCTTCCCCCACTTCTAACTTCTCCTCAGAGTTTCAAATATCCAGGACAGTAGGCAACTCCAGTCTCAGAGAGTTTAACCAAAAAGATGTGCCTGACAATAGTCTGTGTTGCCCACCTGGTGGTATTTGTGTGCGGCAAGACGTGGACACAATCCACAGTAGACCTACTAATGCAAGGAATGCAGAGCCTCCAGGCACAAAACTAAAGATATGACGATAGTAGGGCCCACATGCTGGGCAGCATTTTCTGTGAATTGGGAAACAAAAAGAGCATCTCGCATGAGTGGTGATAGCAGCTGCATACATAATACAGCATATATCAAACCAACTAAATGAAGTCTCAGTTCTACTACAAAATGCAGTTTCCATAAATTTTATTCTAGAGAATATTTGTCTTCCGGCTACAGATCTACAATAACAACAACTGTATCCTATACCTTTCCAAAAGCTGTAAATATTTATCACTGTTATATAATATCTCCCACCTGTTTACAAAAACAAAATCTCTACCACAAGAACAAATCACATATAATGATCCGTTTACTAAGCTCAAAGCATTATTTATGGTCAGTAAGAGCAGACACTTACACGCAAGGGTGAAATATCTGAATGATTTCCACAGCAATGCCATTTGCTAGTTTGTCTGTAAAACTCATTGCACCATAGACAAAAGCTCCAGAATCCTGCAACACAAAGACTAAATCAGTGTTCAGTCCTAACATAGAGATCACATTAGTGTGCACTGCTATCAACAAGATCACATTGGTGAACATGTATAGTACCATCTGAAAACTATCCGAGAAATGCAGTGTCACGGAACCATGACACCACCACAACCTGTAGACTTTGGGGCAGTGACACTGCACTCCTTGAGTAAACACAAATGTTAATATACAAGCAGAAGAGAAAATACATGAACTGCAATGTGTGAATGGTCAATCACATCTGTCTGGCATATTAGCAGTATTGTGGAAAAGTCTTTTTAAATTACTTATCTAGAACTATTCAAAATGTTGACCAACGATTGTTGTCAGGATAATCAGAATTCTATAATCATTATAAAGACATCACATGCCAACAGTTTTAACTTATGTTGCAACAGCTAACAGGATTCATTTGCAGCTGGGATTTTCAAAGGGTGTGTAAAATAAAAATGTGTAATTAAAAGTAACCAATAACTTTGCTGACAGAATTTGTAAAAAGCGTAACAAAAATTCTATGGTCAACAGTTTGGGATATTTTCTCTTTGTGCCTTTATTGCTATTTTTTAAAAGTCAAAATGTATTTATGGTATAAGGTAGTAATTTATTTTGATATTGACAAAAGCTGTGAAGAATAAGGGTTCTGATGAATCAAACAAAAACAAAAAATTACTCCAAATCCCTAAAAATAAACAGGTGCCACCAACACTCACTGTTGAATCTCCAATAAGATCAGCAACAATGGAGAGGGATGTCACAAGCATAAGTGAGCCACCTATACCAATGATCACAGCTCCCAAGTACACCCTCCACAGACTGCCCTCCGGAATGAAATACACAAACACTGAGGAACCTAGTGCTATCAGCGTGCCAAGCAGGTAGGAAAGCTGCAATAACAACAGCAAATCTCATGCAATAATTTGTTATGAGTCGGAGCATGGTAGCCTACCTAGACTGGTTTTGCAGTCTGAACGCTCCTAATACTTTTGACAAATAGCAACAGCTAAACAATACGGTATAATCTAAATAACATAGTATAATCCAATACATTTAACTGAGAACTGATGACTGAAGGCACCTATGCTGAAGCTTTATTTCATAAACTAGACGGTCGGTCTCTGAAGTGATCAATCAAAAGAGGTTAGTCTCTGAAGTCATCAATTCTGTGTCCAAACGCTATTTATGTCTGGGTAAAACATTTATGTTTTTTGCTTACTCTTCTGCCAAGACCCTTGTCAACCATCTTGATTACTACAGAAATAAAAAAGCTGCTCCCATAGCACACCAATGGCACATTGGCAATGGTTGTCTGCAAAAGAGATAACAAGCACATATTATACCTGCATCAGCAGACAGTGATGAGTATCTATCAGCATAGCAATTATAAAGCATTCAGCATCATTAAGGTTTTGTCCATTAGAGAAATTCTGTCCATGGATTCTGCAGAGACTAAGGGAGGTAAATACCATCTCTCCCCATCTCCCTCCACCATAACCATGTATTGTGGGCTGCTATTCATGTCCAGCTATTATAATATGATTCTAATGTCTCATCTCAGGTTAGCCGATACCTTCTGAATCTCTTCTTCAAATTTCAAGATGGTGTGTTAATGCCAAGAATAGGTAAGAGCTAGTTTACACGTAGTCATGGGACATTCTCACTCTAGACCAATAGGACTGTGCATTTCATGCCCCAGCTTTCATTCTGTCCAGCATGACTGGTCTTGCATCGAACTTTCACTCACCTTCCATACAGCAATGAAACAAAAAAATTGCTGTGCACTGTTTATCACCAAATTGTGTATTTCCAGAATCTTGAGTTTGCCTATACAATCCTGTTTAAGTTTATCTTTTCTGCCATACCAGGTAATGGCAGGTATCACCGAATGGGATACAGGAAAACCTCCTGCATGTGAGAGCTCACTGTTGTTTGCAACTGTATCTGTGATAAATAAGCACAACTGGATTTCCCACTTTCAAAAACAGTTCTGGGCACCTGGCAAGTAAAAGGGAATCCTTCATGCAGACTGTGCAGTGCATAGTCATGCCAGAGATTGTTGAACGAGATGCAAGCAAAACTTCCCCATTAAGAGATCTCACTGTCATCTGCGACGTATTCTGTGGTAACTAACCACAATGTAAAACACTGTAATCCTAACCCAAAGCATGTATATGAAAATATCATTACAAGTCTATAGCATTTTGTCAAAAGGCAAACGGTGCAGCCTCATATCTTTCTGCAGATTTTATATACACTAATTAGATTTTATTGTTCCATAGAAGAGGTAATATGTTAATGCAGCATTAGTACCAGCAATTACCGCTAACCTATCATCATGAATCATTACTTTTTTCACATTTAAATCCCATGTGATTATAAGGTACTAATTTCTCCCCCTGAATATGAACAGAAGCCCTCATGATAGCACTGAAACCTATGCCGCTGGCCATTAATATAACCTCTGCTTATTATTTACATTTGTTAAGGACAATTTGTTTTGTCTCAATAAATTCACTTTTAATGAGATCTTTTACATAAGATCTTTCCTAGGAATATTAATACATGCTGTCATTATCAATATTTTGCAAAAATACTTTGCCTCATTAATAGCATACACAGGTCCCTGAATATCATGTTGCTCAGTTTCATATCATCTGGGTCAGCACCACTAAATGCATCACAACTGCCACACATTAACCTAAAAACAAAAATTGACACATTGGCAGTATATCAACATAATATTTTGTAGCCAAAAGGTCTCTAGAGATCTGCACTGACCTTATCTAACTGCACTGTTTCTGTCAGGTAGATGGGAAGGTATACCTGGGACATGTTGACATACAGACGTGTGCACATATATACAAGGGCAACCTGAAAGTTCACAAGGTAAGTGTTACACACAGAAATCACCTAAGAAAATTTCCAATACTGTATTGTGTTTGAAAACAACTGCACACCCCACACCCCACATCTAAACTAACTGCGCAAAATTGTGCACTGACATTAAAATTCTTGGCCCTTTTGCTTTTTAATCTATGTAAACACCTCTAAACCTGTGCACATTTCTGTTCAGCAGATTGCCACATTATAATTTTGAGATTTGTCACATTAATATCTCAACAAAGAGTGATTAAATGATAACATTATACACCATAGCAACATGTGGGCAATATAATGATTTCAAATTTAAGTTTTCTGAATAGCATACCTGATAGAAACGAATATCTTTAAACCAGCTGCATATGGTTCGTCTTTGACGTCGACCAATCATAGACCGTTCAATAGAAGACATGCCATCCTCACAACCAGACTTCAGGTATGGTTGCTCATTGCGTTTGGGTTCCGGCACCCCAAGGTGAAAAATGGAACTAAAGAACAAGCCTATGCCTGTAACAATCAGGGCTAGGTTCTGAAGAAAAAAGAAAAAAAATTTGCATCAACCTGAAAATGTTTTGAGAACAACATGGCTGCATTCTTCCTAGTGCTCACATGGGAAACAATTTTTCGGCTACCCAAATTAACATACAGGATTCAAAGGTGTTCAGCTTTTTTGCTTTCACAGCTAATCCAAGATTCGAGTTTTGCATGAAAAGTGCATCAGACCCTCTCCACCATCTAACACTTGCATAGAATGCGGTACTTATTTTTGCAATTCTAAAAACAATTCTCTATTTTTGTTTTCACTTTTTTCTTTTATTCCTGCGATGTGTGTGTGTGTTATATACTAGCATTTGCATTGACTCTTTGTATTATAATCATCAGCTCAAAATGCATCCTGTTAATTTTTCTGACAGATATTCACATTCTTCTTGCAATTTTTCTTACTGGAAATCCTACAGTTAAAGAACAAGCTTTACTTTCTTGCTTGCATCAAACCCAAAACACCTCATTATCCATGCTCTTTTGTCTTTCAACTGTTTCCCAAAAAGTTACCCTGAAACTATCTGCATCGCTGGATCCCAGATCATCTGTCGTGACTGCACTGCTCCCGGCTGACAGTAAGACCCAGGCTATGGCATAGGTAAGGAGATTGGAAAAGCCTGTTGCTGCATACCTGTACAAAAACATTTAACCACTATTTTCTAACAATCATAAAACTAGCCCATGTATTACAAACCTGGATGAGCTCATACTGGTACTTAGTGTGTATTTGTGTATGCCTTCAACACTGCATTGGAACACATACATATCTACATGCAGGATAACAAATGACAGGGCTTCAAACAGCTAGGCCCTTAAAAAGAGAATAAATTAACTCAAGAAAATATCCAGTTTATTACCAGACATACACAAAATATGCAGCATTTACAAGAAGGGGACATATACATCAAAGCTTTTGTTACAATTATAAAATATTACCAATGAAGTGTACAATGACAATCAGTTTTTAAAAAAAAATGCTACATTACATATAGTACACAAAGGCTGTTCCAGATTATATTAATGCCAAAGTGACGAAATTGTTTTCTTTTTAAATTGCCGATTTTTCTGAGTGGCGGATTCTTTTAAAAGGCAGAACCACTAGTGCTGTTGGGGCAAAAGCAAGGATGTTTGAAGCCCTGAAATCAGCACTTAGGCATGTGCCTGTGCAATACACAGGAAAACCGTTTCACAGAAATTACCTCCATCCAATTAATCCTGTCTTGTGATTTTGGTTTGATGTCAGTTCTGGAATAAGTGACAGATGAGAAATCTGCACACTTGCCCAGCCAATCTGGAAGATGATGATGAAGGCACCATAATAGATGAACTGCACATAGTCAGGTGTGGAAGACGTGCAATTCATGCACTGGAAGAAAATAAAGGTGAATCCAAATCCCGTGAGAAGGATTCCTGAAAATGCAAAAAACATTTCACCGTAGTAAAAAGCCATGCTAACACTAAAGACTACCACTAAAGACTAGCGTTGTCAACACACGCTTAGTGAGCGGGTTGACTTCATTAACATGGATTCTCTGTATGCACACGTTGTGCACCGAGGGCTAGCTGTGTGAAGAATAGCGCCGTTATAAAGAAAGGGCGGGCAGATCTTTTTGAGGATCTGCCAAGTTCCTTTCTTTCTGCCCTCTCTTTGCTACGTGTTTAGGTACAGTAAGCTCCCTTTAGGGCACAGGCGTCTGCATAGGCTATGTGTGAGCGCTGCCAGTATCTTTGTTGGAGTTATACTACCACTAAAGCCATGCAAACACTAAAGACTAAAGCCATGCTAACACTAAAAAGTTTTGCAGCCTTGACACTCTAGATCTACTGTTGGGAGACATAATGATGGCTATAAAACGATTCATCTTCACTTGATAAATGTGACGACTTTCATTCATGGCTGTAGTATTGCATATTGAAAATGAACAATTGTCCAGGTGATTTCGGTTGCAAGATTTTGATTGCAGACACATCCACTAAGACGGTGCATTCATTTTTGAGTGTGCCAACTCTTAATGACGCATGATCAATACATCATCTTGAAATGCCAAAGTTGGAGCAAAAATCTATCAGCCAAAGTTTTAAATCAGATACATCTATAACTGGCATAACTACACTGGTTGGTCCATTGGTTGGTCAGTCAGTTGGCTGGCTGGTTAACTGATGGAATGATTGAGGAATCACTTTCACAGCGTACACATAGATCTACTTTCAGACCATTCATTCTGACTCATTGGGAAAAAAAGGGCAACAAGGAATTGCTCCTTTCGGAACCTACCAAAAAGATGCCATGACTTTCGTTTGCCATAGTTACAGCAACCATTACGACTGTCTGACTCATAGCCAATGAGCGGTGTAGCTATTGCATCGACAATTTGACCTAACAGCAGAAGTGACCCCGCCCAGACATTATTCATGTTCTTGACCTGGAAGCATAAGAAATAACATAATTTAATGAAAATTACAGATGGGTACTGTGATACAGCACTCCGAAAAACATTATATGAAAGCACACAGCACATAAACATGCACAAAAGAAAGAAAGAAAGAAAGAAAGAAAGAAAGAAAGAAAGAAAGAAAGAAAGAAAGAAAGAAAGAAAGAAAGAAAGAAAGAAAGAAAGAAAGAAAGAAAGAAAGAACATGTGCATGTACACTGTGGCTTGTACCATTCCATTCCCAAACACTTCATGTGGATATGCCTCCACATGCATGTTCATGCAGAAAGTGTGTGGAGGAGGGAGAGAGGAAGCAATAGAACCCATACCTGGTGAAGGTAAATGAGGAAATAGCTGAACCACATGGAAGCGTGGAGGTCATTCTGTATATGACCCACACTGTAGGCCAGGCGTATTTTGACTGGCACCCTCCCATCTTCTATAACCATGATTTCTGGCACCTGCAGCAAGACAAAGGTAAATTCAAATTCTAAAAAATGGTCTGCTTTATAATTGACTCATTGTACAATTTAAAAAAAAATCATCTTTGTCCCTCCAACTGAAAATTTCTGGTTTTATTTCAAATTTTCACTCTCAGTTTTGATGTCAAAGACAGACAGCTCAATGATAAGAAAACTAGATCCACATTTGAGGATTCCACCTGATTTGTTTTCTGGGTTAAGATAACAGTGCTACTGAAAGGTGTACATTTTTTTTTTGTTGTCAGCTGATGCACATATGATTTAGCAGATGACTTTGTTTGAGCCAACACATATAATGTAATCTAGTTCAAGGTCCTCACAGTCACAAGATACAACTGTTATCTGTGGAGGGATCTTGACATTGATTCAATGGTCATGACTAGAGTTACAAAGTACCACGTGCGACCGATACATGGTATGTAACAACTCTGAAAACAATCACACTACCTACCACGAAACTACATGAACACAGCGTAGCTTTAAGTAGAAACTTTCTTGAAATCAATGACATACAAAATTCCTTCATTTCCTAAGTGGAATGCTATGATTTTTTTCACTAGAAAGGAGACAAGAGATTGTAATAAATAAAGCAGAATATTTCATTAATACTTTATATACAATACCTATCATTAATTCAGTTGCATTACTTTCAAATTTCTGTTACATATTTGCTCATATGCATACCAAATTTTCATGGCATTCGCACAAATGCATATATGGCTGCATGCGTATGTGGGAGTAAATGGGACATCAAGTTATTAAATATGATACAATTTTATCAGTGGCTGTTAATGTTATTTGTACACTGCAAGTGCAATAGTAGTTATTTTCTGTTATATAAGTATGCCATTTGGACAGCAAGATCAAGTTAACCTAAATTGTAGTGTATTACACTTTGTGAAATTGTGACAGTAAGCAGCATGGCACATATACAGCAATGATGAAACTAAATCAGTAAATGTAAGATAATAAAAACGATGCACTCATCTCGTCCAGAGAAATATGCAATAAATTAAAATAGGGCAGAGAAACATACATGAACCATTAGAAACTCACCCTTTGAGGTTAAGCAGCGACTACAGCAGATTATTTCGACAAGCTATAAAATCGCTGTTAGTTGAGTTTTTAGTCTCAAACCTAACAACAGCACATGGACATGCAGATATGAGACAGTGATAGTCACTATATTGACTATCTATGAATGAATCTGTGTATAATGAAACCAAAACTGAAACCATGCAAGATTTCACAACTAACTTAAAATAACAGCGTGCCGCAGCATCGAATGCATGCTTTCTCCTCTGTCAGACGTTAACGATTGACTCTTCTTTTAAACTCTAAAATCTCTCTCGTGCAGTCACATGCTCACTGTAAGTAGGCGGACCCAGGATGACTGTAAATCAACTGACTCTTCTGCACTAAAGGTAAACAAAGGAAATCATGTGACACTAAAGCCATGTGGCCACAGACATTTTGAAGTGTGTAGTCGCCGTTGTCTGTTGTGTGGTTTCTTCAGTTATGTATTTAAAACGTTGGAATTACGTAAGAACAGCTAATAAATAAGATTGATAAAGTGAGGCAGCACTTGCAGACCACTTATTCTGTTATAATTAAAAAATAATATTGACGAGAATATCTCTTTAACTTTGCTCCGAACAGTGCAGTCTCACTGGCCTATCTAACTCTAAGTATCTTGTTAATTATTTAACCAGACATCCATATGCTCCGCTCAAATGTGCACCATCTGGCACATATCATCGGAAATATCCACATAATTATTGGGCAGTTAAGAGTTTGATCAGAATTTGCTATTTGGGTTATGGTTCACACGAACAATGGGTTTAAGATAGGTATTTTTGCCAAATGAATCTTGCTGCATGACTGTCGATGTGCAGTGGTCACGGTTGGCATTTTTTCTACAACAAGTAGAGAAGGTGGATCCTGTTTGCGGGTTACCACCGACCCTGTTTTTCTTACCGACCTTGAACTTTTTGGGGGTGGGGGATCACTAGCTGTTTGAAAAAGGGGGAGGTGTAGAGATATCGTGGAAGTCACAAGGGACATAATTTTACACTAAACCTACATGAATAGTTTCCCTTCCGTGCGTGCCGATACGCTATCCCTAACCCCAACCCCACTCTAACCCTAACCCAGATGCTGAAACCAAAAACGATTATAATTTAACTAATAACTGGCGATTTAAATCCTCGTACCACATTAACCAGTGACGGGTGCTTATGCATATACTGAAACGTAATCGGACCCGGACCAAATTTCTAGAAACCGAATTTCTTTAATTGCGACACCGACCTACGATTTTTTTTTTTTTTTGGTGAGGGTGGGAGCCGGGGGGGGGGGG
>SMGT01009672.1:127792-153391 GCA_004794575.1 Lanistes nyassanus
TGTGTGTGTGTGTGTTTCGTTGTTTTCACTGTGTGCCTCGTCCGCGCGAAGTGTGCATGAAATGTGTTCTCGGGCGTTAAAAATCCACATTTCTTCTTCTTCTTATTATTATTATTATCATTATTATTATTATTATTATCTCGATTAATGACTGCCTAGTTAATGAAGCACTTGTTTAACGACATGTGTTTTGATTAAAGACACGAACGTGCTGGTTGAGTTTTTGCCTGCTACGGGCTTACTGTTGGCGATTTTTCTAACGTTCCGCGCCCAAAAGGGCGGTCTTCTAGGTGTGTAGAGGAGGCCACAATTGTTGTGTTGATTTGTGTGATTTAAACTAGCCAGGTGATCCAGCGCTACCAGGTTTTTTTCTTTGAATAAAGAGCATGAAAAAGTCACAAATCTGTTTAGGCAATCAACATGGAGACGCCTTACCGCACCCACCACTACCCCTTCTCTAACCCCCATCCTCTACCCCTTTACGAACCCCTAACCCCAACCTCCCCCCCCCCCCCCCCCGGAAACACCCTCAGCCCTCTTCCCAATACGTCATAATCTTTAAGGCTTACCAGGAACACCCCTACCCCTTCTCTAACGCCACCCATAGCCTTTACTACCCCCCACTCATAACCCTTCCCTAACCCCCACCCTACCCCTCCTTCTCCCGCAAACACCCTCACCCCCTCACCCCGAAGCATAGCCCCCTCCCCCAGAAGCAGTCTGGGTATAGAGCTCGCCATTTGATAAGCTACACACAACGGCGACTTTTATATGTATTGGCCTGCCAAGCTAGGTTAGGGAAAGGTTAGGTTCTTCGTACAGACGGAACTTTGGTGATCTCCTTTTCACACTGATGGCCGCGGGAAAAACATTTTTCCGGAGATTAGAATTTCGCACTGGCTGTTTGCTTGAGCTTCGTCTAGTGCTAATTAAACTGGCATGGGTGAGTGCATCTTTAATAGATGGAACGAGTAAAAATTTAAATAGAAATTCATTCTTACAGTGTTTGTCATAAAATCCATCTTTAAAAATAGAAGTCTAAAGAGGACCCTTATAAATACTAAAATAGTCTACTAATAGTAAAGTCACATATTCCCAAGGATGCATTCATATTGTGATGAAGCGGGTTCGCTTCGCAAACTTTCTCTCTCTCTCTCTCTCTTTCTTCCAACAGAGGGGCAGGCCTTTGTTACAGCTCGTTCTCCATACTTTATTGAGTTGCTGCCCAACACTGTCCGTCGGCCAGGGCGCACTCCTCCTCGACCGGTCCGATCCTCCCCTTTTATAGAGCGACAATGAATGGGGGCGGGCCACAATGAAAGCATTGCCAGCAACAGCCCGAGCTAGCGGGTGAAATTAACGCGGGCAGCACATTTTGTGTTTGTTGCCCGCACAAAAGTATAGATAAAAAAATGAAGAATATATACACAAGAACATGGAAATACGTGATGAATAGAGTGCGCTTCGCCTCTTCCTGTTAGTGTAAAGGACAGTTTAGTAGACTGAGGAGGAAATAGAGATAATTACGCTCAAATGCAGTTAAGCTAGCTAATTTGAATAGATACAGATAGGAAATTAGCCTACAAGCTAACCTAATCTATAAAGATGGTTGTTAAGTTTACTATCTAAAGAAAGAGCATATCGAGTAGAATACGAAGATATTAGTTGTTAATGTGTGTAGTTATTCTAAAAGAGTATAGAAGCGTTTAAAGAGAGTGAAGCTAGCACAGCACGTTTAAAAATGCACAGCACGTCAGTCACGTGACGCTGACGGTATCCAGCCTGTAATCTGATACCGCCCGCTGTGAGCGGGTGGTGGCGAAACCGTCTCCGTGATGGCTGCGTCCATCACAATATGTAAGGATTTTTTCATATCAAAACGGGGCACATAAAAAAATACAGCAGAGATTGCCTAGAACCCTTATTATTTTAACTGTGGAAAACAATATCAGTTATTTCCACTTAAAATCAGCACCAAATTAAGTACTTTGTGCAGTCTCAGATGATTGCAATTTCAAAATTAAAGTCCCAAATGTCAGAAGAATGTGAGGATTTTGTTCGAAAATTTAAAATTTTCAGTTTTCAGACTTTTTCACAGTAGTCGTGTCCCACCCTATAGTACTTCGATATCACCTGCACATATGATGTATATTTATCTACAAAAGATGGAGTGCCTAAAAAGCAATCTGTTTTGTTGAAACAGATGGGAGGGGTATATCATGAGGACGTGGATACATCTATCATTCTATGTACTGCACACGTTGGCTGGTAGAGAGCATAGAGATTGTAAGCAATGGTAGAGAGTCGTGAATGGTGGAGGGGCAAGGGGAAAAAAAAGCTAAGTGCACAGAGGAAAATAAAATTCCAACGACCAGCCCTGTAAATGTGCCACATAAGACAGTATGAGCAAAAAATAATAGATCTGTGGATCTATAATCTTTGGTATGAGGGCCGGTCACGAGATCCAAACCCTTGAATCTCTACCTATCCCCTATCGCTATCACCACGTCGCGTCATTGGTACGCTTACCCGGTGAGCTGCGCCCATCCAGGGGATATTAGTAGCATCTACGATCGAGTTGAAAATAGAGTTATCCATTGTCGTGTCTTTATGTCCTTAAGAACGCTTTCTCGCTCGTGCAGTTATTTGCTGCATATATCAAGGTAAAGAGTATATTTAATGCTTTTTTTTCGTTTCTTCGTAGAAGTTAAAGTGATGTGTTCATTATCTTCCTTCTTTCCTTTCCTTGCAGGAAGATAACAGTCCTATCCTACAAATACAAGTACAGTACGGTCTTTCAACTTGTTGCAGACGACACAAACCCTATTTAGTATTTGATTTCACGAACACTGCCCTAGTCACAACCAACTTAACCACAGGTTTTCTTCCTCTTCTGGCAGTGTATTCTTGCAATATGATCTAACCCGTTTTTCGGAGAATAAAGTGTTATTTCGATGTTCGCGATATGTCAAACAGCTAAGACTGCAGCAGAACGAGCGATCTTCATGACTAACAGCGAGGGTCAAAGGTCGTACTGCACTGTCGTAAGGCCCCAGCAGTATCACCTGATATAGAGTGTATTTCTTTTGATTTTTACTGTGTCTGAATTGTTGGACCGATGTCCTCAAACATTTGTTAGATACTGCAGAGATGACAACTCTATGACAGAAAAATGTTTAGACAGATGAAAACTATCAGGTATGAGTAAGAAAAAACCCCAAAAACAAACAAAAAAAGCTGACATAAACAATTGTAAGAATTGCTCAAATGCATTAGGAGGCCTGTCCTTTGAATATAAAGTAAATTGAAAGGGTATTTTTTGTAGAAACTAAAACCAAATTGATACTGGCATTACTTTTTTTTATCTGCAGCCCTTTTAATTTTGCATAAAAAATTACCAAAAATTTGTAATTTTGGATCTTCATAATTTGTTGTTTAAGTGAGATACATAGTTAAGCTTAGTTCAAACCATAACTAGAACTGTAAAAAAGCCATGTGCAAAGTTTCAAAGCGATAGGTTACAAGTAACGGATGCTGTGCATGCATAAGGAATTGTACTCATCATTCATCAAAACTGTAGGTGATACTGGGACCTTAAACAGAGGATCGAGTGCATCCTGAAGGATCAATTGTTATCCAAGGCTTTGCCAAAAACATTCATTTGCCCATGTATTATAGAAGTATTTATAGTTTATGTAACATTTCTCCAACCACGTAATTCCCAGATATAAAATTTCCAACAAAGCAAATTTAATTGTGGAAGTGACTATCTGCACGAATCCAGGAGTCGTGCGGTAATGGCGCTAATTCTTTTATCCGCATGACTTTCCCGCGAGTCGTGGGCTGTTGGTGTACATTCTCTTATCCGTATGACCAGCTGTTATTGTACGATTAGGGATAATGTTATGATGCTAAAATTAAACATACCTGTCTATCAAGTGTTTCAAATTTTGGCAGTGGCCTGTTAAGCGACTCCCCAAATTTATTCTATGAGAATTAGAAGCAGCTTCTTATATTGAACCTCTTTTGGCTGAGCCAGTCCATAGCTTAATGGTTAAGTGGATGGAGACAGATGTAAACAGAGCCCCTATAATCGGTGGTTGTGGTTCGAATCTCATGTTTGTACCACCCTTTTTTTTTCTCCTCTCCATATTTCTAGTCATTTTACTAGTCTGTAAAGGCAGTGACTTCTTTCAAATTTTTGCTTCGTAAATAATGTTCCAGTTAAACACCTCACATGCTTTGGAGTCATGATTGCAACTTTTAGCTACACGAGTCATGCGGATAAAAGAACAGGTCCTGAAAGAGCACATCCTGGAGTTGGCCAGTTTGCTTTTACGGACTTGATTTTCGGTAAACTTGGCCCTTGAAAAGTCAGTGAACATAGAAAAATCTTTTGGATTTTATTATAATATTCGATCTGTCCCACTGATGGCTAATAGGAATTATAATTAAGAAGTGGTGGTGGTTTAAAATATGGATTTAGGTATGTGTTGTCATAGATCCTTTATTATCTGCATGGTATAATGTTTCAGAATGAGTGCAGCTGCCGGAGAGAAGCCTGTGCAGGAGTTAGCAGACCGCCTGTTTGACAGTGCTGCCACTGGAAATTCGGAGGAGGTCAAATCTCTGCTTAATGGTAAAGAAACAGAGCTTTGTTTGGGGTGGGGGAAGTAGCAAACAAATTTGGTTTAAATAAAATGTTTTTGTGTGTCGAAACAATTATTTTCAGACTTTTTTCTCCCAACAAATGGCAAAGGAAATCACAATTAGTGTATACACTGTATCTTGTACAGTTCTGTACTAGTGTAACTGGAAAAGCAAGTAAGGTATCGAAGACTGTAGATTTTTCATTCATTCATTTTTTTGTTACATACTTCTTATCAATAGCTGCTGACCATAAAAAAATTGCAAGATATTCAGATTTCTTAGGATCATTCAGTTTGATGTACTAAGCTCCAAATATTGTTATCACACATTTATTATTCTAGGCAGAGGCTTGTTCTATATATCCACCAAACACCATTAGCAGAGAAACAATGATTCAGAACAGAAAAAAACTACTTCTTTTCAACATTGGTTATTTTCTGTTTTTCAGCTGGTGCTGCTGCCATTAATGCTAAAAATGAAAGGGGATGGACTGCTTTGATGTTTGCTGCTCGAAATGGGCAACTGCCAGTGATCCAATACCTTACAGAAAAAGGGTAAGAAGGAATTAAGTTACTGTCATCCATGGCTTTGTGAGTGCATTATATCTCCCCAGCTCAAATCCTCCACCCCACTTTAAAATGACATTTTTGTCCCTAGTGCAGACTAAGAAAAATGAATGCAGTATGCATATGTTGGAGAAAGAGGTTTAAGAAAACAATACAAAGCTACCCAAAAATTGTAACTAACACAGTTGCACATGGCCTGTTGGTAATTGGAACCAGTGCAGGACATTTGAACTGATTACCTGGTTACCATATGGAAATGAGAGCAGCATATTGTTGTGTTGGCTGCACTAGGCATAGATGATTGCAGTGACCATGATCTGGTAATCAGCTTAAAATTTTGACTTGTAATTGCTGCATTGTCAGGGATGATGTTACAGGTGTGACGTCAACATCATAAACTCTTCAGGGCAAACAGCTGTAGACATCGCTTCCTTCTGGAATCATGTGGACAGCGTAGCCTACCTCAGGCAGCACAGCACCCAGTCCCTGTACGACCAGGTCACCAACTACTTCTCCCGGAATCCTTTGTACCGTGCTTCTGATCTACGCAAAAACAGTGAATGGCTAGAAGCAGCTATGAAGAAGGAGGGCACAAAGTACATTGTGTTCTCTTCGAATCTGTCACCTTTCTTTGTACAAGAAGGAAGCAGATTCAAGTTTGCAGTATTCACATACAGCCAGCTGGCAGCCTTCCTGGCCAGAAAAGCCCAGGTTGTATTTCTGGGTCTGGAGACATGGGACCCCCACTCCTCTGCTTGGTTTGCCATCAGAATTCCTGATGAAGATAAATCTGTGTGCACGGACAGCTACCCTGATGGTATTTTTGCAGGCATTTTTCCCAGGGGACGAGAAGTCTTAAGGTTAGAGAAGACACAAGCAGGAATATTTGCAGAAGCCAATTCTGTCTTGGCTTGGTTGGATCGTTATCGATTTTGTCCAACATGCGGCAGTCCCAACCAGGTTGTGGATGGTGGCTACAAGCAGGTTTGCAGCAATGCACAGTGCAGTAGCCACAATGGTAAGGACAATCTTCACTCATTAAGACCAGCATCAAAGTTGCATCTGATCAAAATGTGTGACTCATCATAATGTGTAACTTATCTGTGTAACTCATCAAAGCGTGTCTGTATAGAATTTTTGGTTTCAAAATACAAAATAAAAAAAGGCTGCCTCAGGGGTCCAACAGTTAAGGTGTCTGCTTCTGAGGCAGGAGTTTGGTGGTTCGTTCACCACTTGGCCAAATCAGACCTAAGACTTAAAAATTGCCAATTTATTAACTGCCCTCCCAGATGCCCGACACCATAGGGAACAGTACTAGGACTGGTTGGTTCGGTGTCAGTATAAAGTGACTGGGTGGAGCTGAAGATCTGTGTTGCAACAGCAGTCCCAGTGCAGCAGTACTAATGTCTCAACCAACACTGTCCTGATACGCATTTTGTTTGGGGTGGGATGTTAGGCAATGAAGCATCCAAAATCACATATAACTCAATAGATGCTTGCCATTTGAATTGTCTCTGGTCGTTGATTGTGCCATACATTTTAGGCCACATGTAAAAATCCTAAAAAATAACCGTATGCGCTATGGACAAGAAAAAAACTAATTTTTAAATGTAAACAAATGCTGAATAAAATCTCAAAGTTAGCTAAAATCCAGCAGCAACTAGGTGACTGAAATCCACTGTGCACAAAACCTGCCTTATGTGCTGTCATGTACGCCATTTTGGTCAGCTGAGGGCAGGTGGGAAAATCCGTTTGTTTTTCCTAATAACCTTACAATATGTTCGAGGGAAACAACCCTCATAAATGAGAATGCCTGAGCTACAAGTTAACCAGGTTCCTCCCATTACGAATTTCCGAAAGTGGTTGCAGTAATGTAAGCTCTTGGCCATCCACTTTGGCAAAGCGGTCACTTCATATCGAGCTCCTGCACTTCATATTGACCTCCTGCACTTATTGAGTTAACACCAAAGTCATACATCCATAACTTGACAGTTACAAATGCCAGATATTCATACCATCACATATTCTTTGCTTGTGCTGAAATGTCTGAAACACTTTCACACTGATATGCTGACAGGTGTGCACAACACGTGCTATCCACGGGTGGATCCATCTCTCATCATGCTGGTAGTTGCTGCTGATAACAAACGGTGCCTGCTGGGAAGGGCAAAGCGGTTTCCACCCAAAATGTACTCATGTCTAGCAGGATACATGGAACCAGGTGTGTATTAAGCATGCACTTGTGTCACAGGTTAGAGAGTATGTCAAGACTTAACTGATATGAAATGTTTATAACTAAGGAAAGATATGAAAAGTTTTGTCCGGAAAAAATGTGACCAAAGGGTTGCTTAACTGCCATTAAAATGAGTGGAACCATTATATAGGTACAATAAAATGTTTTCATGGTAATGTCTTGACTGGGTAAATTGTGTCTCAACTGGACAATTTTTGCATTAATGTCTCACAGACGACCTGTCTGGGAGACATAAAACCAGAATGTTGGTTCTTTTCCCGTTTACATGAATGAAACTGTTGGATTCAGAGGACTTTATTTTTGTTGCCAAGCAGCAGTTTATCCACCCCGGAGACCTGTACAATCACTTGTGCAGTTTTACCCTTCTCTTCATCTTGCTGTTATCCATCTACCCATCATTATCTCATCTACCTCAGTATGTCTGTGCTTTACCACCCAAATATTTTGTAGAGCCAAAATATTCTCTAGCAAATCTTCATTAACAAGGGGAGTGCATCGAAGACACATGTCGAAGAGAAGTGGAAGAGGAGAGTGGAATCAAAATTGGACGTGTTGATTATCACTCCAGTCAACCCTGGCCATTCCCAGCCACGCTGATGCTGGGCTGCATTGCACATGCGCGCACTGAAGAAGTCAAGGTCAGTGGTGGAAAAGATGATATCCTACTTACTAAGATCGATAACTGCCTGAGTCTGACTGACCTAGGGAAAATAACTGTGCAGTTACAGTCATCTCATTTGTCATGTGGAATAACTGTTCCTGGGAAGGAGTTGCCTTTCTCAGCTCCTGTCATAGGAGGGACACACGGCTAGAACAAGGAAGGTGAACTAAAATAAATTGTGTACAGTCGCTGTACAGTTTATGACAGCTCAGTGGGTAATCATGTCGCGGAAGGGAGGGAATAATGAATGAATGCATGCAGGTCACTTGTTGCTGCGTTGGTATAGTTCAGGCTTAGATTACTTGGGGGTTCACACCAGTACCTATAGTCATAACGGTTTTGGAAGGCCCATTGACCCTGTGTGTCTTTTAGCCTATGTGTTTCAAGTGCAGCTCTTGAATTAAAGGAGATTCAAAGCATGCAACTGAGCCCTGCTTCCTTGTTTCGGCCGTCAGCTTAAAGAAAATTTATGGCTGATTTCAGGTGGACCCAGAAGAGCTGGAGGATGCTCGCTGGTTCACACGGGGAGAAGTGGCTCAGATGTTGGCAACACAACATCCAGAAGGCTTGTTCTTGCCTCCAGAAGAGGCCATCGCACGACAGCTGATCTTGTGCTGGGTGACAAGATCAGCCACCAACCTGTGACCTCACCAGAACGGTCAGATTTCCCAAACAGGAGAATGACCCTATGACCGAGTACCTGAATTAGGGAACTATTTGCCGATTTTGCTAATCGCTAATATATTTGCATGATGTGTAAGTCTCAGAAAACATAAAAATCATAAAAACTAGACAAAGCCTGTAGTTGTCACCCATTTCCCATATTTTTGACCATCTGTTGCACCATGTGCACACCTAGGTTGGGTTGCATGAACGTTCATATCTGCACTTTTCCTTAATGCGTCGTCCTTGCGCTCGCTCTGACGACCACCATTAAGGTGATAACATATGGGTAGGTGGAAACTATTGTATTATTTATGATTCTTATATGCTTACTTCACAGCACACTGTGGCACAAGCCCCCATCCACCTACAATCTCCCAGAACATAAGGAATAACAAGACTCCATAAAGCAGTGAAAAGAAAAGAGAATATTATTTACAGATAGCGAGTTTTTACAGGATGAATAATAATCTAGATTCATTGACAATATGACTCCCTGGCTTTCTTTCTGGTTAACTAACGTTTTTCCTGCCACCACTTCCTCTACTATCATAACAATGAAGACACACATACCTGTTTCACTGCACACACACCATGACCACGTGTAGAACACAACACTTTCACCTGATAGTTTGTACAGTTCGCGCGGCGTAAAGAAATCTGTTCTCATAAAAAGGGGCACCCCTCTCTGCTGTCCTGAAAGACTGACGTCAGAAAGTCTTCCTGGCTGCTTCATGCTAGAACCAGACTCATATCGCCGATCTCCCCTCATGTCCTTTGCCTCTGGACACAGCTTACTGAGAGATGGAAGCGCCATCACGCTGTGCGATGGTTTTTCGGTCGACCTTTGACCTCTGAACCCACTCTCCTAAAAGTTCAGTAGCAGCCAGCCTTTGTTTAAGGCTGGATCTTTGCCTTCTGCTTTAGACAGTTGTCTGTCCGTGGTCCCTCGATCTCCTTTATGTTCTGCAGTTCCTCCTCTCACCCAGTCAGCGTACAGATTTCCCACAGCAGAGGAACACGTGCAAGAGTCACCATCCTTTCACAGCAGATCTCCAGTAGAAGGTTTGCCCAAAGATACCTCTCACAGGAGTATTGCCGAAAAGATCTTCTCCCCAGAGTCTTGGCAAAAGATATTTCTTACAGGAGTCTTGGCAAATGATGACTTGGTGTTCTAAACCAGTCCTTTTATTCTAAGCTTTCATTCGTACATTCTTGCATTCACATACACATGGTCAACGAGATAGTTACATACACCAACCAATCAGGACAGAGACAGCAAAAGCCACACCCCATGCTAACTACAAGAACACGCCCCTAAGTGGACACCTCAAGTGGAAATAGCTACTCTCCGCCCCCTGGCAATTCACACCTCCTGGCTACATCAAATCCCTGGTGGTCGACACTACACATTAACAGCTTCATTCTGATGCGCGTAATCTCCCCACTGCTTGACTAACCCACACCTGACCAGTCTGTACCACCTGCCCCTCGCCCTAGAGCCAGTACCCTGACTAGAGATGTGAGTAGGGACCTAACCTGGCCAGGTGACGACGGGAGCGGCTAGATAGCACCTTGAACAAGGGGGTAAGGGACTTAATTAAGGCTGGAGGGTTCTGGATGGGTCACACCTAGAAGCTATGGTGCAATCTGTTTGACCCACCAGACCCCAACTCATGACAGGTTGTAAGGGCTGTTTGTTCTGTGTATTTTACACGCACCTTTACATGTGAACAGCAGATTTGAATGCTTATGCAGCCTGGCCCAGAAACAAAAAATGTTCTCACTGCTCACCAGCATATGAAAACATATAAACAGAACTTAGCACATCACTGAACAAAATAATTACAGACTTCAAGATTTTGAAGCTTACAGTTTAATTCAGGAAAGTAATGGTTATAATCCAGATAAAAGTTTACCTGATTACATAATTCTGGCAAGTCATAAATAATGAGGAGTAGTGAAGAAGACCTTCACACTGCAGTCCTAGAAAAATGCCTCTGTGGTGAAACTGAAGGGACTGATAAAAGTGGATGGCCCCAGTGCACATCACAGGACTTGGTTTTTGTAGTGCTTGTAGGCTGTCTTTTTTTTAAAACAGAGGCTAGAGAAGGTGGTGGCAGATGGGTTTTACTAACTTCAGAATGTTTAGAAGTCAAGAATTATAAAATCAGTATTCATCAGTACATAGATTGCAATCTTATGTCTGCAAATTCCTATAAGCAGTGACATCTATCCTTGTAAGATTGTATTCATCATGTTTATAAGCAGTGAATAATCACAGTGATGTGTGGTCATGGAACAAAGACTTTGTACTGTACACGATTCTTAACATGCATGTGAAGTAGTATATGTAACTGTTGACTAAACTGTGTGCAGACAAGTCTGTTTCTGTTTGGCTAACCCATGCAGCCAGTGAACCTCAATAAGCTTGTCAGCTAAGATTGCAACATCCCCAGTCTGCTAAATATTTTTTCATCTGCAGGTTCCTGCCTGCTAATTATTCCCCACTCCCCACCCCTGCCTCCAAGAGCTGACTAAACTACTTCCTAATATGTATCCATTTAAGGGGATAGGTTTAGAGTTTGCATTTGGATTTTGGTTGAGAGATGGGTTAGAGGTGAGTTTAGGGGAGGAGCTAAGGTTATGTTTTAGAAGCAGAAGTCAGGTCAGAATTGGGATTAAATGGGACCTGTCGAATTTTAAACAATGCTGAACAAAGTGACGAAACATGGAAAAGGGCTGTGTGAAATTTGGCCTTCCTGTAAAGTAGTTTGCAACAAAATATCAGTAATCAGGAATCCATGTGTGAACAATAATTAGGCATCCAGTCCTAGTAACTTGGCTTGCGATCTTCAAAGCAAGCATTTCAGCACATTATGCTGTGAAAATCTATTTTAGCAGTTCCTGATTGAAGTGTAATACACTGATACAGCATAAGCATTCATATTTTGTGGGTGTGTGTGTCCATGTCTAATTTTTATGCTACCTAGATTATTTTTCCTGTGGCTGTCCTGAATATAGAAAATAATTTTTTTTTTATCTAGATGGGATATTTTAAAAATGTGACAGTTCTAAGAAAATGTGAGTAAAGTTACAGAAGATTAAGACAATGGTGAGGTAGAAAACAGACTGCTTTAATATCAAAATCAGTACGACTAATGGTTCAACCCGTGAACTGGTCTAAAAAGCATTGGTGATCTATGAGTGGCATTGAGAAGATAACATGTATATAATATACACATAAAAATATGAAGGGTGTAGATACACCCACTAAAGTAATACACAGGTGTGTGTGTGTGTTCAAACATTTGCAGGCACACCCGTGGCAAGTAACATTTAAATGCACCCACAAAAAAATGGAGGCAAAAAAGGGACACTTGCTCCTTAGACTGTCCCTCACATTGCTGCTAATGCTGAATACTTAATCAAGTTAGAACGCTTTTTTTTTAAAAATCTGACATAAAACTGCTCTTCTTTTTTGACAGCAAAGAAACTCTGAAAACTGTGATAATAACCTTGATTTAAAGAACCTTATACGACTTTGAAATAAAAGGTGATAACCAAGCAGAGAGTTAATTTTCAATCTTACTGTGGTGAGATGTCGGTTAAAGTCTGGGATCTCAGCGCTCCGCTCCTAAAATGCCACCCTGTTCTAAATTCTTCAGCAGAAGATTTAAAAACTGTTAAAAAGGCCACGGATCATCGCAAAAACTTAGTCTCTGAATCACAGTAACACTAGATGACACACAAGTGCTATATGGTACAAAACTTATGTCAACACTGTGGTCTGTGTTTAGCAGGTAGTTAATGAAGTACTTACATGGCAAGAGATAAAAAATGACTTTAAATAAAAACCAGCGCTGGATGCTAGCTCTCATTGCATTTATAGTGCTGTGATGCATAGAATACAAACCCTGTCAAGTAATTCTCAAAACAAAGCAGGGACAAAAGTTTTGACAAGAGAACCAAAGAATTTTTAAACTTCATCTTCAGTGTTGAAGGTTAGGCATGAGTTTAAGTGACAATCATCAAAATTCAAACAACATGCCTTTTTTAAATACTGCATACATGCACATATATGTACAGAGCCATTGTCTTTTGCACATGCACATGGGTGCTAGTGCACATGAACATAGGTGCACACACACATATGCATGCACATATGCACACATTCTCTCTCTCGGTCTCTCACACATGCATATGACTACGATCAAATCAAATCTGTGAAGTCAAAGGCAAGTTGGCTACCTTTGTAGCCCATCACAAATACCTCAACAATTCGGGGACCGTCTCCCCCTTGACATGCCATCACTGATTGTCAACCAAATCTACCCCACATGGAAGTGGGCAGACTAGCATTGGATCTAAGGTGAGAAGCAAAGGTGTAAAATCCTAGGACATCAGTAGAAAGCAACATCACTTAGCAGACTGTGCATCCTTTCGAAGCTGTTTCAGGGCCCAAGGGTAAAAGTGCAACTATTTGTGTGCAGATTGAAATATTCACCTGAAGATGATCCTTTGTGCATGCAACAAGTCGACTGGGAAGAAAAGTGCCGATCTTGTGGTGCTTTTCTTGTCAGCTTGTCCAACTTTTGCCCTTTTGTGAAGGTCAACTTCAGCCCCTCAACAGCATCCTTGAAACCTTTGGCTGGACAAATGTAGAATCCCAGTTAGGTGAACCAGGCATGTGATCTGGTATGCTAATAAAAGCAATAGAGAAGCGAATGTGATGCTCTAAGTCTCCTACTCTGGAAATGTTCGCTTCACCCACTCCATGTATCGCTTGGCAAGTGTCTTTTGAAAGCCATCATTGCTCTGGCTCAGGACTCTCTCTGCTGCGTCCATCTCCTCATGTACATGCAAAGCTGCTGCGCTGCTCTCCACATGTGAACGTTTTTGACCAGCACTTTTTCGTACGGCTCCATTTAATGCATCTCCTTTGAATTTTGCTTCCTCAGAAGACTGTGGCCTCAAGGTCATGAAGGCATGGAAAACGAACCTCCTGATGTGCATTAGAAAAAAAAACCTTAATGATTATGTGCCACATTTCACTTATAATACATTGATGCAGACTGCCAATCATTTTGCTTTTTCATGAAATAGGTCTGAAACTCTATTGAGGTCTTACATCGTTTGGGTAATTTTCTCTACTCACCATAATCCTGCTATCATCAGTGTTACATCATTTGCATGATTTTAGTTTGGAGTAGTACTTTTTTTTCAAACTTTTCAATTCACAAACACAAGGTCATAACCTATTAAACATTTTTGAAACATTCTGTTCAGATGCTACTTCGTACATGTTTAACTCTTTGGAGATGCAGCCTTCGTAGCTCGAACCGTCCCCGTGGCCGCAGCAGTTTTAGCCTTTTTTCAAAAATTCATTAAAAAATCCCCCCAAACAATAAAAACATAATTTAAAATTACTAACTACAATAAATAAAGAAAACTCATTTCTTACCGTGTTTCTTGGACCTTGTTCCATAATTTTGTAAATCCTTTGATGGAAACACAACTGAAGTTGAAGAAATCAAAAAGTCCTCGCCATTCCTTACACAGTGTGTACGACATTGTTTAGTACATGACTGGCACGTTTTTCTCTTCGTAATCACTTTCTTGGGTCTTTCAGGCACAAATACTTTTGTCTTCATCCACTTTATCTCAGTAAATTTGCAAAACAATGTCATTTTTGTCTTTAGCGTGTAGTTTGAAGAGTAAATCTAACATTTCTCAAGTGACCGACCACACGTGTACACACTTGCTTGTAACTGCCGAAAACCAGTCGTATTGGCAGTTTAAACACAGTAAAAGGGAAGTAACTTGTGAAGAAATGATTCAGCTTTCGATTGCAACAGTTCTTTCCCTTAAACGATTAGCGGATATGTTTTGAAAAATCATAATTCCCACCGACGAAATATGTCCACTGTGGCTTCACCGCATGCCAATGCCACTGGTGATCTATGTCTAGTGTGTTATCATTGGGTTAATCTTTGGAATCTTTCCCCACCCCCCCACCCCCATACCCATTCCCATTTTTTGGAATTAACTTTGTTTCATTGGTGTGTTATGTCCAATATCTATCCAGCACATTTCATTCAATTTTATTCTTGACATAACAAGTACGTAAGAAAATGAAAGGTAAAGTAATATCTGAGACCATTTTCATCAACCAAAATTACATCATCAGAAGCTAAAGTGAAAATGTCATCTAAATCCACAAGCATTTTCCACAACTCACCTATGATACCAGAGTGCCTCGTGTCCAGGGAAAGAGTTAATGAGATCACAGATAAAGCTGTACTCAGCTTCCAGCAGGCTGGAAACTGACATTGCATACTGCCAAAACAGACGAGCAGCCTGTCTTAAAATATTTGCCATGAGAAACTGTCGGTAATGGAAGCCACTGTGGTCCGACACATGCTTTGTGGTCCACACCCGAGTCCTGTCCAGCTCAGCCAGCATAACCTGGCAAAATAATTTGACAAATGAAGCTCTGCCAAGTGTCTAGTAATCCCTGCTCCTGATCTCAAATGCTTTTCCAAACATAAAAACAAAGTTTTAAAGTTAAGAGTTACAATATTTGTAAGGTGCCAAATCTTGCCCAGTAACTCTCAGCACATGCACTTGTCCATATTTGCAAACACAAAATGCAGACGTAAACTCAGACACTAGCATTGTACATGTGAACTATCCTTGAGTAGGTGCAGACAGGGAAGGATGAAATGGGTCATGAAAGATGAGGTTTCAAAGAATCTTTACAAGAAGAGGGTAGATAGCTGGTGAATGGAGAGAGGCAGGCTACACCAGGTCGGGAAGCTAAAGATGGAAAACGACTGTGGACTTTCTCAAGTGATTGTCGCAGTTGGTAATAGTTTAAGAGGGTCAATTTCCAGAACCCTCAAAACTGTACACACAGAGGATGTACCCCCACAATATGCTCAGCTGGCATTGTTTCCTGTAGCCCTTGTTAGCACAGACGACATTAGACAAAACCCAGCTGACATTGTTCCCTCTGGTCCTTGTTAAGTTTACCAAAAAGATATCAGAAATAAAAAAGCACAAGGTAAGATACAGAGCAGAACCCGAGTAGAATGATATGCGACTTTTTACAGTTTTTTTTAAGTTACTGCTAACTAAAAACTGTTGCAAAATGGCAGAATGTTTAAAGACTGCTGTCTTAGTAAACTTGGCTGGCAGTGTGTGGGTGTGCGCGTATGAAATTGTAAAATGGCAAAGACGCAGATCATACTCATAATGACCTGGAGTGAAGAGCCGAAGCAGTGTTGCACCACCCACTCCCTGTGAGTCCAAGCATGGTAGTTGCTTGCATACTTATCTGCCGCTTGTTCGCATACCAACAATTCTTTCTGCAAATTTTCTGCCAGAAGCCGACTGGACTCTAGTGGCAAGGCAGCATGCATTCTTCCACCTGCGCTGCCATCTGCACAATTCTGTGGCAGGCTGCTGTCGGACCCAAGTGCAATGTCTATGCCATCCATGCACAACAACCCCCCTTGGTCGCTGCTGGCATCGGTGCTGGCACTGCTGTCATTACTGGAGGACAAGCAGTTGTTGAGAAGCTTCTGGAAGATCCAGCGTCTGTAAAAATGAACAAGAACTGCCCATGCCATCCAAGAAATCGGCAGTACAGAATGTAGCAATGCCAGCAGAGGTTGTCAATCTGGTTAAAAACAGCCACAATGAGGATGTGGTCATTCCAAAACACTGCTGTACATGAAGTCAAAATGAAGCTGAAGGTCACAAAGAACTTACAGCTCTCATAATGGTATTCTTGTACACACTCACCTGTGGATAAAGGTTTCTGCACTCTTTGGAAATTTTGTTAGGATAAGGCAGCCCAAATGCAGGTCATCCATTAGCCGAAGGTCACCACTGTCCACTAACTCCTTCCTGTTAAAACATCCACATAGGTCGTAGAGCAACTGATGCAAATATAAAGTCAGTTCATATTTTAAATCCAGTCGAACACTTCAAAATTAAAAATTCCATTCAAAGCTCATCAAATAATGAAGTGATTCCTGAATAATATCATTAATATTTGGAAAAAACACATCTGTAAGTAATCCTGACAAACCATGAGATCCAAACAAAGACGTCTTCCTGCACAGACTTTCTTGATGGGATGATGGCCAGATTTTACCAATTACATTTAAGACATACATTCTCCTCCATGTTTACAGATAGATCTTCCTAAAGCTTCTGAACTACTGTTCACCTTCAACAACACCAGTGCCAGCACCAAAGCAAGCAGTGAACAAGGTTGCACATTTAGAATGCACATTCATCTTGTTAAGAATGGCCATTGTCACCGTCAAAATTTTCTCAAGATAAGTTGTGTAGTTATTTTGAACTGAACCTGCAGTGCTTACAAACATTTGTAATGCCAAGTTTCTAAGAGTCACCTGATGTTCCAAGCAGTATAGCAGTCTGGATTTATTAGGAGTACTGCCCTACTCAGGTGACACAACTCCACAGGATCTGCAGGTCACAAACATGCCACAGTCTCAGAAGTTATAGTTCTTATACTAACAGCTGTCAACCTTTTATTACAGTCCACAAAAACAAAACTAGTAATTTTAATTTTCTTCTGCACTAAAACCTCTAAAGCTGCAATGACGATGGATCCCCACTTTAAAATGTAACTCTTTGCACTCACGTTTCGACAGTCCAATATATTGTTGACGACACATCGAAATGTATGTCGCAGCGCTTTCAAAATTTCTGCAGATGCACTTAACAGTGTAAGGGAACTAAGCCTGGTATCACTGGAAAGTGGAAAGCTCTATCATTGGTTGTATTCCCTGCACTGTTAAAATGAATTTTTTAAAATTCAGATTCGTCTTGCCGATAGTTTTCGCAGAGACCTGTTTACCAGGACAGTTATGTGACTCACAAGAAATAGCTGTCGGATGGAAGAGAATATTTCAAATTAAAGTTAAAATATTTCAAGTTTGGTACAAAAAGATACTTTAAATATAACTTACGCCAAAAGTTCAGAGAATTTACTACATCTTGGATTTTATTCAAGGCCAGAAAGTGATAAAAAAAATATACAGTTCAGAGACGTCAAAAATGGACATGGAATTTATGAGACTTTTTTTAAATTTTGTGCTTGCAGTAACCACAACTAATACCAAGCACTAAGTAATATTTAAACTTTTCCATTAACGATTCTTTAAGAATTTTAAAGTCCAGAAACCGATCTTTCCAAATTAAGTATATTGTTGAGAAAGTGTTTTAGTTTATTAGAAATATTTTTTTGAAACATGCCCATTTTTGTGCGGGGTCATGGTAAAAAATTAGATGTATGCCACCATTGCCGTGCGAGTGCAAAGAGTTGGTAACTTTGTACATAAGTATTGTTCTTTTTCACACCATCAGCAGTAATGTCTCTTTGTCTTCAATGATAAGAGAAATGAAGCTTTATACCATTCCACAACCAAATCATGTCAAAGAGATAAGATCTAAAGTACAAAATACATTACATTGTTTAAAAATGGACAAGCACCTATAAAAGGGGAATGACAGCTTCTGTCTCGCCAGGTAAGAAGACGGGTATATGCATACTGGAACAAGAGTCTCACACTCCAAAGTTCTAAGCCAAGCTTGTGTTCAACCAGCAAAAGTGGTGAAAGGTTGTTCTGGGGCTCCTTCACAGGCAAGAAGTCGTACTCATCTCTGTTGTACATAAAACAAATTTAGCAGTCATGTCAACCGTATCATTATCATGGCAGAACCTGGGAAGGAAAAAAGAAAACTAGTATAAAATGTCATCTCACCAGACGTACAAGGCAACATATTTACACTGATCCCTCACAGGAAAGATGCGATATTTCTCCTAGGAAAAACCTGCAGTATTGCAGCTCTTGACATTTTCGTCATCTTTAAAGTGGCACACTGGCTACAGATAATGGCTTCCCAAATGAGAACTAATCACTTTACTGGTAAAACAATCCGACGACAATGTATATTGTAAAACCAGATAAATGTCTTTTAGTCAGAAGATTTCTCCAAAGACTGCGACAAGAGTCGAGACAGCATCTTTTGAGATATGTTTAGTATATAACTACGTAGCTGTTGAGTGTATAGCTGACGTCTTCGCGCTATTTGCGGTTCATCGTCATCACAGTGGAGTTTGCAAGTGAATACATTTCCATGACGATACACTGTTAAATATTATAGACTGAATCCCTACTACACACATTAAGGGATCCTTCTTGAAAGCATGATTTAAATCTGCGAAAAGCCTTCGTCCCCTTTGATCTTCCATCTTGTTTGTTTTGGTCACGTGACTTCAATGGCCATATATTTTGTTCCACATAATAATAACTCCTTGTGGTATCTAAACTCCTATTGTTAAACTTTAAGAATATTAGACAAGCCGACGACTTTATATGTTCCCTCATGTCGCTAAGGCTTATTGCGGGAGTAAGGATCTACAACAACTCTACTTGTTCTATTACTAACACGGTAGATAAGATTACGATGCTCGTCTCAAGCCATTTAAGAGTTCATTAGAATCGTATATTTTGAGAATAGAAATGAGTGAGGAAGAAGTCAAATCAGTAAGCGCAAGTACGTACTTTGTTCCCTACATATCTTTGGTTCAGAATATCGTAAATAGCATCATTGTTACAGCGCAACGCATCTACTGTTATAGGCATTCACCGCAGCACATTTGTAAACCTCAGAAAAAAAACTGAGCAAGTTCTCTGAATACAGCTGCGAGAAGTTACCGGCATGAGCCGAGGCCCATGCAGGCCTCGACTACGGATAATAATTGTGAGTGAACGGACGAACGCGTCGGTCAGGTCCGAAAGATCTCGTGGAATTAGCTAGGTTTCAGAAAACTTCAACTTGCGTTTCTTAAGACATTCTCAGAATCAGCAATGAACAGAGGCGGAGGACCACCTCAGTTCCGCGGGGTTGGAAGTAATGGAAGAAAAATGGGCGAAAACTTTCGTTCATCATCCTCAGAACACAAATTCAGTCACATAGAATCTTGGGCTCCAGCTGAGCCAGATAAAACTGTCACTAGCCATTTTAATACTGGAGAAGGAGCTACTTACTCAGACGGGCATGGCAATGAAAACCATGTGGGAAAAGCCGGCGGTAATTATCCTTCTTATTCGCAGTTTAACGCCAGCAAGCTGTCAGCATCACCCTTTCCTTCATTTTATCATTCTGCCCAAGGAGGTCCTGCTGCCAACCACGGCAGGGGTGCTGGACAACCATATATTTCTGGGGGACCTCCAGGAACTCAAGTCCAAGGACATGGCCTGTCTCACAACATGAATCCAGTGCCAATACGGTCTTCGGTGCCAGGGGCAAGTCAGGAAGAGAGGATTAGATCCCAGCATATGTTTCAACAGCCACCCTTCATGTTTCCACCACCGCTAGCATCGACACCAGTTCAGCAGTCACTGCCACCGCCACCTCTGGATGGCTTGTCACTGCAGCATCCTCCACCTCCACCCTTGCATATGCCACCCCCACATTTACTTCCACCACCACCATTCTTCAGCATGATGACAGCACCACCACAGCCTGTGTCGCTGCCAGGATTTCCACCACCATCTTTGTCAGTGCCACCCCAGCCACCACTGTACGAAGGCCACCAAGTGACATTCTCTCAAGGGCAAGGCGCAGAACAAAGAATGCAGTACCCCACATGCTTGGATGTTGCCAAATCAGAAGCCACCCAAAGGGGTGCAGAGGGTGTGGAGAAAAGTTTGCAGTTGCTGAGTCGTCTTGGCAACAATGCTGTGGCTGTACCAGCAGGGTTGACTGAGAATGATGCTGACATCAGGACGCAAGGTGTAAAGGAGGGGACTGGTGCACAAGAAGAGGTTAACCGATGGATAAACAATGTCTTTGGCAAGTCTGCATCGAGTCTGAACCAGTCAGTGCCAACTGAAAGATGTGAAAGGAAGAGGAATTTAAAAACTATATCGGTATGGTGACTCTGTGTGTGAGAGTGAATGTGTTTGAGTGAGTGTGTGTATGTGACAGATTTTATGTGTGTGTGCTTTAACTGTGAGTGAGTGAACAAGTAGGTGAGAAAGTGGGCATGTGGCATGCATGTGTGCATTTACTGTGTAAAATTTACATTTCCTTGCAGGCATAGGAACTGGCCGCTGTTTGGCAGAATTAAGATTTTTGGAGGGTTGGGTTCTGCCTAAAAATTAGGTGCGCTTTTCTTTTGTAGGGGATTTTATATATGTATAAAGAAAATGCTTTGTTTTCCTCTGCCACCAACAAAATTTTGCTTACTGAGATTTGCATTCTCACTTCCTGTTATTCTTCCCATGTGCAGCTGTGTTACTGCCTGCTGTAACTTTTTCGTGCACACTTGTCGCTGTACAGACTTAGACTGATTCAGACTTTTCCCATCATTTCTGCCAGATTTCGGTTTTTTTTTTTAGGTGTTCCAATTCCCATGGCTGTCTTTGGCACTTGTTCAAAGTTATGTTAAAGTTAAAAAAAGTAAATTGTTAATCTTAGTGGCTGATGAACCATAATATACTATTAATGGGACACATCATGGACATAGTCAAATGTGCTAGGCCTAGACTGGATATAGTGACAAATCTCCATATTTCCTTTGACACAAGACTTAAAAACCCCATGCTGGTAAATGTAAAATATGGTATTAGTAACTATTACTGAGTTTTAGTGTGTTATTAACAACTTAAGTAGTTCTGTGTTAGCAATAAATGTCATAAATGAGTGTGATCATTTTAATTTAGGTTCCAAAACTTACAGTATTAAAGTTTATGCTTTGCATTTGCAAACATAATTGATAGCTGTGTACTTGCAGATACCAGAAGCCCACAAGAACCTGCATACTGTGCTTCACTCTCTCGCAGCAGTTCAAGGGGCTCTGCATCAGCTGCAGGAAAAATCAACCACAGCTGACCCAAAGGAATGGGAGGAAGCTGTGAGGATGATAACAGGGTTAAAGGTTTGGATTTTCTCTTTTATTATATGTATCCGTAAGATGCAAGGCCACCAGATCTGTCAGAAATTAGCACGTCCTGGAAACACACATACATGCATGTAGGGGACTTGCCAAATGGGGCACTGCCCCTGGACCTGCGAAAATTTTTCAGGTTTTTGATTTTTTTTTCCTTAGTTGCACCTGTGCACACAAATTGCTGATAAACATAATGCAACGAGAGTTACTTGAAATGCTCAAAGTGACCATATGCAGACCCATGCGACCAAGGGAGCTTACTGTACCCAAAGGATCTGCACGGTCCCTTTCTTTCGACCCTCTCTTTGCTACATGTTTGGGTATGGTAAGCTCCTTTGGTCGCATGTGTCTGCATACCGTCACTTTGAGCATTTCAAGCCACTCTTGTTGTATTTGATAAATTAAGTGCTCGGTCCTCGTTTGTTGTTTATTAGATAAACATAATGATGATGGGGTGTGTTTCTTGCAGGAAGACTACTTAAAAGCCAAAGAAATGGTGAACGTAAAGCATTTTGCAGAACTGAGAAGAAAATTGGAAGCACGGAGAAAGAAAAGGGTAGGTTGTAGTATGCTTTAAATGTCATTGTAATGCAATCTTGCTCAGTTGTGTTTTGTTGTTTGCAGCAAAGTTTGGGCATTTGGTACCAGTTACATTTAAGGAACATGGTATGTTATGCAGAGGTTTGGCGAAGCATTTGTTACCTTCATTAACAACCAGCAGACGGTGGCAGGGCTTGGAGAAGGATTGCTGTAGAACAACAACTGATAGTGCCAGCCACATTTGACTGTCACACTTCTGTACTTCTGTGTAGATAGTATAATCAGAAATTGGAAGATCCGTGCTGTTAAGCAAACTAAAAATGAAGTGACCAACGGCATGACAGATTCAGTAGAATGCTGGCCCAGGCAGTGTGAGAGAAGACTGAGGAGTAAGTCCTAAATATATCAAGAAGAGAGCAAAAAGCATATGCAGACTGTGGCCCAAAATTAAAATGTTTTATTTTTAGGAGCTTGCAAGTGCACACACCTAGATGCATGCACAAATGCATCTGCATCCACACGTGCATACAGTTCCGAGCACTCACATGCACACGTGTACATAGACTTTCTCATGAAGTTAAAATGTGTGAATTGTTTTACCCCACTAAAAAGAGGGAGACATATGAGAGTCTAAACTTCGTGTTGTATCTGTGTGGAACAGGGGAATACAGTCATCAACATTTTTCTGTTGGTTCTCTTTCAGTACTGGTTATCAGGATCCTGTCAGGAACCTACCGTCTTTCACCTAATGCATTTTGTTGATATCCTTTTATTTAACACTTACCATCTGTGTGCCAAGAAAACATATCCTTTGCTTTACTCATTGGATGTGTATCCTTTAAAACTAAAGACTAAATATCTTGTGTAATTTGTGTGTTACCAATTTTTAAAAAAATTCCAGTTGTCTTCATCCACACAGACAAGAAATTTACCCAGTCAGAAACATTGCAGACATCCCTTCCATCAAAATAATCATGACAGATTGAACGCCACAAAAGATGTCGTTTTCCTGCTTTCCTCATCTGCACAGCAAACTTTCATGCTTCCCCTGCTGTGCCATATTACACAGCATTTGATATTAAAAATGAAATTGTATTTGTTCGTATGCTTATATCCAGATGGATGGGGACTCACCACCTTGACTCTCAGTGGCACCTCTTGGATTAGTTTGCCTGGCTTCCTGTCAAAAAGAAATTTTTAAAAAGTAGTTTCATCTTTCTAAGATAAAGCTTACCAAATGAAAAATAACCCAGATCTGTTTTTTATGGGGGAGGGGGGGGTGGAAGTAGGAGTAGAGGTGAGCTGCCATATTTTTAAAATTCTGCGTTGTCGTGAGGACCCCTCCCATTGTCTGAGGTCTCTATTGTCTTTCAGGAATAAAAACAATATATCCTTTGTAGATTCATTACAGTACATAAATCATCTTTGATGTACATGTACATACTCAGTTTGACAACAGTGTCTGAAATTATTGAAAGTTGACAAGTTAAATTCTGTGCTGTTTGACACGGCCTTGACTTTTACATGTTCTTCTTCCAACCTGGTGACATTTAAAGCCAGAGTTGAACCCCAAAGTTCATTATGAACACTACAGATAACGGTGACCGGTGACTTTTTCAGCCCACCCCTCGAAAAATATTACTTTGTGTATTTAGCATCTATATTTGTCATTTTAAAATCCATCTTTTGTGACGTATACATATTTTTCTTCTTCATTCACACACATTCTAATGTCAGACTAGAATTGGAGACTATGGTTCTTCAAGATCTTGGATGTACCACTAGAGCTATGTGTAGAGATATGCTGCAGGCGGCCACACTTTATCTGTGACTTTTTTTGTGCCAGATGCGCCAGAAAAAGCGTAAGGAGGAAGACAAAGAAGAGAAGGAACAGCTACTGTACGAAAGGGCGCAGAAGCACATGGCCATTGACCAGTGGCTCCATCACATCCAGCAGGAGGATCTCAAGCAGAAGCAGGTAAGCATCAGATGTCCAAAGATTTTACGACTGTATGCACAACGACGGATGTGCACAAGAGCTTTGGATATCTTCCATTTGACTGCTGCCTGGACTTGACATCTGAATTGAATGGTCAGGGTTGAGCATGGTTGATAAAGGGGTAAGGACAAATGCATTTAAGTTGGGAAATGGGCAGAAACAAATGCCATAAAGCAAGCTACATTATGAAGAAAAAAACCCTTAACATATTTAGGTGTATTAGGTGTAATCCCTTCTGCAAAAGTGTTTCAAAATAAAACTTTGGAGGGGGAGAGTTTCAAAATAAAACTTGTGGGGTGGTGGAGGGGAGGGGGGTGAGGTAGCAGCAGAAAGTGTAGTCACAATAAAAGAGTGGAAAAAAGAACCTGAACTGCACAACCACAATCTGTCTTTCTTACCATGTGTTGTGTATGTGTGTTGTGCTGCTAGTTTTTAATTAAAACTGATCAGTGAAAGCGCGCATGGCATTTCAGGTGAAGGAGATGAAAGTGGCGGCAGACAAAACACTTGGCAAGGTCGTCAGAGAAATACGCGAGGCTCGAAAAATGCTGGACACGCTGGCTGGACTCAAGAAACTGCGTGCAATTCGCAGTGATGCAGCAGAAAAAAGGGGTGAGTGGTTGTACTTGCTAGATGCGCCTGAATTTCACTATTGTCCTGGCTCATCCCCTTCTTTCCCCCGCCCCCTCCCTTATGGGGGGTGGGTGGGTATGATTTCACACTTCATTTTTGCAGTTGGACTGTAAGTGAGAGTAGCTTCCATTCATTATTGTTTTTTGTTGGACTCAACAGAATGAAATCTTTTTGGGTGGTTTGCAGATTTGTATGGGTTTTTGATTTTTATATAAAAAAAAATTGTGTGCCTTCTTTCGTAGGTCAGCTGTTTCCTTCGACCATTGGCGAGCACTTCAATAGCAAAATAGACGACTTGATGGAGCTGTTGACAGAACAAACAGCTGCCTATGAAAAGGAGGAGGCTGCTCTCAAGGTCAGATAATGGTTTCAGGGGCTGAACTTAAGTATAGACAATACTTAACTAATAATTTGGAATAACTCTAAAGGAAAACTTCATTATACGGGAGATCAGTTCTGGAAAATTGGCAACTGGCAGCAGTTCTTTACCTTCCTTCTACTGCATTTGATGAATTGGTTGGTGGGGGGAGTGTTGGAACGTAAACTCCAGTTTGCTCTGCTAGCTAAACGATTTGTAGAGCAACCATTGCAGAGTGTTGGGTTCGAGAGCAAAATCACTTTTTTGGGGGGGGG
>SMGT01009672.1:156691-167758 GCA_004794575.1 Lanistes nyassanus
CCCCCCAGCACCCCAAATCTACATCCACACACCTATACACACTGAAAAATTGAGACGGCCATTCATCTTCTCAACAGGTCACGATGTAGGCGTCGTTGCGCCCTTTAATCCTTATCACCTATACCTGAACCTCATGGTACACCCTGCTTCCAAGATGTTTTAAAAAGACCCCATTTGTTCCTGTGACATGAGGATTTGAATGGCAGCAAAGACAAAACTGAAACCTTTTTCGGCCTCCATCCCCTGCCCCACCACCAAAAGAGCAAAGCATCAGCAGTGTTCAGCATTTTTTTCGTGGTAAACATCTTCCATTTACCTCTGTGATCTCTGCCTGAGCCTGAGCCACTTTGTCCGACTTGTGCTGCAGCTCAAACTTAGTCTTGGCTTCGCGTTTCTTGCCGAGCATAGTTTCTGCTTCCTTCCAGCTCCGGTATGACTTCACACGCTCATGGAACACTTCCTGTTTGCGCAACAATTTTTGTGTGATGATGACATATAATCTAAATACGAGCAGAAAATTTTAGCTAACTGACATTACCGTGGTCTGAGTGGGGTGAAAATTCTTCAAAAGATTGAGACCATGGACGTACTAAGTTGACTGGTGGAATGATCCTGGATTACACGTACTGCTGAGGGCTCTTCCACTGAGCACCTCTACCCTTTCACAAAGTTAACATTCAATCAAGTTCAGGGATGGGGAAGTTACTAAATTTTCACTAGTCTGACAGGATAGGAATGTCTGAAATTCATAAGCCCACTGAGAGTTCCTTTGTGTTTTTTGTATTATTACAGTAATTGGCAAAACTTTAGGATCTGTGAAGTTTAGAATTTTCATTCTGGAAAGGTTTCACCCATGCAGATACTTTAATAAACGTTTCCACAGTCTATGTATACATAAAGCCACCTTGTATGATGAGTACTTCAGCAAATGATCTCTGCACAACCCAACTCTGCAAGTTTACTGTATCTTCACTGAATGAGTAATAATTAACATGCGAATCTCAAGTGCATCTTTTCTCAGTCTCTTACCTTCACAGCACCTATGAGGGTGATATAATCCTTCAGCAACTCAGCGATGACATAGAAGTCTGTGTCAACTTGCTGTCGGTGCACAGCCTCAATCTTTTCCTCCGTCTCAGCCAGCTGTGACAGAGCGCGTGACAGTGTTGTGTGTTCTTCAATGTTCCCCAGCATGGCAGCACTTTTGGCAAAAGCAGCTGTTGCCAGACTCAGCTCTGTGTGAAGCAAGGACAACTGACTTCTTGCATGACACCAGGTTTTAGAAATCCCACGACAAGCCCTTACAAACTAGCATGATTAAATGGATCTGCTAAGAACCGAAGGTGGAAAAATAGACTGGGTGCCATCTGAAGCAAGAACTGATGATGACGACGACGATGATTATGACAATATATTTCATGTAAGTTAAGTCCTTGATGATGCCACCTTGTCCATGGATAAACACACATGCAGAGAGGATTATTAGAGTGGTCATGGAATAAGAATGGAACAAGTCAATGTGACAGAACAGAAAAGGATCAGGGTTCCAACACACGTGTGCTTTCCAATACTGCAAAAACAGATGCCTAAATTTTAAAATAACAGAAATGCACTGACCACGACGATGGGACACAAGCGCTTCGACACTTGTCAGCAGTTTGCGCAGCTGTTGATCTAAAGCCTCAACCTCTTGCTGCTTTTCCTCGAACCACTGCAACATAGATCATCGACCCAATTCAGAGCTCTGTGGGACACCAACCTGTTCCCACTTATAATGATGAACTATCTACTGTTACCAACTTCACTTCCTCTCATCTCTTTACAAACTCTGTAAAGTTATCAGATGTGTATGACAAACAAAAAAAAACCTCTTTATTAAAAAAACCCCATCTTTATTAAAAAAACCCCATCTTTATTCTCCTTCTTGCAGACACAGCCTGAGACTTGGATTGCACGTCTCCAGGCATACACTGAGTTTTCAAACAAGACGGTGCTTCTAAATATGAACTTGGGGTCGCATTCTGCAGGTTTGCCCAAGGTGGAATATTTAGTTTAGAACAGTAAAAGTTTTTAAAAACAAGGTTATACATTGTTGATTCGTCTCAAGCAGCACGTCTTCTCGGGTTCAATTTTTCATCAGCTGACTAGATTTCTGGTGCTTGAAAACTGGGCACAAGGTTTTTTTTTTTTTTTTGCATAGCTGCTTCTTAAGTTTCTAGACTTGCTTCCTTTCCAAAAGAAATTTTTTCATCAGCCTCTGTTGGTAAGCACTGTTGTGATGTGGATGTGCATTCTTATTTTTCAACTGTTTATTTCAATTATAAAAATCTGATAACTTTAGCAGATTCATTTCAACAGGTATTATGCACAACCCTCAGCAGTCCCTTTATCCTTTCTTGGCAATGTTTTTATGCTTGCTGAGCTAAGCATTCAACATTCTAAAATACAGCAGACCCTGCTTAACTAGGCTTTGGTAATAGAACAACAACAGAACACTAGGAACAGCAACAGAACAGTAACAGATCACTAGTAATATATATTAGACAAAAAAATGTTGCTGATCAATAGCCTTTTGGTGAAACACGCTGATTTTTCTCCCAGTACAAATCCATCTTTTCTGTAAATCTGCCCCAACCAATTTCCTGCAGGCTTTTTCAAAGGTTAACACAATCAAATCTCAGGAAATGACAACCAGCTTTTATTCATAGTCATATGATGTCAGGTAATTTTGAAAAAGCAACAGTTTTTGTTTACGCCTAATCAAGTTAAAAGTATTTCTCCTTGTCAGACATCTACCTATCACAGATAGACTATATGAACACACAACATTCTAACTCAGATAAGCATTTTATGGCAAAGCTCTGGTTACCCCACCCATTGACCTTGAAATGGTTCAGGGTGATTAAGAGACTGAAGGACAAATGGTGCACATACACTGTTATTAATACTTCCTAATTAGTCACATCTTAGTTCTGGGTAACCATAATGATATATGGTCAATGTTTCAGGTTATGTGGTTAAAAAGCAAAAGGCAGGAATATCTGCTTACCCTACCATTAAGTGCATGTATCTAGAAAATAGGTTCTAGAACTATCTGAACACATGACCGCTACCTCTAGAACTATCTAAACACCCAAGTGGGCTTTGAGCAAGCAGTCATGCCACGGCAAAGGTGTAACATGCCAAAAGGATCCCAGATTAGACATATCCGGATAGCCAAGTCATATTGGAACATGACATCCTGCTGACAGCAGGAGAAACAAACAGCAGTGATGACAATAATGAATTTTATATTCTATCGCTGTTCTGCACAGAATGGTGACTGCACAATCTGAAGCTGCTGGAATTCTGCAATGTCACTGATTTCGTTTCTGAATGAACTGGGGGCTGTATTTTGCACAACCAGCAACATACCTTATATAGGAAATTTCACAATAAACTTCTTCAGGCAGATTTTAAGCCTTGTGGGAACATTCTTTCTGGGACTAAAATGCACACTGCTAGGCAGGGATTTGTTCTGCCTGTTTGTGGGTTTTTTTGGGAGAGGTACATCATGCTGTACAACCATCTGAAGCCATAGTTCATCTCAAAAAAAGACATCAAGTGCATTCATTGATAAACTGCCTACTGTTCAATTTAGAAGGAAAAAATATTTTCTAAATGACAATCTGAAAGTTATGATACAGTTACATATATATTAGATTATAATTATGTACCTAATCTATAATCAGATTAGCTTGAGTCGCACTTATACTTAATCTGGGGGTACTAAATGCTATTAGCACTGTTCCAAAGAAAATCCACAATGCAAGTAGTAACAGTACATGTATCACTTAATCTGATATTTAAATGAAATGGCTTCTTCATCACTGAAGAATACTCTATTGAAAATTTGAAATGCACTTCACTAACTAGATTTTCCAAACAATGAGCACTAAGTTTAGTACAGTGGCACACTGCCTCTGTCAGCACTTCTGTCAGCTGGCCGCAATCATCAAAGTGCTGTCAGACATTAACAACCATGCAGGTGGGCAGTGGGCACCTTATAACCTCCCTCCCTTTCTACAGACACCTCTAAAAGGAATTTTCTGAATCTCACGTCTGCTTTGGAGTGCCAGAGACTAAAGCTTGACTCCTGGCTTTTTTTTGACAGCAAAGAAATTTAATAAAACACAACAAACAGCTTTAGATTTATTCTCAACATGATACTGGTGAAATGTCTAAACTGAGGAAAATGGAAGGATACACAAATGTATCTATCTAGTGCCTGCTTGGAAAGGCGTGATAAAAAAGAGCACCTAGCAGACGAAATCACTCCGACAGGAGCAATAATTCCATTTATGAGAGTTTTATGAGACTGTGGAATGAACAGCTATTAAGCACAACAGCACATCTAACTAGTACGGGTTAGGTGGTGCAACAGATCCATGCTGTACCTCCGTCACCATTAAGCATATGAAACAAAACATCAGCTATCTACCAAAAAAAAGTGTTCCCTTCTTGTGACCTGACAATATCTAACCACTCATTAACCCAGTTTAAGACAGTAGCCTGCTGACTGTGGTTCTACTACCACCCCACCTCTACCCCTCCCACATGAACTTTGAACTCTGAAAGCCATTTTGGAGCAGGAACCACAAAGGGTTATATCATGTGGTATAAGGAAAATGGAAGGAAAATAATGAATGAACTATTTCATTGAATATATGCTTATATATTTTTTAAAACAGCAACATCATATTCTAAAATATAAACAAACATTTCAACCAGTTTAAGATTTTGCGTGGCACAACTGGTACTATTGCCATGCCCGGCCATGAAAGGATGGGCAAAAACACAATAAATTGCGATGAAAACTGGAAAACTTGTGTAGCTAATGCTAATTACTTTAACCTGGGGAACTTGCTAAAGTCTGGAATAAAATTCTGAAATGACTAAGCCAAAGATATGTAGCAGTTTAACAGGATTTAAAAAAATATATATAGTAAAACTACCCTATTAAGACTTTTGAAAATGCACCAGAATGTTTTAACTGAGAGGGGTTAGTGTAACCTAGGAGAGGTTGGTGAAAAAAAAATTTCAGTCTAATTGAAGAGGGAATTGTAATAGGGAAGGTCTTAATAGGGAGGTTTTACTGTATCATAATATACAGAAAACTGAAAGGCAGCACTTTCATTGAAACCAGTGCATGCATACATACAGAACCATTGTTCTTTGAAAGGTGTCAGTTGTTTACACAAATTAGAATAGTTTAAAGCAAAGCCCTACCATCTTTTCCATTTCTGGGCCCCAACACACAAAGCTCTGAGCCACACTTACAGTTAATCTGGTGCCACTAAAAGCCACTATCAGTTATGCTAGCAGCACTGTGCCAAAGAAAATCCACAATGCAAGTAGTAACAACTGTCAACAACAGTGAAAACAACAGCAAGACAAGCTGAAAAGAGTTACGGTACCTCCAGCTGGAAACTCCGCTGCTCAGAGGGGGAGGGAGGCAGGATTGAGCAAAAATAAGTGTGAAGATAAAGCCCCCAAGACTGTAGCATAAAGACCAGATGGGAAAGTATAGTCTTAATCTTTGACAGTACCCATACAACTGACATATCTATGCTAGATTCTATGTAACACCGTCAAGTTAAAATTACAATGCATGGCACTCTAAATGGATAAAATGGTAGCATCAGAGCATGGTAGCAATTTCTCATTTGGCCTAATCCCACTATTAGTGCATTCTCACATTAAGATCAGGACAGGTGACCAACAAAACACAAAAAAGTGTTGATTTCACACAACAAACATCACATGATATTCCCAGGGGTATGATGCTTATCACCATCGAAGTGTCATGCTAAAATGAAGCTTTGCAAAACTGTTGGATTTCTCAAACTCGTCAAATCAAACTTCATGGGAAAATTTATTTCCTATAGGCATGCTCTCACACCAAAGATCATCCGACATTGTGTCACGGTCTCCTGCAGCCCTAGCCATCATTCTGCCATGCTCAAGCTCTTGCAGGGAAGGACAGTAATGGCTGCCTAGCTGTCCAGAGACGGTGATCACTTGTGTTTAAAGATGTAACATTTTTCCTATTTTCATTTCATTTGGTACTACACAAACTTGTCACCAGTTGACAGGCAGATGCCAGGGGGTTAAGGTAAAAATAAAAGTTACTATCCTTCCCTGTCTTGCAAGTGTCAAAGCACATCTTTTCAGGGCAGTGGACTGCAAGTTATTCATCTCAGCAAATCTTTCAAGTTAGTAAAACAAATCCTGTGGCCCAGAACTAAACCATTTGGAACCAAGCTTGCAGTGGACCAGAAGCTTGGCGAAAAGGATGTAGCTACGAAGCATTACAGACACTCGGTGAGAAACTCAGCTGCCAAACAGCATGCACAACCAGCCGCATGTTTTTGTGTTTTTTTTTACAGATGGCACATTCTAGGTAAAAATATGGAAGTCTCTAGAGTAAACAAACCACACAGGGTGCAACAAGTAATACCAAGAGGAATAGAGAGATTCTGCTCTCAAAAAGCTGCAATCCTTTAGATTTTCTCTTCAAAATCAACCATTATCCACATTTTCAATACTCAGGATCCAAGTTTCTACAAACTGGTTTTAGCAGGCCATATCCATATCAAGCTATACAAATGTATCACAGCCCAAAGAGACTGACTAAGGTATGCTGGATGGTAAAAATAGTCTTTAACGTGTTTCTGTTCTTATATCAACTTGTAAAGTTATTAGTGTTTTTGAGAAGCTGAACTCAAAGATGAACAAACAAGACATAAACAGAAATTTCTTAACTAAATTTGAGTTTCTTTAGCAATACTTACCATGACCCAGAGTGCTAAATTCTCAAGTTAACAAACCCAAACCACACCTTCTATAGAAAACTTTTGTATGCAAACCCTCCACGCATGCGCACTCCCGTGCATCACCCCATGCGATCAACTCACTGGCCCATTCAAGCTGACTTTCTCAAGCCAGAAGAAAAACACCAGCGGGGAGGAGGGTGGGCCCAAGATGGGTCCACCACCCCACGTATCTGTAACTGGGGAAAAGGGACCAGAAGGCAGTTGCCATACCTTGTGGTAAGAGGTCGACAAGTGGCTGAGAAAACAGGTGCACCATAACAGCCCGGGACCAAAAGGGTCAGTCAGTCTGCAGCAGACGGTGTGGACGACTCAGCAGGGTGGCCAACACTGGGGAAGTGCCTGCCCCAGGAAGAACCAGTAGGTGAAGGCCCCTGACGCAGAGGAGGTCGAAGGCGAGGCGCAGGGTGCATCGACTAGCCAAACATGCCAAAGGCAAGCCGAGGCACAAACATTGCCTATGGCAAGAGTGACGATGGGAGGCGAAGGGGAAAACACCTACCCACTCGCCTGGAATAGATCTACAATATGTGCAAGGAGCACAGGGGATCCAATGATCCCCCAGTCATCCAGGCACGGATGTGAGCAGGGGAGTCCAATACCGAGCCCCCCACCCCACCCCCCAGGGGAGGGGCTGTACCTCACCACGGCCACCCCAACCTGCCAGCTGGTGGGGAGGGTGGGGCTGGGGGAGCCTCTGGGACAGAAAGAGGGGTCAGGAGTAGGCTTCGAAGAAGCCGCTGGCCATGGACTGGCAGCTGAGCACCTACATGGCCTTGAAAGGCAAGCAAAATGTAATCTGGAGCTGCCAAATGGCGCCAGCAAGCTCCCATGCTGCCTGTTGTTTACTGTTAGACAGAAAAGTCCAAACAAGGCAGGGGGCGTCAGATGTGCCAGCCTGCAACTTCTGGTCAGCACTGCTGGAAAAGTGAGGTGTTGGCCTCCTGCATAAGGGGCACTTGCTCCACAGAACGTGAAACAAAGGGGGACCTCCTATCTGCCTGGTCAGACTGCTGGGAGTCCGAGCCATATCCCCACTTCCAGCACTTCTGGTGCGTCCTCCTAGGAGGGGCAGGAAGTGTGGAGTGCGAAGCCCCCTCCACCAGAAGTATGTGGATAGCCAGCACTACCGGTGACAAGAGAGGAGGGAGATAAGAACGTAGACTGCACCGAGTCAGAGGCGCAAGACTCATAAACTGGTGTGGAAACTGCAGGAGTATGTTGGCATGACATAAGTAGGGGGTACTTCAGGTGGGTGGCCAGAGGTAAGAAACATTCTGCCCGCACCCTGCCCAAGCTGGCAGGAGCGGAACAGGAAGTTTCATGGTTGGGAGCAGAGAAACATGCACTCCATCGCGTCCAACTATCTCACTAGAAGGACATGTGACACCCACGTCCTCGATCCCTTCCACTTCGAGAACAGCGGAAGTGGCTTCCTGGGAGCACGGAAGCGTCCAAGCTGCAAAAGACAGAGTCAATGACTGCACAATGACACAGCTGGACCGAGTCAGATAACGCCTTGCTGAGGGGTGGGACGTGATGTCACGAAGGCAAAATGTCTGACCCCAGGGGCATGAGACCCAGGGAACAGCCTGCTGGACCCGGGTGGTTAAGCGGCAATTCCTCCCCCTCAGGATCCTTCATGCCAAAGCAAGATGGAGACCAAGCAGGTGGACAAGCGACATGACGTAGGCTGAAGGTCATCGGGCTGACCACAGAAACCAGCAAGTGACGTGCCAAAGCCACAGAAGGTCCACACAGCCCAAGAAGCGGAACCCACAGACTGACAATGTCAGCAGAAGTCACGGTGCATGGTGGCAAGGGGGGGGGGATAAGGGAACTGGCAGAGTGATGATACAAGCGGAAGTCTCGGTGCACGGTGGCAAAAGACCAACATCGATGGAAGAGATCATAGCACACAGAATCTCTAGGTGAAAGCAAACAGCATTGCAAAAAACACCTAGCACGTAACAGAACACAGTGACAAATGCTAAAGCACTTTTAATTACAGCACAAGCAAGTGTGAGTATAACGGGGCAACAGACAACACAATGTGACGCGAACACACACACACACACACACAGGTGATAGGCGAGGATGGAAAACGCACCACACTGTTTAGTTTTCTAACTCACAACAGCTAGCAGTACAGACAGAAACAAGAGAGCCAATGAAAAAGCTCATGTTCCTTTAACGCTGGTGCAGTGCAGTGTAGTGTAGGCAGGTGGGAAGGCACGCCAAGCCAAAGCCACACTGAGAAGGGCAGAGCACAGAACAACACATGTCTGACTTGGTCAACGGCGCTTGAGAAAGTCAGCTTGAATTGGCCAGTGAGCAGATCGCATTGGGTGACGCACGGGAGTACGCATACATGCAGGGAGCCTTACCAGGGTTTGTGTACAAAATTTTTGTTTGGAAGGTGCGGTCTGGGTTTGCTAACTTGAGAATTTAGCACTCTGGCTCATGGTACAGTATTGTGACAAGAAAATATGGAAGCTATACAAAAGTAGGAATACAAACATAAACAGAAATTTCTCCTAAGGAACTGCTGAATATTGCACTATACATGACATCGACACAAACAATATTATGGGTTACAACAAAAACTTTAAAAAAAGCAAATGCACAACAAAAACAAAGCCCTCTCAGCACTGTAAGCAACCAAAAACAAGCCTGCTGAATACGCAATGACATCAGTGTGCTTCGGCACATTTACCTGACAATTTCAGACATTGCTGAGTCTGCATGTTACGTAAATGGTTATTTTACTAAACTTTCTCAACTCAACAATGTAAACTTTGTTTAACAATGTCCATGATAAAGATATCACTAAGAGTTCTACAGCAGGCTGGAGGGGTCAAAGTTAAGGTTGGGTGTTCCTAACACCAATTAAATGCTTTTATAGCGAAACCATCTTGGCCTTCCAACAACAACAATAGCAGCAGAAGCAGCAGCAACAACAACAACGAAGTTGCATTCTACATCAAGTCTTGATTGAAATCTCTAAACAAGCAAGATGTGTCAAATCCACAACATTTTGCTTGTTATTATTAAGCTCTGCTTAATACTAAACAGAATTTGAGATTTCTTAGGAAAACACTGCATGTTTAGGATTATCCTTGCGTAGAAAAATTGCAGGTAGAATGAAAAGATAAGAAACAACAGTTTTCACTGGAAAGCTACACACTCACACAAATTCAGTAACCAACAGACTGACAGTGTGACAATCTTGTCACATTTCAATTGTACTGTAGGGAAAAATACCCTAGCCATCAAAATATTTCCTAGAAGAGGAAAACTAAAAATTTAAAACAGTCAAAAGAAACAGAAAGGGAATTTGAGTCACGGCACAATATTTTAATAACTACAGGGTTTTCTGGTAGCTACACACTGCAGCTTTTGAGATTTTAATAACTACAGGGTTTTCTGGTAGCTACACACTGCAGCTTTTGAGATTCTAAAGAGGCACAAACACCAACGAGGAAGAGGAAAAAAAGGCACCACAACTGTACTCATGACAATGCACAAATGCACTTTGTCTGCTTGAAGTCACCACACCTGCAACAACGCCCTGGGCCAGCACGGAAGGGACCTTCCTTCTGCTTTTTAGTCAATAATCAAGCAGGCTGATTAATGATTTTGGCTTTGTGGAATGTTAGTGACTCATTTTAAATGTAGCAACCAATCCACAAAACCTCACAACAAAATTTGAACACGAGCTGCTGCTTAATATTACACTGCAGAATTAGAAGGAAGAAAGTAAATGAAGCAAAATAAAGAGTGATGGATCACGGTGATGTGAGACGATAACAGATGGTCAAGCCTACTTAGGAAGCATACACTGCATCTTTAACATGCTGCCAATAGTGCACCCGTACTCCTCTACCCCCGCTGGTAGAAGAAATTGTAGCACTCAGCAATCTTGTATCCCCAACCTTTACAGGCATTAACAGGACCCAACCAATCAATCCCACCATGCCTTGCACTACCAAGTTTGTAATAACTGCTAAGAAGCGCAGCCTCTGGTCTTGTCTCACTGCATCGCACACTTTTCAGACTCTGTCACAGCAAGGGTGGGTGGTAGGCTAACAGATGAGGTGACAGCAAAAAAGCTCTGAACTGACCTCATCATTTTCATCCATCTTGAAAGCAATCTTCTCGAGTGTGTCGCCCATTTTGTGGAAAAGCCTCATGA
>SMGT01009672.1:168493-276422 GCA_004794575.1 Lanistes nyassanus
CTATATACCAATATGACTAAAGCACTATATTCTTTTAGCTTTGTAGCTAGAGAGTAGCATGCCTGTTTGTTTAAATATCTGCTACTTACAGGCCACATTGTCAAACAGCAGTCCCAGTAACAACAACTGCCACACCCACAATCATTACTCTGAACTCCCAGCCCCAATCATCATCAATCAATCAATCATCACAATTACCGTTCTAACGCTGCTCGTCTTCGCTCCACAAATTCTGCAGACCCAGACTCTTCCTTGGACATCTTAATTTTTGTCATTCCTGCAAACAGCAGCATTTAAAAAAAAAAAGATTTACAGCAAAATATCTTTCAACAATATATGATAATAACTCTTTTTCTTCCTACCCGCAAGAACAGAAGGAATATTCTGTAAAAAAAAAAAACTGTAAGAAACTAAAAATATAATGCAAGAAATACATTACAGCAGGGTTCAAATGTCAGTGGTTCCCCACTTGCCATAGGGAAACTCAAATTCTTGACAGGTTGCCAGACCAGAAAAAGTCAACAATTTGAAAGTCAGATGGGGATTTAAAGACACAGCAGTTAAAGACACAGCAGTTAAAGACACAGCAGTTAAAGACACAGCAGTTAAAGACACAGCAGTTAAAGACACAGCAGTTAAAGACACAGCAGTTAAAGACACAGCAGACAATAAAGAGTGGAACCAGAAATAGTATACTGCTAAAAATGTATGGTTTTCTTGTCAGCTCTTCCAAGTGGTGTACAGCACTGTTTAGTCACCACAGGCATTACTGCCATCTTAAATCAGAACTTGTAAGATTTTTTTTTTGTTTTTGCTTTTAATGATGATGGTGCAAAAAGATATTGTAATAAAGACATGCCATCTGTCAGCAAACTGAAGCAGCTCCTCAGGATACTACATTCTTTTCACGAAGACAGGAATGTTCTACAGAGTATGTCGAAGAACATTTCACTCACCTATCACACTTTTCTCTGGAGCAGGTGGCACCACGATTCCCCGTGGAGTGTGTTTCTCTGCTAGCTTTGCGTGAAGACCAAGGAAGTCACTGAATCGCCTTGGAACACTCATTTCGGACTTGCGGAAACCTGGGTTGGTGGTCTGGACATAGCAAAAGCTAGCCACTTACATGAAAGTTTGAAGCACAAGAATGTGGCCTAATGCCTGAAGTGGACTAGTGACAAAAAGCTCATCAGCAGAACCTAATTTCAAGACACTGATAATGTCAACAGACACAATTCTTACATGCAGTCCTTTCCTCAGTCCTTCATAATCCACTCTTACCCCTACACACAAATGCAGCCTGTGGGTGGCATGATTCAACAGCATGAACAAGACTGAAAATATCTTACCTTGGTGACTACACGATACACCATGTATGCCGACATCCCATCACCCATCTTCTGAGGCTCAGTTACCGTAATTTTTATCTCATACTGCTGCCCATCTTCTTCCTCCTTTCAAGAGAAAAAAAAAACCATTCAAACTATAAACATTTGTTTCAAACCAATAAACTCTACAGTTTGGCAGAAGGTGGCATCCTCCAGACCTCTGTCCATCAAATGGTACGTACATCTAGAGATTTGAACGGATTGTAATCAGTTTGTGGGCAAATTATTACAAGACTTAAATATTTCACTTGGTATCAAATTTTATAGATCGCACCACCTTCTCATTATAAATAATGACTACAGTATTATCTGCCCCATTAGTTTGTCAAATACAGTGATGCTTTGAGCAGAAGCTACATTTCAGAAGCCAAATGATTGCTTCATGAACCCATATTTTTGTGCTTCTTACTTCATCTTTAGAGCTCTTGCCAGTTCCTGAAACTTTGCTCGATGAGGAAGTTGAGCTCTGTGAGATGGCAATCTGTGGTGTCTCCTCAGACGGTCTTGTCACCGATGCTGTTATAGAAGAACCTGAGTCAAAAGGACTGGTATATTCACCAGAACTTCGCCGCCGCTGATCCGGAGATGATGCTGTTTCTTCATCATCCGAGTCAAGTTTGATCTCTGCGTCTGCTCCTTAAGACAGCCACATGCAGGTAATTAGCCAACATCAGTTAAAAAATGATTTTTTAACAATTCACTTGAAACAAGTACATTGCACAACAAATACTTTATGACAGCTTTGCCATCTGTTCTAGTTTACACCCACGGCAAACAGTACAGTGTTACTTGAGTGGACAGTGGGAAGGCTATAAGTTACTACGCATCATTTTCATGCAACTCGATTACAGGTGTTAGCATAGTCATGTGGCACACCGTCAGCAGCCAAGCCTACAGCATGGCTCATAATAAAATAAAGCATGCTTTTATTTTTACTTTACAGAGCAGTGTTATATGCAATAGGCCATGCATTTCTTTTGTATGTACCAGCTTCATCAATTATTGTTAGCCTGCCCTGGTCAGATGGAGCACACCAGTGCAAGAAGACCAGTATTTACACATTTTGCCATTTGTGGATTTCCCACTTAAGACTTTGCCACTTAAATCTTAAATCTGGCGGCAATGATGGGAAAAGTCTGAATCAGTCTGAGTCTGTACAGTGACAACTGCTCATGGAAAAGCTACAACAGGCGGTAACGGAACTACAAACGGCAAGCAAAAAAGGAAGTGAGAATGCAAAGCTCAAAATTTAATCAAAGGCAGAAGGAAAAAAAGCATTTTCTTTATACAGATATAAAATCCCAAAAGAAAAAAGGGCACCTAATTTTTGTTTAGGCTAAAAACAACCCCTAAAAAAAATCTGAGTTCCTCCAAACGGCAGCCAATTCCCATGCCTGCTAATTAACAAGGTTTTGTGACTAAGTTTCTTTTTTTTCTACTCACTGCTTACATGACTATATAATTAGAGCATAGTGAGCATAATAAGAAGGACAAAGGCACATACCATCATCAAAAATGTCTTGTTTAGCATGTGTCATGTGATCCCTTGCTGGAATGCTGCTTGTACTTATATCAGTGTCAGGTGATGATGGTTTCTGCAAAGAAGTGGATGACAATGTCAACTGTCATAATCAAAAACTGAAAAGGAGCACTGCCAGGAATCACTATCATGGTTCATTTCTTTACTAAACAGACGCTTTATCGTCTGAACCTCATCCACAATAACTACTGGCTTCCCGCCTTTGTTGGCAGCACACAAGGAAAAGAAAAAACTGTCTAACTTGTTACACACTCAGAAAAGTTACCTTTGGCCACTAAAACACAACTTATCCCGTAGGTTACCAAGATTATGAAAAACTTATTACTTTTTAACAAGTTTAAAAAGAGGTTTTCAAAGGACATGTGAAAATGTTGAAAAATGCACTCACAAAAAATTGATTTCATTTTATACTAAGTAAACTAAGTTCATGTAATGAACTTACAAAAAGGAAATAAACTTCACACTGCAGTCTGCAATTGACTTTCTTTACAATACCCTAAAAGATTCTGCATGGAAAAGGGGGGAATTGTAATACTGCTGATGGTGACAGATATATTTCTGAGGTATTTCATTGTGGGTTTGTAGTTGCCCACAGTGTAGCTTTATTTCCAACAAACTGACAGTGGTGATTCAGTAGGAATAGAACAATGAATGAGACTTTAAACTGTGAAAAAAATGAGACTGCAAAAAGTGTGTTGTAAACAAAGCACGTTCAGGTTTCTAATGATTGCAGAAACACTGATAACAATATACGTACCTTGCATATCGTAGCAGAGAACGTTCGCACTCGAATATTACAATTTACACTATTAGCAATACTCAGTATTACTATTATTAGTACAGACCTATATTTTTTCACAAGACACGCCTACCTACTTACTGATAAAGGGCCTGTCCCATGTGCCGGTCCGAATCTCTAAACATTTGTAAACGCAAAATCAAGAAATTAATCTAGACTGCGCAAACGTGTTTTTATATCCAGATTATGCTTTTTTCATAATATAGACAGCCTGACTATTGCTGCCAGTAGACTCGCACGCCCCTTGTGAATAGATTCTTAGAGCAAAACTGTTTTGAGCCCTTCGCCGGACAATCAAAGGACTCAAAACTTAAGGGCGATGCCATTTTTTTTACAAGCAAATCAGAAAAACAAAAGAACGCAAAATCAAAAATTATACCTCCTTAGCATCAGCAAACAGGTCATCATCATCTTTTAGTTCGTCGTCTACAAATGGGGGTGGCTCAACTCCGTCTGCCATTTTACAGGTTACACTTAGTCAAGTGACTGCACGTATTGAGTTGTCTCCTCTGAAGGGTGGCACTCTCCAAAACAAAAGTCTGTCTTTGGTCTTTAAGTTCAAGGTCAATGTTGCGCCCTCTATGGAAAAGGCATGCGCATCGTCATGGGTGTGTTCCGTTTCTATAGCGTTAGGTTTCGATAGTTTCGATAGCGTTCAGAAAGCAGGAAAGCATTTGCGGAAAAGTATCTGTTTAAAACTGAATGCCCCTTATAGAAAAAATACTGATATGCAAGGAGGGGTGGATGCGTGGTTGGTTTTTTTGTTCACTCTAACGTTGTGTAGCCAATGGTTTCCCCAAGTGGTTTTCAATGTGGAGATCGTGATAGACTCACTGTATCAGTCGAGGGACTAACAATATTCTTTTAGGACATTACATCGGTCGGTAAAAACACACGGTCGGAGACGGTCGAGCCGAAATATGACACGGCTGGACCTAATTCGACACAGACCCAGTGGAATGCAATGACACAAAACAAACACATCGATCATAATTAATCGCGGGAAAAAAATCGATCCCGATCACACCCACTGACCCAGTCATATGTATCCAACATGACACGGGCCGAAATATGACACGGTAGGACCTAATTCGACACAATTAGACCCACTGGCATGCAATGGCACACGAAAAAACATTGATCATAATCGCTGAAAAAATTGATCCCGATCACACCCAGTCATAAATATATATGATTCAGCATAATTGGCCACGGTCGGGCCGAAATATGACACGGTCGGACCTAATTAGACCCATTGGCGTGCAATGGCACACAAACACACTTATCGATCATAATCGCTGAAAAAATTGATCCCGATCAAGCTGAGTCATAAATACTCGATGGGAGATGTTCAGACGCAATCAAACTGAAGTTTGGTTATGATAGGACCTCAATTTGACACGGTCGGAACTTAATCCGACAAAGACTTAAAGGCATACATTGATACACAAAAACATCGATCATAATCGCGGAAAAAATCGATTTCGATCAATCCCAGTCATAAATATATGAACCAATATAACTGGACACAGTCGGGCCGAAATATGACACAGTTTGATCTAATTCGAAACAATTAGACCAGTGGAATGCAAATTTTATATGACACAGAAAACAAACATCGATCATAATCGCTGGAAAAAAATTGATCCCCGGCCGATCACACGCAGTCATAAATATATGATCCAACATATAACATGACACGGTCGGGCTGAAATCACGGTCGGACCTAATTCGAGTACACAATTAGACCCATTGGCATGCAATGGCACACAAAACAAACACTTGTCGATCATGATCGCTGAAAAAATTGATCCCGATCAAGCTGAGTCATAAATACTCGATGGGACATGTTCAGACAATCAAACTGAAGTTTGGTTACGATAGGACCTCAATTTGACACGGTCGGAGCTTAATCTGACACAAAGGCATACAATGATACACAAAAACAAACACTGATCGATCATAATCGCGGGAAAAAATCGATTCCGATCACTCCCAGTCATAAATATATGATCCAACATAACTGGACACGGTCGGACCTAAAACTGACACATCCAGACCAAGACTTTCCATTAACGGGGTTATGATAGGTGGGATAGTAGGTTTGGGATAGTTTACAGTGCTGTGTGTGTGAAACATTATATCACAAGGCGTAACAATACAACCACATCTAGATTTACCAAGACTTTCCAACGGGGTTGTGAAAGGTGGGATAGCTATAGGTTTGGGATATTTGGCATAGTTTATCAGTGTGTGTGCGTGCGAAATATATCACCAGGCGTAACAATACAGCCACATCTAGATTTACCATACGGGTTTGTGATAGGATATATAGTTTATCAGTTTGTGTGTGTGTGCGCGGGCGCGAAATAGTTCACTCGGCGTAACTTCCATTTTAAAAGAATTTTCTCCTTTCATATTTCTTGCCGAGTGTTTTGTTGATCAAAAATACATGAATTTTGTTTAAAACTCTCAGCTGCCGCACAGAGCATGCGAAACAAAATGAAAATCGTTTGAGGAATAAAGGGTTTTGCAAGAAAACGGTGAAAAGAAATGAGTGGATAAATGAACATGAAGGAAATTAATGTATAAGAAAATCAATCGGAATATGACAGTGCCAGAGATGGTAATTAAGGGGAGCAATTCCTCTACAAGAGTACGTACACTGCAAGTGTCCCATCACACTAAAGACAGGATCAGCAGTCTGCGGAACGTTGCTGGTTCGAATCCAGGTGTGGCCAAGGATTATTTTATTTTCTTACTGCAATTATCAGTCTGGTGGAAGGGTCAAGCCGCCAACCAAACTTAGCAGACAAGAAATATTATGTACCCGGATATAGTGTTGGTGCTGTTACCGGTTTCTTTTATCAGTTATAAATTCAAATTTAAACAAGGTCATTCTACCAGTAGCACATGGTTATAGTGACTGCATGTGCAGGGTACTGATTGTATTTTACCTATTTAAAAAAAAAATTTGTTTGTATTTCTAGGACTAGGAGCTAGGAGGAAAACCTTTGGGAAATAGGAGCTCTCTGTACTGGAAAATAACATGCATTTAATAGTCCCATATAAATCTATGTTATTATTTTTGCTGTGTTCGTCGATCTGTCATTCCATCCAAGTGATCATATTTCCCTGGTTATAGAACAGATATTGTTGATATATACGTCTAGCATTTTATAGAAAGAATATTTCAGAGAGAGAGAGCATGCATGAACACGTGAACAGTTATCAGGGTTTCAAAAATCCTTGCTTTTCCACCACCAGCACGTAAGTAGCTCTGGCTTAAATCTGCAAGTTAAGAATATTTCACTGCTCTGGCTTTAATTAATGTAATGTGGAACAACTGATGTATACTAAAATATGTAGTGCGCCCTTAAAAAATGATTGTCATGATACAATTCATTGCTAATTATAATTGTAACAAATTGTAATTTTCCGCTGGTGTGTACCGATTATACAGCAGTTTCATTTTCCCCCTCTCTCTCATCATTTGACAAGAGATGAATTTTGGATGACTGCCGAGAGTTATGTTCCCTGAATCCCTTGATCCCTTCCAACAAGTGGCTAAGAAGATGCACTGTGGCTGTGTCAATCAGATTCCAGATACCCTGAAAAATGTCTAAAAGATGAGATTTGTGCCCTTTATATAAACCCTACCAAGATCTGCAGTCAAGGGGAAAAACCTCCCTCGGATCAAAGCAGTCGTCCACGATCCCGTGGTGAAGTATTTCTTACTATAGTTTGAACATAATGGTTCTTGAAAGTGCTAGTGAAGTCGGCACTGATTTGGGTCCCTTTGGGAATTGCTGACTTCCAATTAAGATTATGTGATAAGGATGATTTGGCCATGCATTTATTATGGTCAATAGACGCCATTTTCCCTACCAGAAATTCTCCAGTTCAAGTTCTCAAAGGCAGGATAACTCTGTTGGCCTCATTGTGGGAAACTGCTTGCGCAAAGTCACTGGTACATGCCCCCAAGTAAGTGCAGACAGGACATCATGAAATGTATTATGGGAAAGAGAAAAGATAGATTTTCAGAGAAATTTTAGAAGAGAGTGTAGGTATAGATCGTGGATAGCCAGAGGCAGACTGTTGCGGGTCCGTGGGTCCCCCCCCCCAAAACAGAAAAAGATCATGGATAAAACTGGTGCCGAGATAGGTGTAAGGAATCTGAAGACGAAAAGGTGTGGGAAGAACAGGCTGCGAGAGGGTGCATAGTCTAGATCTGAAGCGAGTTGGATAGGTAGGTGGGAGCAGAGCTGTTGGGCATTTGCAGCTGTACTAAATACCCTTTGAGACAGGAAGCCAGTAGAGAAACAAGAGGAGTAGTACGATCAGTTTTCTTTAGCGTGAGATGAGCTGCACCGTTCGGAACATGCCGAAGGATGGAGATAATGGAGTTGGGAAAGCATAGTGCAAAACGACTGCAAGATACAAGCACTTTCCCTCAAAAATAACCAACAGTGTTCACCACAAATTTACAGAATCTCACTTTCTCCTGAACAAGCAGATAAAACATCCGTTTTAGATGTGCATTTAGAAGCCTGCTAACAAGCAGACTAGTCGTGTTATGGATCTTGCAGTTTTACCACACTTCCTATACATATTAAACATGCTGTGTGAGCAGTCCTTAGGTAGGAGAGGGTTAAATTAGTCCTGATTGGCAGGTACGGTGGTGTAGTTTGGTAGACTTTTTCATTTTGTAAAATGTGATCACTATGCCATTTCCAAGTGTGGAAACAAGTCTTAAACACAAACAAACTCACACCTAACAGCAACTAGAATTGGCAATCCAGGATATACTGTCTTTTGAAGGGAACAAGGTCAGCCTGTGACTGTGTACTTTACTTGAACAGCATGAGACGCTGATACAGGTCACACTCGACTAGAGTTTGCAAACCTTTCTTGTCATTATGCGCTTCTGTGAACATGAAGAAGAATGGGCGTTTTTGTTGCTGAACATCCTCACTCTTGTTGCAAACAAGGTGCATATCAGGATGGTGTTGGTCGAGATAAGCTGTGCTGCCACAATGGGACTACTGTCGCAACACAGGCTTCAGTCCCACCCAGTCACATTATACTGACACCGGGCCAACCAGTCCTAGTGCTGTTCCCTATAGTGTCAGGCGTCGTCTGGCAGGGCAGCTACTAGATTGTTGATTTTTAAGTCCCAGGTAAGACTCACTCATTGCGTGAACCACCAACCTCCCACCTGGGAAGCAGATGCCTTAATCGTTAGACCAAGGAAGTGGTCTGGGTGGAAGTGGGGTTGCAGAGGTTTGGCTCTTACGAAGTTTTTATGCTCTTATGCATGCACTGTCTCTAGGGGTAACGCACAGCTGTAGATTTTTGTGGCTGCCATTATGCAGAAAGAAGTAAAACCAGAAGCATTGATCTGCATGCCTCCTCTGATCTACTTGTAACATGATGCGGACAATCTACTATAGTATAATAGAGCTTCAATTGGACATTCCTGAACCACCAATAACCGCATGAAAAGTTATTGGTCAAGTCATAAAAACTGAAACTTTTTTGTCCTTAATGGTTATCTCAGGTGATAGGTGAACACACACACACACACACAAACATGAATGCACCTGCATGCGTGCACACACACCTACAATAAACCAGAAGAAGACAACGGTAGCCATCGGTTGTTAACAGGTTTAATGATTTGTCATGTGCAAGTTGTCTGTGCAGTCATGTGAAGATGTAACTTCTAGCCTCCCTAACCCCGATCCCCTCAAGCCCCCACAAACCACCAACAGTTCCCACCCTATCAGGGATGAATATGTTGACATGCAGTTGACCCACAACACCAGTCAGTGTGATGATGAAACATCCTATCTTTTTCCCAACAACTAATGTGACACAAAAACAGAAGACCCGATAAAATTGTTAATATATAATACACTGTAACTTATAAGTAGTCTGAGATATTTGCAACAGTAGGGATGGGGTAGTTACAAGTATAACATCAATATTTGACAAATGTTTTGACATTTATGCTTCCTATCACACATACTTACATGTGCTCTGATGCTCTCTCATGCAAACTTGCACCTCTCCTACTCCCTAGGCATCAACATATGACAAATGTGCATTCGCTGCACATCATGCAATGTAACTGCATGTACACGCAAGCACACGTCTTTTCTTACTAGAAGGTATGCAACCAGTGTATCACACAACAAGAACTCTTCAGGACGTTGGTGGGACATACCCAAGTGTGGAATGCAGAAACATGGGTGTGAGAAGAATCTTACGACTTGTCACTGCACAGAGAATCACTGTTCTGGTAGCTTGCACTGTCAAAGTGAGTTCCACTCAGATGGGCAAAAATGCACATCTGACAGTAAAGAGGAAATGGACCATGGTCCAGTCCTGGCATAACACTTTGCTCCTGTGGATATTACTTACAGACCTGTCTTTTACCTTTTGCAGGTAACTGAAGTAAGTTCCTTGTAAAACAAGAAAGACTTCTAGCTTGTCGATTTCTTTGGTCCCCTTGTTCAACACAGGTCCAGAACCCATTTTAACCTAACATCCAAACATGAAAAAGATGCTGATTTTGGCCTGCTCTTTATGAGATGCTTGCTAAAAAATAATGTTGCAGGAGATGAAACAGGTAAGGTGCTCACAGTACACAAGACAGGGATATCACAAGGAACAACCTGTCACAATAGCCTCTAGTAACTACCCCATGTCAAAACACAAAATAGAAATAGAGAGACAGACAGAGCACTGTCAGATCATGGAATGGAGGTCTTGTCTTTCTCTGCTGTGTTGTGCTGCACAACTCTTGCACACAGCTTTGCTGTTCATATCCAATCGGGTTGTTCAGCCCTGTTCTGGTCATAGCCACCACGTCATGGCCAACAGTTCAGGCGTTGATGGCTAGCAGCAGCTACTCTGAGCCACCGTAGCACCAGCAGAACACCATCAGCAGAAGTGCGACAAACGCAGACAAGTGCAGGATGGTCATACCTGCAGCCTTTGTCACATTTTCACTTAAAAACCCACTCTGAAGTGTTTTGAACACAACCCAAAACACCTGTAACTTGACAGATGGAAAGATGGGAAGAGAAGGGGTATGGGGCAAAATGTACCGACACCACAAACAGTGTTGTGTTTTTCTCTCTGCAATTGAATTGAGATTCACTGTCGTCTCAATGACATCAGAGTAGCTCGAGTTTTCTGGTCTTGTGACCTCTCTCTTTTTTTTTTTTTAGCCATTGCTTCAGCTGATAGTAAAATGCAGATCTCCACAGCATCCAGGCTCTCGCAGCTTGATCAATGCTGTCATGGTATGAAGATGTATACTGCAGAATGTCAAGACTCATGCTGCCAGAGGTAGTACCCCTCCACCACAGCTGTGCTGCATCTCTGAAAAGTTACATACGTCTGGTCATCAAAAAAAGTGGTGGTCACTCGAGAAAAGGTGGACGATCACACCAGTTTTCTCGTAAACAGAGTGGTCCATACTGCCTTAAAGTTTGTGAGGACTGTTGCAAACTGGGCACATGGAGTCTGTGCTTCTGGGTAGCACAGAAACCATTTCTTTTCCTGTCAAAGAAATGACCTTCATGTGTCCACCATGCACCCTGCCTCACCTTGCAGTCAACCCGTTTTGAAAAAAATAGCACCAAGTACTTGGCTATCTGAAACAAGAAGAGGCTGTAGTATTCAAGAACATAATTAGATTTCTTTGTGATGGTCATGATGCTGAAGGGTCCTCATGGCTAGTACTGTTGTCGGAAGGTGAACTCTGTCATTCCAATGTCATGTGCCACATCACCTGACTTCAAATTAAATTACTGTTCATATTATGGTCATGTGGTTCAGGTCATGTGACAGCATCAAAAAATGTATTTCCACCAATGTTGAGATGAGGACGATCAAGAGACCTGGTGGCCAATATTCTAGTCACATGCTCTGGGCCATCTTGGTCTTGCCGATGGATGTGGACAGTCTAGAACTCCTTTGCACTGTTTATTATCCAACACTGAGCAGACCACCCTGTGAAGTGGCTGGTCCCACCACCACGCGGCCACATCCATTGTATTTCAAGACAGACAAAGGCAAATCTATTTTGCTTCTCCATTTTAAATTGGTTTCTAACCTCTTGATGGTTATTCTTTATGTGGAAATATTCATTAGACTAGTTTTCTGGGTGGTAATATTTAGGTAAAAGTAGCAATTTCACTATTCCAGTTCAACCAATGTCATAAACTATTTTTTTCCCCTGTGACAACAAAGGTTTCTCCATTCTGGGATTTTAGAAAATGAAAAAATGGTGTACACTGTATCTGAATAAAGAAGAGTTGGGGTGGAATATCACAGCAGTAAGTCATAAGTCATTGACAGGGTTTAAATAATTTTAAATGCTTTTAGACAGCAAGGCTGTGACTAGGTGATGTTGACTAGGTGATGTTGTTCCGAACAATGATACAGAGAAGTTGCCTGATACTCATGTTGGCATGTTGAATTGGGGGGTTTAGGAATCAAAGCAGGACCATGCAGGGAGGGTGTCCCTGAAAGCATCTAAAAGATGAATGCACCACTTATACTCTCTGGCAGCAGCTCAGTATACACATCCAAGCCAGAAGAAATCTCATTTTTTGAGGGAACATGAATGCTTTCAATGTTCGGATAAGCTAAAAAAAAGCCTTCTGTCTAGCTCTTGATGGAAATTATCATGTGAGTGTGTGGAGTGGGGGTCAGGCATCCTTAAGTAACATCTTTAAGACAGCCAAACTTTATTTTTGGATAAACTAATTTTGATGCAAATGATACCTTAAGATCCGTCCCAAATGACCACAAAGTTTTTGTGCCTTTTTACCTGTCAAATTCCTCTCATTCATAGTACAACAGGCTGGCAGTTTGACACACATTCAACATCGTATTTACGCAACCCAAAGCACATTAACATGGATCTTTACTTTGGTTTCGAACCCTAAGACCTGTCCCACATGACCATAAATCATATAACCACCTTTCCTATGCCTCATGCACGGGATGACAGCATGGCCATTTGATATGCATCTGGCATCTCATCACTGTCAAGTTACACTGACAAACTAAAGCGTTGTAATGGCTCTCAGCATCTGAACCAGGTCGGTGGACCCACAACTTCTGCCTGCTGACATCACCATGGTAGTATGTGATATCACAGATGGGAAGTTCAGCCACGGGTGGTGGACATGACTGTCAGGCATCTTGGCCACTTCACATTCTCCAACATTTGCTAACCATGATGTCTGGGCCTTTGCTTTCTGGTCCTCGTGCTTGCCTCAAGACCCTCTGGTCTGATCCGTCTTCTTTGGTGCACCACATGCTGACAGCAGAAGACTTCACAAAGCAATTCTTGGTCCTCTGATGACTTCCCACAACAACCACTGGCATTCAAGATGGCGCAGAGGTCATGGACAGTCGAGACTGTTTGGGCTCTATGTCCAGGGAAGCTTTGTATGTTTGTTCTTCATCAAAGAGCCGAGTTGGATCTAGAAGGTAACTGGTCACCTTGAAAAGAGGAACAACCACTACACCATCTAGGTTCCCATTTGTATAACACAAAGATATTGACGTCTTTTAACTGAAAATTACTGAACAAGCATTTAGAAGGATGATTCATTCTGAATGAATCTTTTGCAGGCAGTTCAAACAAAGGATTATGATTCTTAAGGAATCTCATGCAAGCAGTTTGATGGATAGTGATTAATAAACTTCAGGTTCACAATAAATGCTAAAGAAACCTACGAGAATATGAATACGATTTCAGAAAACAGATATAAATTCATTGTGCATTCTTGCAAAATTTGATATCCCTTAGAATGAAACTGCAACACGTTCACATAATATTTACCCGTGGATGGTGCTCTATTTTGTATGATGTCTGTTGAAAAAGCCGTATTTCCCGTATTACATGAGCAATCTGTGACAGAACACAAAAGTAATATGTAGAGAACATTTTACGATGATGATTTTATATTTTAATATCCTGAAAAACCACAGTTCTAGCAGACTGTCTCACAGTCTACTTGATAGAACTACGCATTGTGCCTAACAAAGGTGCAACATAAATGCAGCTGAAAATTATGGTAAAGCAAGATAATGGTGATATAAATATTGGTTAAGTTCTTTCATATCTGAAATTTGTCCTCAATTTTGGATTCTGATCCCCTAAACCTTATGCATCCTTGCAACAAACATCTCCCTTATCTTGCATGGTACAAAGAAAGCAGCTCATGTTTAGTTCAACCCACTTTTGAGTATTCTGTTATTTTGAATCAATCCCCCAGATATTCTTCAAAGCATGCCATCATACTAATCAATAAAACAAAAACAACACATCTGATTTTTAGAGAAAGATATATTCATGAAATTTAGTCATCTTTCTAGCTTTTTCCCTTGGTATGTGGTTACTGAATATCCATCCCATCCCTTTATGGATAAAAAATGAAATTGCAGACAGGACCATCCTCATCTTTGAGAAGTTGACAAGTCCATCCTCAGTGAAATTAGGTGTGCCTTCTTCTATGAAAGACAGGTCAGTTAGGTACATGCCCAGGTAAGGTATGCAGGGTGGATCACACCTGTTACAGAAGACACAACACCCACATGCAAGAAAGATGTCTAAAATATAAAATGGAACAAGTGACTGCTGCTTGGAAATAAAACCTAAGTTAACAACAGAGGCATTGAACCAAGCTATAAACAATATGGACAAAGTCTATGTTTTGAGGTATTACCTCTTCCTCAGGACAACACAGACAAAGACTAAAAACAGTCTGGCTGGAAAAATGTCACAAAACACACGACTTCCTGAAAGATAGCGAGTCCTCTCAACATCAAACCCCTAATCCTACATTTTAGCTGTTTTCTCCAGCCTTACTTTACACTGGCTGTTTTGTGTGGACACACCACATATGGGTTTCTATCTGGCTGGGCTATTCACACAGTTTTGTCTCAAGACATCAGACACAGGGGTTTCTGTATGGCTGGGCTATTCACACTGTTTTGTCTCAAGACATCAGACACATGGGTTTCTGTATGGCTGGGCTATTCACACTGTTTTGTCTCAAGACATCAGACAGGGGTTTCTGTATAGCTGGACAATTCACACTGTTTTATCTCAAGACATCAGACACAGGGGTTTCTGTATAGCTGGACAATTCACACTGTCTCAAGACATCAGACACAGGGGTTTCTGTATAGCTGGACTATCCAAACTGTTTTGTCTCAAGACATCAGACACAGGGGTTTCTGTATGGCTGGACTATTCAGGCTGTGTATTGTCTGGAGATAGCAGACATACGGAGCTTTCTGTCTGTCTGCATGTTTCTGTCTGTGTGTTTTGTCCACTGTGCCTTGTCCAGAGACGGTGATAATATTAACCCTGTCAGCTGTAATCTGTGCAACCAAGTCTGATCGATGGATAGGGTATGTTAACATGTTATATCAACTAAACTTGTCCAAGCTTATTCAGACATCAAGACAGTTCAACGAATTTATGATTTCTCTTTAATGTTACCTATACACTTGCACATACTGTATTTTGCACCGTGTCCAAACGAGAGGCTAAAGATGAGCCTCTTGGCATTCCTCAACTGAGAAATAATAGTAAGACCATTTTTATATATGATTCTGCAGTTTAAAAACACACGTTGTGGATGGAGCTAAGCACATATATAGCCAATGCAATTTTCTACCTGTGCAAAGCATCACGCATATTCTTGAAACGGCCTTCTGATGACACTAGCGTCTGCAACCTTTCAATCATCTGTTTGGTCTGTGGAAAATATCAACAACAAAGTCTCTCATCAAAGTTGATCTTCATCTAAGAATTTCTATTCCAGTGTGTCCACTTCATTAAGTAAAGTCCCTTCTGCATTGTTCTTAAAGCAACACATTAGATTTGTTGTTTACAATAAATACATTTTTTTCAAAGTAAAAAAAATTACACACTGAAAAATTGCTTTTTCTGTAAAACTAATTACATACATAAACATATATAAAACTGACTTCTAGCAAATGGTCTCCACCTGTTTTGAAAGCTTTTCCCAGGTTTTCTTGAGCCTGTAGACAGAGCTGTTCACAAATGCCGCACAGATCTGCAGCACTCCATTGTAGTTGTGCATGCAGCGGCAGATGTCTGCAATGGCTGCCCATTTTTCAATGCACGCCACACGGTCCTGCATATTTCCTCGACTTACAATCTCAGACACTACAAGTCGGCTAACCTGAAACATTACCATAAAAGATGGTTACAACCATAGACACCACAAGCTGGCTCACATGAAATGTTACAACAGAAGAAACCAGTAACAAACATAAAAACCAGCCTACAACATTGGCTGACACAATTTCAGGTTTGCAGATTTGAGCCCATTGACATTTCCACTGGCCCAAGTTGTTTTGTGTGTGACAACCAGAACCTCCAAATGGCCCGATGGACTAGCGATTTATGATTTTTAATGGCCCATCATGATTCCTAATGTCCTGGCTTTGTCAGACCACCATATTTCCCCATCCATGGTAATGTCACAGATGTGGGATGTGTTGATGGAGAAATCTAGCAAAAGGACTTTCCCTTGTGTACGTTGAAAGCCTTAAGTGTTATGAAACGTTATAAAGGATTAAAAAAAGAATGCTATGCACTTACCTCATTAAATCGTTTGCTGACGAGTAATACATGTGGTGCTTTGTTTCCTTTATCTGGCTTCATCCAAGCTTGACCTAACAGTTCCCTGTCACACATACAAACAAGCACATGAACACACAAGCATACACATACACACACATCCATGTTCATGCACACACACACAACACACACATACATATGCTGCATGAAGACAAACTTTCACGTGTACCAGCAACGTAAGGAATCTTTTCCAAACTAGTTTTACATGACAGAATCTGTTTCTTAATTCATCTCTTAATCCTATAGAATTTTACGCCAGTGAACAGGATCAGAAACCAGAGTGCAGAGCCAGTAATAATAGACAAAAGATCACAGAAAGCCTCACTCGCTGCGGATGGCGATAAAGATCTGATGGTCTAGGTAAGTCAGTTGCTCTGCTATATCCAAGGCTGACAGCGTGTCAAAATTGTCTTTGGATGGCACCTGCATCAGAAAGCTTCCCTTAGCTGGATGCACCAGCAGCACAAATATCCAGTTTGCGAGAAGGCTTAAAGTATATGAACACGATGATTATTGAAAGACAGAATATCTTCCTCTCCCACACTCTCTGTCACCTGTGTCGGTGTCAGCAGCTTCTCGAGATCCACGGGTTTCTCGGGTGTGGTGTCACGCAAGATGGTGCGGAGAATGGAGGCAGCTGCTTTGTGCTCTGTAGGGAGAAGGCTGGTGTTGCACACCATCTCCTCCAGAAACTCCGTGACTGCAGTCCGGAGAGCTGCATCGGACTCGAAGTCCTGTGGGAGGAAGACAGCCAGCAAACAATGCAGAGACATCAACTATGGCGTCCAGTAAAAATCAATGGATCGTACAAATTACATGGTGAATCCAAAAAGTTGTAGCAAATACTTGAAAAGTGAAATAAGTAAACAGGATAAAGTCTGCTGGGCCAAATTTCTCAAAGTTCTGAAACTCATTATTGTTAAAGAATGAAACACAAATATTAAATAAAACATCATTAGAATAATGAATAAACCTTATACAAATTATGAAATTCAAGTTATTTAATCAGCAAACTAATTTATCACACACAAATGCCTACCCTGAGGTCTACGACTCACAAAACTGACTTCACTGTCTCATGCATGCATACAGGGGTGTACAATTACATTCCCATGGTGTATGCAGACTACAGAATGGTTTAAGTTTGACAGGTACACAGAAAGCTAGATAACAAGACATGCAGTGCCAAAGTACATAGACTGCACATGCAAGAGACAAACTGCCTACTGTAAGGAGGAGCCAACTGCACGCACGTCATCATGTCAGACACATAACAGCAAGAGCTGGATCACACCTGTCACTATTCATTATTAACCCTTTGATGAATTAAAATGAATAAACAATAGTATCATTTATAACTCCTTTTCTGACTCTCCCTCTGTCTCAGTTCAGGAGCAAACATTTTTTCCACCAGTCTGGAAAATTTCTTTTAAAAATCCCCCCTTGGTTTGCATGGATTCAGTCACATATGACATCTGTGTAATCTGGTATTCATTGTAGAAAACTCTAGCATGGGTTAATTTTCTATTTAATAAAGCAGGCAATTTCTTGGAGAAGGATAAGAGAGAAAACACTGTAGACATGCTAGGTGAATAAACATTATAATTTGTATCTTTCTGAATCCTAAAGCCCTGTTCAAGCAGACAGGAAAACCACACATTGAGATGAGGGCAGGAGAGGGGCGTGTGCTGGGAATAGATCAGAAGCCTTTTGTCTGTACCCTGCATTACACTAACTAAAACTGAAGAACACTCGATGAACATTGCAATAGCTCAGCCTGCAGCATTACCGACTGCACACGCACAGCCAAATCAGAATGAATTACAAATAACATTATGACTGCTCAGCACAAAAAGCCAAATTTCCAGCATCAAGTTGCGCAAAGTAAGGTACTGAAAGCACTGTGCTGAGGCTGCAGGGGATGTTACATGGTAGCACAGTAAGTTTCTTGGCTGGTGTATACCTTCCCCCCTCCCTCTGACCTTCCCACCCTTTGCAGTGCTTCAAGTTTCAGAAATCTGGTTACATCCACTTGCTCTAGGAAAACTGACAGGCTGCTGGTGCATGTCTTCTAATGTTTAAGAAAAACTCTTAACAAAAACGACACACTTGGAACTCAGATCCAGTCTTAGGCTGTGCTTAATACTTGACAACCGTGATTGTTGTTCCAGACAGCTTACAGGAACATAAGGTAGTACAAGGGTTATCACACATCTAAAACAAATGTTTCCCTGTGTTTGGGAACATTTCCTGCAACACAATATCGTTCACAGTACCTCAGCTTCATGTAAGCTGCATGGCACAACAACCAGTTTTTCATGTCATGCACAGTCTTTAGAATAGGGAGACTATACACACTTTGAAATTTTTCCTTTATCTTTTTATCTTTATCTTTTTTTGGGGTGCGGTGGGGTGGTTAAACAAGCAGAAAATATCACAATCAAAAAGAGGAGCTAAATGGTTGACAGCATTCACTATGATGACGTGACGTGCAAACTTTACAAGATATCTGCATGGACATTTCAGCCCAGATTTTAAGTAAGAGCTGGACTTAGGACTTCTCTCACTCGCTCATTGGCATGCATGCACATGCATCACTAACAAAGGTGGGAGAGATTAAAAAAGTTCATGAACGTTTATGTTCCACTAAACAGTCGGCTTGTGAAAAGCTAACAGAATCCCATGTGGGTCTGGCTTACCTCCCACTTGTTCAAGATCCAGATTTTCAAAATATTAAGGGCCCTTATTGTTGCAGCAGAACCAATCTGAATATGAGAGGGGAGCCTGGAACTATTGTTCACATGACTACCTGCACACAGCCACATCGTCCACAACATCAACCTGGGACTAAGACAACCACTTCAACAACAACAACAACAACAACAACAACAACAGCAACAAATCAAAACAGGTGCATGACCAGGGTGAAACACTGTTAGAAAATAAGGCGATGGGAACGCACACAGTGAAAGGAAAAAAATAAGACGAACCCAAAGACTGACAATAGTAAGTGAGGAACAGATGTGAATGTATTTATGTTTCCTTGCCAGAAACTTCAGGTGTAGTTTGAAATAACCAGGCTTTTATACGAATGTATTAAATCTCAGGAAGAGGCAAGGAATTGCAAAAAATGACCCCAGAATATCAAGAATGCTAAAGCAGCATTCCAGACCAGCTGAAGTACATTTCTTTAACTGTCAGGACAGCATTGCATGAGCTACACCCTAAACACATGTTGCTTTCACAAATACTGTACATACTACACTGGAGAAAACACACTGGTTAAGCCTATTCACACATGCAGCTTTGCAAGTATACAGTAATATAAGCATCTAATGTATACAATGTGTTACATGCATAATAAACCAGCAATGAGGCACTCTATATGTGCTCCCGCAACCACTCACATCTATCTAGTCACACTAACCTGTCTTTCACTTTATCTATAGCGTAGAGCACTTCATAATAGAGGCATCACCTTGTGTCATAGTCCACAATTATATCAATTCCAGTTGAAAGTATGCATAATAACACATGAATTCTGATATGAGAAGCTCAGTGCAACACAACATGCATACGGTACAAGCCACGCAAGGCTACAGGACTCAGATAAGCCAAGGGCATGTCACAAGAATTGACCAGCAGATGGAAGGCTACACCCAGCTATAGTCATGCCCCTCACCTGCTGGTGTTTTGAGACCCAGTGCTTCAACACATTCAGCACGCGCATGGTTGCTGCCGTGCTTATCACAGATTCTCGCTTTTTCATTGGACGAAGATCTAATGCCCCTGTCACACCAACCAACAATGGCTGTCGAAAATGTCTCTGAACTCCATTTTAAGCATGTTAATCTTAGCCAGACTTATATCTGTCACATCAAATGTCTTTGTTAACAGTTTTAACTGCATTTGACTGGTGATCGATAATAATTATAATCAAGTGTTTACTTAGGAAAGTAGACAGGCCTATTCGAATGCCAGCCAAAGGCAATGAATCAGGCATATGACACAGAAAATCATCTACCTGGGCAGACACTGAGGTAGCGAGTCCTCTCTTTCGGCTGTTCGGATGTGCAGCTGGCCAGACCAGCAGTGGCAGCTGCAAAGGCTGTGGTGGCTGCAGACGAACTTGACCTGAGAAGCACAAACATTACGTTGCAAATAAGGCAAAATAAGTTTAACGTAATCAGTGGATCTCACAAGTCTCACCATCAACTCAATATCGGTTTACAAGATAAATACTCTAGAACAAAGACCTTTATTCATCATAAAATTCATGCCTCCTTTTTTATCAATTTAGCTGTACATTCAATTGTCAATTGAGCTGTACTTAACTTACTGGACAGTGAATAAATTAGCTCAAAAGCATTTTTATACCCTCTTCCTCTCAAAATCTGTTCAAATAATCCAGTACACTGTACAATAAAAGTGTAAAAATACACCCTTAAAACCTTCAGTGGAGCACAAGCACTAATTCTACTTCCCTTCTTTACTGTAGTACCGCCTCCCACTCAACTCCCCACCCAATAAATTCTGTAAACCGAAAGGTGGAGGGAACAACCTGAACCCTTCAATCACTGGGTAGGGTTAGTTTTATTTTCTGATGCCGAGCATCAGTATTTTTGTAATCCCCCATTCACAAATGCAGAAGACTGGCTGGTCTCATTGTTTCTATAAGACTGACAAAATAAGTGGGTGATAAATATAAAGCATTCCTGTACATGTATCAAAACAAAGCGCTTTCAGTTCACTATTGTACTCCCTGCTCTCTCTGTCCTTATTGTTCCATACCTTTTAAGGTTTCAGACAATATTGTACTAATATAACCCAGAGATTGTATCCTTCATTACATGTATATTGTGTTTAAAAATAAGTGCAAGATAACGGTATTAAAATACATGAAAGAATTTCAGATTATTCTCTCTGCTCCTGTATATTCATAAATAATTACTTATAATACTAGTAAAAGATCGATAATATATTTTAAATGCTGTTTACAGAAAGAGGACTTGTTCAAAAATAAGCATATGGTTAGGGCTTTAAAAGCGTCATGTCAGTTTGAGTCTGATTACTTAAAAGAAAAACAAACTCCGAGTGAAGTTGGGGGAGTGCAATCATTCTACCATTTTAAGACTATACTCTTAACATTTAACTTCATTTGTTGCTTTATATGTTTAAACAAAAATGCATTATTGAGTATGTCACCAACTTAGCATAAGGCAGAAGCCACTAATATCAGCAGTGTGTTAGATCAACCAGATTCTGTTCGGGATCACCCACACTCCTACCTTCAGCTTGAAAAAAAATTTGAAAAAAAAATCCAGACCGCATTATCAACATTATCATTTTAGGACATCTTAGAATTGGAATACACCAAGAAAAACTTAGCAGAAATACAGCGTAAGAGTCTTCTTGCTGGTCATCAAGTCTGCAACAAAGGCTTAATTATATGGGGAGGGAGGGATGGAGAAGGGTGTCAGGAGAGGGAAAGATCAGAGAAGGTGTGTGTGCTGGCCATGGGATCTGAACCTGCGAACCTGTGTGTCAGTAGCAAGCATGCATTACCACCATGCTACAGGCTAGCCAGCTGCAAAAAGGCAGCCGCAGGTAATCCAAACATACATAAGTCCAGACAGTTGTGCACATGTACACATGGTGACACCAAGGAATAAAAAAAAATTGTTTGGGTAAAATCTTCAAACTCTATGTTTAAACATCCAAATGCTCTGCACTATGCCACTGATGTTTGATTGATGCCATGCACACTCCGTTAACATACGTCATCCTTCAAAATCTTTTTATCTGCTTCAGATGCATGCGCATAATCATGGCAGCTTACTGTGCGACTAAAACGGGACTGCTAAAATTTCTTTTGTTCCTCACAGAAGCCATCATGCATTAGTGTGTAAAGACACAGGAACAGTTAAGAAAAAATCAAACATTTGTAGGCCCACTCGTTTTTCCACCGTGGTCTTCCTTTGAGATATATTTTACCCAGAAGGAGAAACACCTTCCTTCTATTCCTCGTCTTTTTTTTGTATACGCAAACATCCACACGCTCTCATGCTCTTGTTTAGACTCCTCTCCTAACATGTATTAAGAACAAACAATTATATTTTGCGCAACCATAAAAGTGTGCAGTGTGAGTGATTCTCCCTTGATGGCCTGTCATTGTGGGGAAGACCAAGCAATTGTTCAGATATCAGAGTAAAAATCTTTCTTCTCCAACATAATTTCTCAATGCTAAAAACATATCCACACACACACACACGTGCATCAATAAAGGTTTTGCTGTGGTTAGCCACGAAGCTTAGATGTGCTCATACCATATGCTGAATCACACCAGGTGCAACATAAAATAATTATAGATTGTGACTTGACATCAGTGAGTTCCAGGTGATCAGACTTGTCTGGCACGCAATGCACGAAACAGTCATAAACACAACTGCATATTTTAGTCTTAGAGTAATTAAAGCTAACCTTAGCATGGTGCTCAATTAACCTGGCTCCTACACAATGAATTCTCTAAAGTGTGAGCACACTAGAATATCTAACATGCTCCTTATTAATGTGAATGAATTATTTAAGCATTGTGAATTCAGTAAAACTATCAGTAAGGCTATCTTAAACCTGGTTTGAGTTAGAAATCACTTCTTTTGAGGAAAAAGTCTTTCTTGTGACCCTCTGAATCCTCCTCAATCACCTACCCACTTCAAAATTATTTTTTAAAAAAACCTCAAACAACAAACTAAAACTTAAGTTAGTGATGTGGTTAAGCAGGACAAAATATGTTACTGATGACTGGATAATGGCACCTTCTAATATCAAAAGCAAAATGGGTAAATGCATACGCCAACATACACCAGCAAAGTGCCGAGCATAAATTAATAAACCAAGAACAAATTCTGGCAGAACAGTAAAGATCTAACTGTAGCATATAATGGGTGATGGCTTATACAGCAAAGGCCTCAAGCTATATAGTGTTAAAATACAAATTAAAAACTGAAGGACACTAAGGACAACAACATATATTTGTCAAAACTAGTAAATTGCAAGTGCTGCATGTTCTACAAAGCATAACTTGCCAAAGCACTGCATGGATGCTCTATGTCCAAACTATCTGCTAAATACCTGTAGCTACAAACACAAAGCACTATTTTTATATCTACAAACATACATGTATATATGTATATAATGTTGAGGGTACAGCAAGCATATTTTAAGTGCACAGCAATGATTAGAAATGAAAAATAATTTATCACAGAGAAAAACAATTTAAAATTACATGTAAAAATATTCGAACACTAAATTTATTTGTATATCAATGTCTTTAAGTTTGATCTGAAGGATGGAGTAGTTGAAATGGTTCTTGTACAGGACTGTTTCCCTATGACTGAGCACCTCCTGAATGTGTCACTATCCAAAAGACTTTGACCATGTTGCCTTAAAGCTTTCTAAATCCTAGCTTACTAGTCTAGCTCTCAGCAGTTCAAGTTCAAATGATCCAATGCCACTGATTCAGAAAGAAGCAATTAACACTATCTAGGCCTAGACCACACTAATTTTATTTCCTTCAATGGAATCGAAGAAAGAACAGCAGGTAAAACAGAGGGTCATATGATTTTCACATACAGGATGGGGTGACAGTGGATTTTTGACTGATAGGTGAAATTCCCTGCTGGGAGTACCAGAAGTCCTGCACTGCACAGCCAGATAACTTTGATGATACGCATGCAAATGGTCGCCGTGATTACAATGGGGATATAAATATGAATGTGGTGTGGGTGGGATGATACCAGCTTCAAGTTACACGGTGAACATTATAGTGCACTAGTGCTACGCACCACACCACACCTCCACCAACCTTGCTCGATTGGCAATCGCCGCTGCCCCAGCACTGGGTTCGGGGCAAAACCAGGTAACTCTGCCAATGGGAGAGGTAGGTTAGCAAGGTTACTTATCTTGGATTTATAATTTGGATTAAAACATGCCCAACATGACACAGATATTCAGCCACAAACCGCGGCTATCATGTCTCGCATCGTACGTTAACTGTAACTGGTTTTCACAGTTTTAAAATGGCCAAGGGGGTTGAAAAGACGATTGTCCAAGGACTTCATATAAACAAAGAACATTACATTAACACATTTAACAATGTACAAAGATTTAAGTTTCTGCTCTGTATATACCTTTTAAATTTATTTTATTTAAACTGGAGTTTAAGCATAATGATGGGTAACCATGTAACAGTAAACTATGTCAATAAAAAAACAAAAAGTTACGATATATAAAAAGTAACTCTAGAATTGGGAATGAGAACAGAAAATTGGCTTTTCGCTACAGCACAAAAGAGCATTTTTCAAACTGAGGGAAATATTCCAGACAAATAAAACCCCATAAAGTCTCACAAAACTTTACAAAACAGGATCAGAAACAAACTGAAACATAAGGGACACAGATACATAAATAATGCAGACATCCTCCTGTCACCATTCGAAGGTGGGAGAAGATCTCAAACCATAGGTCAGTCTGAACTACCATTTAAAGGTCATGCATGATCAAATGTAGAACAATAATAACTTCATGCAGCTGATGAAGCAGAACTGAAATTAACATGCCACCTTGTCACAGATCAGTAACAACAGAAGCCAGGTGAGAAACTACGTATACAATGACTTTAATTTAAGGTTGAAATTTCACCAATTCTAATGTCTCCTCCTTCCAACCCTCTAGTTGTTTGTGCATTTATAGCAGACTACTGCAGTATGTATACTCAAAACCAAAAGAAACACAAATTGGCACACGGGCAAGGAGTAGTCAAATTTCATGGATTTGGGTACAATGATACCAACAAAAATTAGGTTGACATGAGGTTGCATGGTCTGTTGAGTGTAGCCCATGGTAATAATGTGCCTGGCGCACAGAAAAAGTATCCCTTCAGGCGCGCTAAAGTCGGACAGTGGTTTTCGCTCATGCAGCATGAACAAAAGCAGCAAGACTAGAACTTTCTTTGTGAACAGAGGGCACCACCTACTAGCAATAAAAGCCGAGTCTCGTACGCTCCCAGACAGACCACCTGTCAGCAGCAGAAGAATGACAAGACTGAACACTACAGATCGGGAAAGAGTCATCGGACGACTGCAGGGTGAAAATTACCCAAGCGTTTTCCACAGCACATGCACTGGGTGTGGCAGTTTACACAATCTGTCATTTGTGGGATCACTTTCAACCCACTGTCAGAAGTGAATGACATGACTGCATGCCAGGACAGGCAGATCTACCGTGACCACCTATGCCAACCGCAGAGACGGCCCAAGCCACTGTCAGGAGCCATGGACCTGCCATCTTCCAGAAGACTACACTTCACCAGTTGTTTGAGCAACAGCTGTACTGCCGCTGTCCTGCACAGTGGTCAACGCTGACTGCACGACATCGGCAGTAGAGAATGCAGTGGGCCCAGCAGCACATGAACTGGAGATGGCGATGACGGCGAGACATCTTCTCCAATAAAAGCCAATTTTGCATCAGCCATGCCGATGGCCACATCAGAGTATGGAGAAGGCGGAACGAGAAGTATGCCAAAAAACATCCTACAGCACGACCATTGGGGAGGCCCCAGCATCATGATTTGGGGTGGAGTTGGCCTCGGCTGACTCGTGGGACCCGTCACCTTCCAGAACATCGGGCCTGGACGACGAAACAGCGTGACAGAACAAGGCTATGTGGACCAGGTGCTGAGGCCCCATGTCATGTCATACTTGCAGCAGCAAGGCAACCTCACCTTTCAGCATGACATGCCTGCCCACACACGGCAAGGCTCACAGCCTTCCTGCAGCAGAACAACATTCAGGTGATGCCTTGGACCTCCATGAGCTTCAACCCAATCAAACACCTATGGGACCATCTGCAGAGAGAGTTGAACACTGTCCAGTTGAGGCCGACAACAGCTCTCCAGCTGCAGCAGGTCCTTAGGCAGATCTGCACAAACATGCCTATGGTGGTGGTGAACCATCTGGTGCGCTCCATGCCCACCAGGTGCCAGACCATTGTCAATGCCAATGGTGGGACACATCATGGACATTGGACTCTGAATTCGGACATTTGGGACATTCTGAATGCTTTCTCAGCACAGCAGATGAACACACATTGTGCAAAGACTCACTGTACTAATTTTCTCAAAAATTGATCAATTCAAACACGTTTGAATGAAAGGAAAAGATTCAAATAAAATCACCAACTTTCTCAGTTTGCATTTCTTTTGGTTTACAGTATATAAAAAAGAAGGCATCTACAGGGAACTGTAGCAGGTTACTGTGGGGAAGTGGAGTGGGGGGGGGGAATCAGACCTTATCGGAAGTTAGACAAGCATATATCCCCACCTTTATGCTTTAGAGGTGAATTGGAATTCACAAAATTATATGTCCCTGTGATTGAGAAGAGGGTCAGTTTTCAGTATTTTACTGACTAAAATGCCAATATGACTACAGAAGTCCCATCAGCCATTGCACTAAAGCTTTCAACACAGAACCTTTGGGTTTCCTAGCCAGTCCCATGATTAACTTTTACTAGTTTTTCCAGTGGGTCAAACCTTGAAGTTATGACTAAATTTCCATGTGACATTCCATAGTTTGACTATTTAAATGGCTGACAGACTGAAACCTAGAACCAAGCACTGATAATCAGAAATAAAATTATTCTGATCAAATTAAAGATGATAATCAAGGTTAATTAGCTTTCCTAAATTTAGAGCAAATCCTTTTCTGCAAATACCAAACATAAACTGCTATGTCTGTACTTCTACACACACATGTATGTTAGGCAAAAATCTTCCTTGTCAAGTGTGTGACATATCCTCTATATCTCTTTCCACACGTGTACACTTGCCACAGGTGTCACCAATGTTTACAAATAGTGTTCTGTTTATTTAAAACCAAACTGTGTTTCTAAAGTGCACTTCCTAGTGTACATTTTGCACACTTTTTATAAAAAAATAAACAAAAGACCACAGAAATCAGTCATTCAAGACACTTATTGAATTTGTTCGTGCATACGGCAAAAGAAAATGCAAAAGTAAATATATATTATTAATTGACAATATTTTAAAATATATATGTATTTTGTCCATAGAGAGATAAGTACTGAAGTAGATACTAAATTCATGCCACCAAAAATGTATTTAGTCAACTCGCTGAACTTTTAGGAATCTGTGTTCCAACGACAAGCATTTTTTTTTATTACTTCTGGCAGATGGAGCCATTTTAGGATAATTCCACTGCCAGCTAAGTTTCACGTTAAATATACTCTCAGTCTAAATAAATGAGCTAAAAGGGGTGGCAATTATTGCCAAGTTTCCAGAAAAGACACACATAAGAAAGTACACGTCAGACAAAATCCACCCTTTGTATGTTTCAGCTGAACAAAACACATTCAGTATAGTCCAGCCTGAAAAAAACAACATCCATGTACAGTGGTGGTGGGGCAGAAGGGAGGGGGGCAAGAGAGAAGCAACAAAGGAGTTGGTATCTTTTGTATCACTGATTGAGATACTGCATGAGAAACCCTATGATGTGCAGAGAATGATAAACATGGTGTATTTAGTCCGGCTGGACTGTACAGGCTGTGTTTCGTCTGCTGTATGTTTTTTCCCACTGTGCCTTGTCCAGAGAAGGTGAGCTGTCAGCTGTAATCTGTGCAACCAAGTCTGATCGACGGACAGGGTATGTTAACATGTTATCGCAACTAAACTTGTCTGCAGTTTATTCAGATATCAAGCAGTTCAACAAGTTAAGGATTTCTCTTTAATGTTACATATACACTGGCGCATACATGCACACTCATAGAAACACACATAAAATGCATGTGCACTGCTAACTGCTCCCCAAATTCTTCTGGCATCCCTCATAATGTCAAATGGATACTACAATGAGCTGCAACCTGCCTAGCTTTGAAGAAAATGTTTGTCCAGCCACACTGTTTGTCTACATTAACCATGAATGGATAATGGGAACCAACTGCAAACCTTCGCTTAGATGCTCTTGAGGAGGTAACCACAGTGCCTGCTTTAGCGCGAGTGGGAGGAGATCCATCAATTTGAGCAAAACTGCTGCGTGGAGTTGATATGGTGATAGACTCGGCTTCCACACTTCCTCGGCGTCCTGAGACTGTGCAGGTAAAAAGACACACATGAAAGTGCAAGAATAAACAGAAAAATGGGTATTAGCGCACAGGGGTATGTTCAGAAAGAATTTGCTGGAGACTGAGGCATCAATGACCGATATCTTCAGATGGACAAAGTGAATGGTTTTCTTTTTCACTTTGTTTTCAATGAGAATTCTGCTGTTTTAACACTATAGTAAGCTTTCTGCCTCCTTTCAGCATCAGTTCAGTATGTTTAACTTTAAAGTGTATGACAACGAAGTGTCATTCTGATGGTCAACTTAGTCTGCTTTCCCAGCAAAGGTGGGTCCTGACCAACTCCTACATGAAAATCACAGACAGCATCCCACCCATGAGCACCTTTGACATCAACACATGCAACACGAAATGTAGTCCACAAAGCTCATTTCATAATTAAATACTGTTCAGCAATGGAAGCTATCTTGTGTTAGGGCAGGAGGGAAATGGGTCATTTCATGTATTAGGGAGGTACTCACAGAAAATCCCCCATGGCCAGTCCCGAAAAGAAGTGCCACATGCAGACAAGTGTGAATGCCAGACAGGAGATCTGAAGCTATAAACCTCTGTATTGGTGTCATTGTATTTGTGAAACTGTTCTCTCTTGTCAGTTACCTTAGATAAGTTTTGTTAGCTGACAGAGGATGAGGACAAATCTGTGTCTGCATGGGAGTGTTTACCTATCTCTTCTCGGTCATAACCTGCTTTAACAATAATTTGTAATCAAATGTCTTCACTTGCAGTTTGGGCATTTTGCCCTTACTGACAGTTTGGATATTTTGTCTTTGGTGGCAGTTATTGTTATTTTGTAGGCCATCCATTACTTTGAAGAAGACGCCTGTCACATGTTGTTGTTGCATATGCTGACATGAAAAGGGACAGTTCTGGGACTGATCAGTTGGACAAGTAGGACTGAAAAAAGAAATCTACAAATGAATTTGAGGTAAAAAATGGAATTGATGTTGCTTCTGAGTGACTTATCACTCACTGCTTGACCATCAAAGATTAAAAATTACTTCTTTTCAAGATAAGATAAAGATACATAAAAGTATGTAAGATAAAGTACGTAAAACTGTGTTGTAAACATACTGACCAATGCAATCTTTCCTAACCGAGAATTTCTGTCTGTGGGCCCTGTACCCTGTTCCTAGCTTTTTCATCCACATTTAACCAGAAAGTTAGATCGAAATCTATTGCTTTAACATAGTTTGATCAACATATAAGGCCAGGTATTTTAATATATAAATAATTCCAACATTTTGTTGCATACTCTACTTTTTGGTCTGGAGTAAATCTTTAATGAGAATGAGAAATGGGAAATTAGCATAGTGAGTAAATACATAGGGTCCTACTTTACTGGCTCAATCACATCCAAAGGTCAATATAATGTGTTACAATTTAATGTGTAACAATATGACAACATGGCTATAGGAGTAAGCAAGCCCACTGAGTCTTAGATGTTGAACCACTGTGTCTTTGATCTGGTTTTGAGAGATCACAGACCTGCTTTTGCTAACTAAATGAAGATGATCTGTGTGGGAATAAAAACACTTGTCCAGGTCAACACCATGCACAGGATATTTTGTATGTGTCTATTCCTGGAGAAGGGTATGACGAGATCAACTGAAATTGAGTTCAATAATTTCACAGCTAATGTTCCTCACTTTGCATGACATTAGCATAAAACGAACAGGAGAAACAACCCAGACAAATGACTTTTTTCCCCATCACATAATGTTTTAAGAAAATTTAACCTTGTTTGAGACTGTGTGTGTGTGTGTGTGTGTGAAAAAGAGGTTTTGCTAGGTGCTATTGTTCCTAATGATAATGTTGCATTGTTGGTACAGTGCATGTCAATACTGGATTTTGTTTCAAAAATAAACATAAAATGTATTGTATGGGAAATCATTTTTATCTTTATTTGGAGACAAAGAGAAAGCATTCTGGCATGAAAAGGAGCGCCATTTTTTGGCCTCCATGACCCCTACCTGAAAGGAGAGACCACTTTTATGCTTCCCCAAGAGTAGTCACTCTTTGCAGGTTTTACTATATAGTCTCCACTATTATGACAGCTTAGGACTGTAAATACAAATTTGAGCACTTATGAAACCCAGTCCAGATTTCTGATTTTTTCTGCCTCCTTTAGAATCTTTCAAATTCCAGCTTATCACCATAATTCTGCTTTCTAATATTTTCGTTCCCCCACCCCCACACGCACTGGATTTTGTGATCTACAGGTGGAAAAATGAAACAGAGTGGTAAGCTGCCTGACAACTGATGCATGTTGTCAAGAGATGATGAATTCTCTCTCTGCAAGGGGAATATCTCTCAGACAGAATCTCACAGCAAAGCAGGTCTCAGGGTTCCTTTCATTCTCTTCCCAAGTTATCTCTTCTTACACTACAAGAGTTTACCTGACGAAATTCCTACCATTCTTGTTCTCTCTGGTCAAAGAGCATTTCTCACATGTACGAAACACATTACACCTCAGCTCTAGGATCACATTTTGTCATGTGTGTTCGTGGGACAAACCCCCCCCCTCAACCAGACTTCTTGTGACTGAAGAAAGCAAACTGGCCTTCCCTTTTCTTACATCTACTTTTCAAAAAATGGTAAAAACAAAAACTTACATCCTTTTATTCTATCAACAAATAAGTAGCTGGATACCAAGGCAGACGAAATAAAATTAAAGTTATTTTCACCTTAAAGTATGTGTTTTCACAGCAATGTTTTCTGGGAGGTTTACCTTTAAACAGATTATGTGGAACACGATGCCATTACCGGAGGCATGTTACCATAGTTTACACACTCACATGCATTGTGGGCATCGGCAGTCACAGATATTGTAAGGATTGTACAGGCACACGCATAAAACAAAGACACACACAATTAGGGGAGATTACTCACATGGCCGAATTTTGATTTGTGGAGCCATGATGTTCGGGGAGCTGTAGCTGTAGCTGATAGGAGATGGAGCCCGTCGCAGGGTCTTGGGACTGGATACAGGTGAGCGTGCTGGCGAGCTGATGATCCTGCCTGGCGACGAAGCTCGCTTTGGGGACGTGCTCGGCTTGAGAGGGGATGGGACTCGAACTGGACTTGACATGGGTCGTGGCTTTATAATCCGGATTGGACTCGATGTTGGTGACAAGGCCAGAGCATCCAGTGTAGACGAAGTTTCGGCAACTTTACTCGGTGTGCCAGACCTCATGGGGCTACCACTACCGTTGAGTTTACTCATGATAAGCTTCTTCGGTGACGAACTTGGGGAGGTCAAAGGGCTTGACCTCGGTGTGCCTGGCGTCAGTGTGTCGGAGCTCATGGCAGAACTCATGTGGGGGCTAGAAGGGGCCACAAGTGTCTCTGCAGATGCAGATGTGTGACCCGCAAAGTTGGGCACCAAGAGCTTGCCCTCATCTGAACTATCGTAAGTATCCACACAAGAATCTCCCAGATCATAATCCAGAAGCATCTGTCTTGATTCATCCTCCATGGTGATGGCAGGGACCTCTGGGGTGTCATGATCATATAATGTTTCACACGAAGCGATGGGAGCAAGTTTGAGTTTTGGCGGCTGCAGGTAAGCAGTTAACTCCGATCGGCTGTCGTCGCTGTCTGCTGACTCTCCGCGTTCAACTGCACAAAAAGGAAGCTTGTTTACCTCTTTTATTTATATAAAAAATTTTCCAGACCCTAAAACTACCCTAAAATAACAAAACTGATGACTGCCAAAATACTTTTTTGAGATGGGAACAAAACAAAAACAAACAAGCAACAAAAAAAAAAACAAATAAACCTCTGGCTTACTTCTAGATGTGGTTGTGGCAGATGCTGTGGAAGTTGTAAGAGACTGCTCTGTTGCAAGAGAGCCCCCTTCGTTCTCTAGCTTCATACAGCCAGTTGAAATGCGTCGTAATTTTTCAGCATGTGGCTTGATCACATACCGAGCATCCACCTCAGGAGGCTCCCTAGTAAACTCTGTGTGCGGGGGGCTCCCTGACTCTCCTTCTGATATGGATCTGCAGCCAGGAATATTGTCATCAACACTCTGATCAAATATCAGCAACTTCATAAACACGCTGCCAGGTAGATTTATTTTAGTATTCTTTTCTTTGCATCTCCTTTACTTTATTAAAACATTCCACCAATTTGAAATGTAACATAATTGTAACATGGTGATTAAATGGCTCTCTACCCATGAAACTTTAGCCTGCTTTGGATGCGTGTGCAAGTCCTGACATCCACAGTCCTCAAAAATAGACTGAATTTTTTTCCCGGACCACCAGGAATATGCTCAAACAAGTCAGCAATGCAAGTCAGCAATGCAGGCTAAATCATGATGAGGAAAATAGCAGACAGGTTACAGGGGAGGAGGAAGGGGAGGAACTCGGATCACGCACCTCCCCCCCCCCACCAGAAGACTAGCCCTGTATGCAGGTGCCATTTCCAGAGAAAGTATGGGTGCCAGATATGGGTTGTGAACTCATGACCTCCATATCCATAGCAGCCATTGTGTTATGGTGATTCGATGGGCTGCCACCCTCAAGTAATTTTTCCCCAGATGCAGCATTTCGACCTTGCCAATGAGCTCAGAGAAGGGTGTTAATGTTTATCTATATCTGCTATTATTATTTCCCAATTTTGATGGGAAACAACTCAAACAGCTGATTCCCTCCTCCCTCATAAAAGATTCAGTGCAGGACTCACGGTCGAGGCAAGTTGCCACACTCTAAAAGGGCAGCGTCGTGGCTCTTGTACACCTTCTTGAGGGCCTGCAAGAGGGTGTGACCAGTAGTAAAGACACGATAGGTCAGCAGAAAAGTATTCAGGAAGTCGATGCTTAGGAAACGCAGATCTGTCAGGCGATCCAACAACCTGTCCACACTGGCATGCCGGATCTGCAACAGATGCATGCAAAACTTCCCATAAACTTTTGGAGTAATATATTATTAATTTACTAGTTTTTAAAAAACTGTTACCATTCAACCAGAGCTTCTGATAATCCACATTTAGGGGTAATTTACGTACACAAATTTGAGAATGACACAGAGATTTGCAGGCTGAGGGCTATTTTGTTTTACAAAATTATGCTCTGATTTCAGACTAGAGGGTCATCTTGACCCTTGGTTTTAAGAAATTCCAGAAGTACTGTACACCCTGAAGCCACTAATCACAGTAACAAAGAGAGCTGCACTATTGATAGAATCCAAGTTTTAACAGAAATTCAAAACCTGTGAAATAATGTGTTAAGATCACAAACGCTGTGGCTGTAGGAACAAAATTTATGAAAGCAGCAATAAATAAATAAAACTACAATGCAGGAGCATCCCATGTTACCTGAGGCACTTTGCATGAGTTGAGAGTGCGGCTGAACTTGATGTCTACATCGTCTCTGAACAACTTGGGGTCAGACCTGAAAATTAGATCAATGTATTCCGACACAGGTTACATATATTACATGCATTTCACAACAATTGACACTTCATCATCTTGGACCAGCTCTTGAAGCAGAATAGCAGTCACAGTCACAGTGACCAAAAGAAAATTCACTTTTTGTCAGAAACAAAGACAATGTCATGATCACAGCTGAAGAGAAAAGATTACAACAGAGTGGCAAGGGAGAAAGATGGGGAGGAAGGGGAAGTAAGCTAGAGGGAGTAGGCTAGGGGGGAGTAGGCTAGGGGCAGTAAGCTTGAGGGAGTAGGGTGGGGGAGTAGGCTAGGGGAGTAGGGCAGGGGGAGTAAGCTAGATGGAGTAGTTTAGCAGGAGTAAGCTAGAGGGAGTAGGCTAGGGGGAGTAAGCTAGAAAGAGTAAGCTAGAGGGAGTCGGCTAGAGAAAGCTATATGGAGTAGGCCAGCAGGAGTAAGCTAGAGGGAGTAGGCTAGAGGGAGCAAGCTAGTGGGAGTAGGCTAGATGGAGTAAGCTAGAGTACCTAGACACAACCCACAGAGGCCAGCACTGCAAAAAGGTAGCTATTGCAGAAAGCTTGTGCTTCACGTGAGATTCGAACCCTCAACCCTCTCTCTTGGTGAAAAAGCATGGGTTACCCCAGCCCTACAATGCTACACCTAAGATAAATTCAAAACGTAGGAATATGAGCTGCTTCATGCTATGGGTACAGCAGGAAGTGACATGCTGAAATCAAAAGGTAGTCCGGCTGTGTTCTTTGGAATAATATAAGCAATTACTTGACAAAAACAGCAACTGCACTCTATGATTAAGAAGTCTTTTCTCTTGTTCCCACCTAGATATCAAATCTATTTCCTTGGATATACTGTTACAAAATATCAGGTATTTGCATACAACAGAGACTTTGGCAACTTATCAAACCCTTGTATGTGTTTCTAAACCCAGAACAGAATCCATGCAATGCAGCATAAATCAAGGGGGAGAATGTGTGGGAAAGTATTTAGAGAAACTGAAATGAAAATGAGATGAAGAGAGAAAGATGAGAGACTGGGACTTTAAGGCAGAGAGGGGGATGGAGGAAGAATGGAGGAAGGCAGAAACGGGCACATGAGGCAAAGGAAATCTTTGTCAAGTCTTTGACATATGCTGTACACAAATCTAAACACATTCCTCAGAATACTATCCCAGTTTCAGTTATTTCTCCAGCTTTTTGATGTGTCGAAAATCTTTGGTAACAGTTTATAAGCTTTTTTCTGTATACCCGTGTATGGCTAGTTCTAAACCAAGAATGCATCACAAGCTTCATTTTACATTTACTGGTGACACAACCCCCAGCTTCAGGATCAGACTGAGGTGTGCCTTAATCATCTCCATCTTTCTCTATGCTTGTAAGACACAGACCCTGACAGCTGATCTGCAGAGGACTCAAGCCATGGAGATGAGATATTTCTGAAGTCCTTTATATCTTGTACACAGATCAAATCACCTATGAGGCAATATGAAAAATGATACAGCATGCCATTGGACTCTATGAAAACATAATGACCACTGTGAAAAAGCATAAACTTAAATGGCATGGGTACATTTTGAGATCAAAGGCACCTGCAAAAACCATTTTCCAAGGTACCATACAAGAAGAAAGAAGAAAAGACAGTAACAACAATGGGAAAGCAACATTAAGGGTGAAATAATCTAACATTTTCAGAAACCCAGAGGCTGACAGATGACAGAGAAATGGAGGGAGCTGGTTGCCAGGTTGTCAGTGGTGCCCCAACAGTTGAAGGATATGAGACAGGTGATTATGATGACATTTACTGACACTGCCATACTGCAGCTGGTCACTAAACATCTTTCGACAGTTTGAATTTGTGGGAGGACATGTAGGTGTAAAGCATCATAATAGTACAAAACTGACATTATGATATTACAAGCAGCATTCTACACTAGAACAAGCAATACAGTGTGTTCTACTTGGTAGAACGTTCCCCTTCAATGTCTACATTTTTTGCAGTTTACACTTTATAAATAAAAACTCATCTGGTCCCATGTCAATATTATATTCTCCCTTCTGGAAAAAAAGTCTTTTGAAAGTAGGGCAATTCCTGTACTACTCTTCAGTCATGCAGTGGCTATGAAAATTACCTGCCCCTTGAAATCTTAGTTCCAAGCATGCCATGGCTAGGATGAATCAATAGGTATGACATTTTTTAAAAAGATGAAATAAAGAACTGACAATTTGGCGGCTGTAAAATTATCCTAATTGTAAACTTTTAAGCTTATCATAAGTCAAACAGTATGATTACATTCCAAACTGATAGTCTGGAAACACAATATTTGTATACTTTAAAAAAAAATTGACCAAGGTCTCACAAAAAGTAGGTCATTTTCTCTGAAGTATAGCTACTGGCACCTGTGAAAATTATTATCTCTTAAATTGTAAGTCGCAAACACAAATTCCAAAGCTTAAAATGGCTAGGTTAAATACTGATGCTTTGGAAGTGAAATATCTTGCACACCTAAGGGCTTCACTTGAAATAACTAAGACCCAGTTTATGCACCAAGTGATTAACAGAAATGCAACATGCCAACATAATATCAACCATAGCTTCTGCACAACTATATGATGCAGTTAATATTACAGCAGACATGTTGGGTGCTTATATTTCAGAAGAAAGGCTCGTCTGGACATCTGCAATTGAATGGATGTAACTACAAGTGCCATTAAAAGATCTCTTTAATGATTTTACTGTTTCAAGAAACCATTTTAAAAACCTCTTTCTGAACTCTGCACCATTCTTGCAAGCTTAATTTATACAAAGGTCTACAGTCCCTGGGAAAAAAAGTACACAGCTCTTGAAAGTACTGACACAAGAGGACAGGTTCTAGAAAAGACCTGACAACTGGGATGCAAAGACAAGCAATTATGTGATGATGAGGCTAACCCAACACAGCTAGTAAGCATGAGGAAGAAAATCAAGCTTTCACTAACTAACCAAGGCTAAAAGCAAGCACTACAGGAACATGAAAATGACAACACTGCCTAGCACTGCCCCTCTGCTCTAACAGAATACCAAAAGACGGAGATGACAATGTAGGTCAGGCCAGGATGCAAGGACTACACATTACCTATACATAGTCCAAAGGTGATCACCGGGACTGGAATCCGACAAAAAACATAATGTCTGCTATCAGACACGAGCTTCTCATGCATATCTGCCGAGAGACAAGAGGTGTGGGAAAGCTGCCACTCGGCACACAGGAGCGGACCAACATGGCTGCCTGTAGGCTGCCTCACAGGACTAATCAATACCCAGGCAAACGCTTCCCACATCAGCCGTACCCTCTCTCCCCTCTCTCCCTGCTGTACACACTGAAGCAGTGCTGAAGCCAGATCTCTGTGTGTGTGTGCACTGATGCATGCTCTGCACGCACGCGTGTGTGCACACACGCACTCAAGCATGTGCACACATGTGTTGTGTGTGTGAGAGAGACAGAGATGTCAGAGAGAATGTGAGAGTGAGAGAGAGAGAGCGAAAGAGTGATGGTAAGAGGGATAAAGGAGGCCTATGTGGGAAAGACAGAGAGAGACTGAAATCTAGTTTCAAAGCCAAGAAATGCAACACATCAAACTAGCATCAGGGTCTGATGTAGACATTCATGCATGAGAAGGCTGTGTACTTAAAAGTTACGTATACAGACTAAATGCTACTGTATGGAAATGTTCTGACAAATGATATTCTCAAACACCTGAAAACTTTGTCAAAAATCTCTCCCTCTTAATTCTGCGGCACGCTTGCAGGTTTTGCTTGAGGACTTTGTAGCAGTAAAATCGGTAATAAAACAAACTAAGATAAGTAACCCTGTAGGGCACTGCTCAACACATTAAACAACACTTTCATCATGTACTTTCATCACTTTTTGTGAAAAGAGGCAGCCTCACAATAGGAATCACCTATGATCAGCTACTGCACAGTGTTTGCTTCTTGGAGTGCTGTGAAATTGTGCAGATGGGGAGGTCAGTCAAACGTAGGTTGATCTATGTTCATATGTACATACAGGACATATACTGATATAGTCAACTAATATTTTCCGAGCTAAATTTAAAATGCACAATCATTTCGTTCTTCAATGTTAAGACTGATGTCTTTAAACAAACAAACAAAAATTACCAAAACAAAAGGTTAAGAGTAAAACCTTTGAAAAGCTTTGGATGTTGCACAAGCAGTCTTGAGCTTTGTGTATCAGTACTTAATAGATAAACCTGTTGGTTAAAGATGCAAAGTAGTGTTCAGCATTGTTAAAAAATGTCAGAATAAAAGCTGCTGAAGACTAAGTATTCTCTGGCTTGACTTGGTGCAGGGATTTCTCTGAATGTGGTGCAGAAAAGAATGCTTTGCATAGTGACTGTTGAAAATGGCAAACCAGCCACACTGTCTATGAACACATTAAAGCAAATTTAAATATGCATGTGTATATATAATATATATCTCTAAATATATCAGATAAATCAGTGACTCTGCATCTATGCATCCATGCATACACAGACATAGGTATATATATATATACTGAAATATACATAGAAATGTGCATGTTTGTGTAGTTTCTTGGAAACAAAATATACTTTTACTGCAAAACTTCAGTCAAAAAACTGTTGCAAGCATACCCACCACACTGCACAAAATCTCGATGGGGCTCACCAAGCTGGCATCTGTAGCTGCACAGAGCATTATCCCTGACAACTCGTGCATGAAGACAAAGTGGAATGTTGCCACAAGCACTCCTCTTCAAAGTACATGCATTCCACAGCTTGGTATGAATGTGTTGTTACACTGTCAAACTTGAGAAAGAAGGATGATGTTGGAAACGGATGTGTACACATCCACATGCGAAGAGTTATTTGTCAGTGGCCACTTTCGACAGTCCAGGCACTAACCGCACTGCACCCTGTTTAGCTGGCTCCAGCATGATAACTTTGATAGGATGTGAGTCAAGAGCTTGAGCATCATATAATACTCTCATCACAACAGATGTTTTGGCTAGCCAACACTCTCATCAGAACAAACATTTCAACTGGCCAACTGATGCTGTTGCTGGACGCTCAGAGAAAATACCATGACACATTTGCTCCAGCCATGAGTCACTCCTCCTTGTCATGTGGGACGATCATAATCAACCAAAGCATAAACCAAGCAGTGTAACTGTATGAAGAACTACATCCACTTGGAATCTTTTCCACTTGTTTGTAAATTAGTTTCTTTAGTCAGGAAAAGCATGGTATGTTATCATTCACAAACATTCCGCTGAAGATCATATAAATGATAGCTGCAAGACAAAATGTAGCTGAAGTTCTTTTCAAGGTTCACTGAATTCTGGCACCTCTTGCCATCATGACGCATTTCACACAGAACACTTCACCACACATTTACTTGGCGAAACATCAGAAAGTAAACATTCTTTGGTCTTCTTAATCTCCATATTTGAATATGATGAGGTCCACTGGACAGCAGCTGCTGCTGGAGACTGGCTGGTCACACTCATCTTCTGGGAGCGTAAGCATGTGCATGTGCATGCAAATGTCTCTGCATTCTAAGCTCTTGCCTGTTTCCAACTGTTTTCCATCTTTGACCTTCATAAGACTATTCTGATTTAAAGTGCTTAACACAATAATAGCGTGTTATGCAAAAGTAACCATGACTGAAAGCTAAAAATGGATGAGTCCTAAACATGTCATGTTGTGATGGCTTGAATGGAGAATGCTGTGAAAAACTCAACTGAAAAGATGTACTGAAAAAATCGTTTTGATGCACTAAAAAATTCCTGTTCCCTTTTCAGGTTTGTTCTAAACAACAATACTTACAAGTAATTGTGCACCAACTTGTCCCTACATTTTTATACCCACACCAATGCCATGAGCATACACAGTACCACCCCTGTACCCATGCAGGTGCACACACACCTACATGAATATCAGGTGGGTATATTTAAGTCCAGTACCTGTCTAATGGTGATCAGAAATTTAACCATCACCTGCTCTAATAGTAATGCAGGAGAAAACAAACCCTTCTGTTTCATTCCTTGCTGCATTTTTCTGTCACTAACACATATTGCTTCTGTAAGGTTTTGATCAGTCTTTGTAGCCCGTAAAACACAGGTTAAAAATGTTCAGTACAATTTACTTGATATAACCATTTTGAAAAATATTAGATTTGTTTTGGGTGATCTCAACAACACACAAATGCCATTCCAAAAATACCACATTCTTCTGGCAAACAGAAAATCTAGGAAAACATATAAGGATAACATTCAACATCTTAGTTCATCTCCTGACCAGTTTTAGATGGACTATTCAAACTGAAGCTAGTCATGTACAAGAACTATTTAAACAAAAATAACAGCAGTGATCACTGAATCAGTTCAGTGCAGAACTGAAACATCAATTAAATGCCTAGATCCTCAACAACATAAACATGCTCTGGGGCCCCAGCAACCCTTTGTCTTGACTATCAGCAGGAAACAATTGTCATGGTTGACCCACACAGCACAGTGCACTGGCCAAGACCATCTCATGATATACGCTAGATGGACGGAGACCGAAAAATGTGGAGAAGATGATAAAGAATGGACACATGCATGCCACCCAGACCCTGCTGCCAGGGTCCAGGAACAGGGCAGAGCTGGAAAGAACTGCTGACCAAACTTCCCCCAAAACGTCGTCATTCTCCCTAACCATTATGACCAGGTCAGCAGAAGATAATGTTGATGAAAGTTGATGAAGTGAGGGAGGACTGCAAGGATTGACGGATGAAGTGAAGGAGATCTGAATGGACAGATTGATGAATGAACAAAGGGTTGAACAGATAAGGATTGGTGCATAACATTCTGAGACACGTTAAGACAAGCAGAAATCTTCAGTATTTTTTTTTTGGCGGATGAGGGGCAGGGGTGTGTGGGTGGGTGAGGGGCGTATTAGCCCTCTCTCTGAGCCTCTGTCATCTATGCCTGCATGCACTTAGCTCACACAAGCTACTCATACATAGTTCTTGATCTAATGTGACCTCCTGTGTTTGCTCTGCTCTTCCAGCAGCAGCTACAAACTGAAATAAGCAAGAACAACCTCACTGCCTTATCAGTTCACGCGAACACGAAGAACAACCCCACTCACTTTATCTGAACCCTTGTAAGTTAAATTATTATTGAACTGTTTGCATCTGCTCCTGAATTACTGATGTCTACAGAAATAGGCTTCCTTCAAAATAAGGGGCAGTCCAGTGTCACCATGCTCAAGTTATTGTCAACAAGACAATAAGAAGTGGAGGTCTCCAGCCCTTTTTATTTTATGGTTTTAAATTCTTCTATGTGCCCAGCTGGATGCTAAGCTGATGTTTCAGGATAAAACAACTACCAAATAACTCCTTTTAATTGAATTAGTTTGAAATCATAATAGAACACTTCAGGATAAAGGGATAAAGAGGGTTTTCACAGCCGACATGGGGGAAAAATGCTTTAGACTGGATGGTTGTTACAACAATGAAGGGCATCTCAGTATGAAAAATGGTGCAATAAAGCTGCAGACTGTTAGAAAGTCTTCCCATGCTCTTTCTCTCTCTCTCTCTCTCATACACACGCAACCTAACATGCAAAAATCTGAGACCAGGAAAGAAAAGATCCATCTTCTTTGAGGAACCGACCTGACAGATTGAGGCATAGTCACTGACGATGACTCACTCATGGAGCTGTTAAGGAGATCACTGTAGTGCAGATTCTCAATACACTGAAACAACAGAAAACATGCACAGCATAATGTACAATGTAAACTTCATGTACACCACCGCCCTAGACTGAACCTTAACGGTATTACAGGTATTAACCATAGGGGAAGGATTAATAACAACAGCTGCTACAGCAGCAACAATGTACACTTGAAATGAAGAAAAATTTCATAAACAGCAAAAGATAATATGTAAATATTGTACAAAAAATGGAAAAGAGAGAGGAAAGAGAAGAGGGGGAGAGAGAGAGAGAGAAAGAAAGAGAGAGATAGGAGAGGGAGAGAGAGGTGGGAGAGAAAACCAGAAAAAAAGAGGTGGAGGAGGGAGACAGGAAGAGTTGAAGGTTCATTATCCAGTGTTTGCAAAAGGTCTTGCAAAAACACAAGAGTAAAACTAATGTTTAATTCATCAATATTGCACAGAAAAAAGCTTGCTATCACCAACAAAATACTTAAGCATGTGAGGGTAAGTGCTCTTAAGGCTTCTAATTGGCTGGCATAAACCAGGCATACATGTAGAATGATTTAGGATGTATGGTTTTCATCTGACAGCTCACACATGAATGGTCTTCATCTAACGCCAAATGTGTGCCAGATCTTTGTCTAACACCAGATATGTGAATGGTGTTCATCTAACACCAGATGCATGCATGGTCTTCATCTAACACCAGATGTATGCATGATCTTTAACACCAGATGCACTCATGGTCTTCATCTAACACCAGATATATGGATGTCCTTCATCTAACACTAGATGCATGCATGATCTTTGTCTAACACCAGATGTGTGCATGGTCTTTGTCTAACATCAGATGTGTGGATGTCATCTAACACCAGATGCATTCATGATCTTTGTCTAACACCAGATATATGGATGTCCTTCATCTAACACCAGATGTGTGCATGATCTTTGTCTAACACCGGATATGTGCATGGTCTTTGTCTAACACCAGATGTGTGCATGGTCTTTGTCTAACACCAGATGTGTGCATGGTCTTTGTCTAACATCAGATGTGTGGATGTCATCTAACACCAGATGCATTCATGATCTTTGTCTAACACCAGATATATGGATGTCCTTCATCTAACACCAGATGTGTGCATGATCTTTGTCTAACAGCAGATATGTGCATGGTCTTTGTCTAACACCAGATGTGTGCATGGTCTTTGTCTAACACCAGATGTGTGCATGGTCTTTGTCTAACACCAGATGTGTGCATGGTCTTTGCCTAACACCAGGTGTGTGGATGTCCTTCATCTAACACCAGATGTGTGCATGGTCTTTGTCTAACACCAGATATGTGCATGGTCTTTGTCTAACACCAGATGTGTGCATGGTCTTTGTCTAACACCAGATATGTGCATGGTCTTTGTCTAACACCAGATATGTGCATGGTCTTTGTCTAACACCAGATGTGTGCATGGTCTTTGTCTAACACCAGATGTGTGCATGGTCTTTGTCTAACACCAGATATGTGCATGTTCTTTGTCTAACACCAGATGTGTGCATGGTCTTTGTCTAACACCAGATGTGTGCATGGTCTTTGTCTAACACCAGATATGTGCATGGTCTTTGTCTAACACCAGATGTGTGCATGGTCTTTGTCTAACACCAGATGTGTGCATGGTCTTTGTCTAATACCAGATGTGTCCATGATCTAACACCAGATGTGTGGATGGTCTGTGTCTAACACCAAACATATGCATAATCTTCACCTAACACCAGATGCATGCATAATCTTTTTCTAACACCAGATGTGTGCACAGTCTTCAGCTAACACCAGATGCGTCCATGGTCTTCACCTAACACCAGATGTGTGCACGATTTTTATCCAACACCAGATGTGTGCATAATTTTTTTCCAACACCAGACTGGTGTTACTGGACATTGGGTGGTTAAATACATTTTTGAAATCTATAGTGTTTCCTGATCATTTCGATATAAGAAGAATTGTCCTAGCTCAATTAGTAAGAGAGATATGGCCTGCTGAAGGTCAAAATGTGGGTAGCAGCCATTTTAAGAAAACGTGCTCCAAGTTTCAGCAAGCAGTAATGTACCAATTTCCTTAGCAACCCAAATGCTTAAGTTTTACCTAATTATAATTAAATCTGAGGGAAAATTTTGCATTAAATCATAGTTTATAGTTTTAGGAAGGTTTCTGTGCTAAAAAATCAAAATCAAGCAGATTGACCTATTTCTGCTTGTAGCTACAAACTAGCCATTCTGACTTAAAACTGGTTTTGTGGGGCAGCAACACATGCATGCTTTTCATCAAAGACCAGTTCTATCCATGGTCTTCAACTCACACCAGATGTGTGCATGAATTTTATCTGACACCATATGTGTGCATGGTTTTCATCTAACAGCATCTATCAGTAAACAGATCCAAACTGTAGCAACCTGACTGATGTCGCTGCACCATGCGGCTTTCTCGTGTAGCGTAGATGCTACAAGTGTGATGGTGATTGGTGGACCACTCTTGGAGTCCACAATCAAACGGAAGTCAAGGCCATTGTAATCCACCTTACATTCCCGGTCACTGCCTGTCATACCAGGCAGGAGATTGGCTGCTGAGTTTTGGCTGTTGAGGCTAAGGTTTGAATCCACTGAGGATGCTGAAAAAAAGGAATGCAATAATTACAGCTTCGTTAATTAGTTTGGGGAAGCAGATCATTGAATGGTTAGAGCATGAGCTTCTATCAGTTCATCCAGCTGTGAATGGTATCTGAAGGTTAAGAAAAGTAAGGCAGTGAAGGAGAGGAGATGGGGACTGCCCTGATGATGCTAGCCCACAGAAAACACTGCACTCCTCTATGACCTAGAGGTCACAGGACAACCTTTACCTTCTGTATACTTGAATTAGTTTTCAAGTAAAAGATGTTCCCCTCTTGATTAATCAACTGAAGAAGTTGAAAATATTAGTCTTTCTCATTTTTTTCTCTTGTTCTTTTTTTCATGCATGCACATCCACACACACACACACATACACACACACATACATACACACACACACACACATACATACACACACACACACACATACACATACACATACACACACACATACACACACATACACACACATACACACAGAAATCAAGATCAGATTTTGAAAGAAATGGTTTTGATGGTTGTATGAATCCCACCCACCCATATGCCAAGAAAAAAAGGGAAAAAACTGGGAGCAAATGTTTGACTAAAAGTAAAAAAATCAAACTGAGCAACTTCATGGCATAAGAGATAAAAATGTCAGGCACATGCAGATATTTTCACTGAGATATGTGAATGTGTCTTGGATTTCCAAGACAGAAACAGAGAGTTCAAGATAACACAACCAGACAATGCAGTAACCATGTATATATATATATATCCCAATATCAGTGAGCAGAAGTTTAAATCTACGATTTTCTCTGAACTCTCCATAAAAGACAATCCAATATATAATGGAACTGACAATGCAGGTAGTAAACACCCACCCAGATGTCAGATGTATATAAACAATACAAAATTAAAACGGGGTGTAAGCCACTAAAATAACATACAGTAAGCTATAGGAAAAATGTACATAGCAGATCATTAAAAATAAAATAAGAAAATATCAAAGTAAAGCAATATCACAGTTCGTAAGAATTTGCAGGAAAAGAAAAATAAAATGTAGGAATAGAACGAGAATAGAATTGACCAGCAAGGACTCCCCCACTCAAGTCACACACAACGACCAACAAGAGAGATTTCACACAGTCACCGCCAATGGAGAAAACCTAACTGAAGATCCCTCCTTCCCCCAAATCCACTCTCCCTCCCCCACAGTGCAAAATCACTCCAGTCCAAGATGGAACCACTCTCCTTTCCCAAAACAACAACAGAGAAGTTTTGTTACATTACCAATTCATGAAATTGCCTACCCACCATTGCAACACACACACACACAGCACCATTTAAAAATGTGAACATTGTTGCCTAACTTACTGTCCTCATCGAAGTTAAAGATGTCAGAATTAGGATCTTCCACAAGAGTACAATCCAGCAAGGTTATTTTTCCATAATGCTGAAATATATGAAGTTGTACAAGTAAGGCCTTTTAAAATCAGTAGCACACACCAACTACAAATAACCACACACATATGCATGTGCACAAGAATACATCTGGATGCACACAAGAATACATCTGGACACACACACACACAAACACATCTATTAGTCCTCAGACATCATGTTCATAAACCAACATCTTCATAACCTAACCTTTGCAAGATGCAGCCGACCATTGGAGGCACGTGTCGTTAGCAGAATGTGATTGGTGAACAGAAACACTTGCCGAACTATCTCCTTTTTGTCTTTAAAAGAAGAGCTAAATGAGCCAAGCCGTCCGCGGGCAGAGCGATTTTTCTCGTTGACCACTTGGAGCAGAGGTCCTGCAACATATCCCATAAAGATTGTGTGTGTGTGTGTGTGCGCGTGTTCACTCTACCCGCACATTCATGTCCTGCCTCACAGTCACAATCTTTGTTGACCATCACATCTTTTCCTGATCCTTGTCCAATTGCACAGAGAGCAGAAGTAATTAAAACTCCCCATTTAGTAAACTTTTTGTTGTATCGCAGCTGCAAATATTAAAGAAAAATGTACATGCAAATCCACATTTTGTTTAATACAATTTTTTTATAGCAGCTATTGTACCCAAATTTCATTTAGACAGAGACTGGGCCGAAGAGTATCAAGCATTTCCTGGAAAAAATTAAAGCCACTGATTGCCTGTAAGACCTAATAGAACATCAGTAATTTGGCGAGAGCTTTGGGGAGAAGCTTATACATCAGATCAGATGCCTTTGGTAGTTCCCGAGATTCTGACAAATATTAAACGCCGATACTTAACTTACTGTAACAGTAACCTAGCTGTTTGTGGGCTGCCAGCCGCGTATGGGCAAATGCGCTGCCATTGCTGCACACAATTAAGCTTCACGTGCGAACAGTTCGAGAGGTCGAAGTAGGGGCACACGGCTAAAATGTGGGTGGTCACTGAGGGGCGGCCGCCACGTGCAACGTGCATCGTGTACGTTCTTATCTGCGTCGTATCCAGCAAAACAAACATGTCTTTCCCAACATCCCGATCGGCCGAGACTTTGACGAGACAATTGTCCGGCGTCTGCCGGCTGAGCTGGCACGAGGTGCCTTCTTAGACAGACGATGCATGCAGACTCTTAGCCGGGGCTGGGAAATAATATGAGGCACATTCGTCCGGTCCTGACGAGAGGCTTTGCCGAACAGACTGGACGCCCTGCGCTATGCAGGACTTCCTACCCTTGGCTGAGCAGAACGCCCTGACCTGTGCAGATTGACCACAGAGATGACAGATTGGCCACACAGGTTCCTGGCAACAGTTAGGACTCGCTGGTCAGCAATCGTGTGACACGTTGAGAGACCGTCAGTCTGACTATTATGGGCAGCCACAGATCAGTCTGAGGATTAACAAAGACAAGCGTGTGTGTGAGAGTGAGAGAAGAAAAAGAGGCATTAGCCACGGTCGATTAGACGAAAGATTCAGGGCGCAGGAAGGGTAGCCGTTCTCGAACCTCCCAGCCCCCACTATTTTTTAACACACGAGAAATCGACAGCTGCGGGTAGGGAGGGCGGGGAGGGCGGGGGGCTGTCCCGAGTTGCTCACCTCTGCTTCGAGTGGTGCCAACCGTCATTCCCCGCACATCACACAAGCATGGCCGCCGCTGCTCGCAACACTTCACCGCAGTCCCCACTGGCGCTTCTTCGCCACCAGGACCACAGCACCACCACCAGCCCCGCCACAACCACCTGCCCGGCTTTCTGCTGCTGCTGCTGCTGCTGCTGCCGTTTTGCTCTCCTCTCTCTCTCGTCTCCAGTCGTCGATGATCGAGCAGGAGGCCGCGAAGAGGAGGAAAGCGAGGAATGACAGCGTCGACGAGAGAACTGCAGCGAGTCAGTCCAGAGACAGGCAAGCGCCTTGCAGGGGCGATGCAACACACACGCACACGCACGCACGCATGTACGCGCACACACACGCGCGCGCGCGCGACAGCGACGGTGGTGGTGGTGAGGTGGCCCTAGGGTGAAGGCTGGGTGGTGGTGGTGGTGGTGGTGGTGGATGTGGCGTCGGCGTCAGTAGCGGTGGTAGTGGGCCTTTACTGGTTGCAGAGATCAATACCCCTGCGTGCGGCTGGCCACGCGCGCACTAGACTTCATGGAAATAGTCCGTAACTGAAATTCTCTCTCTGTGCGTGCGTGTATTCGCGTGCGTGTGAGTGTAATCCCACGGCTATGCACTGCGACGCCAGAACCATGACGTATTCTTCATGTGACATCTCCAGCTACGACACCATGCGTAACCATGCGCAACAGACGTAACCATTTATCAATCATGATCGTAACATGATTTTACGGAGCTCGCCTTTACTTCTGACTAGACAGTACCACCGCTCCAGGCCCCCCCCTCCCCGACAAGCACTTTTTTTTTAGTGATTACGATACACAAAAAGATCGCCACCAAAGCACACACACAAACGCACTTTTAGCGGGATCACGGAGACTACCACAAACAGATGAAGAAACACGGACCATACAGCCATCTGATAACAATATACATGTGTGTGCGTGCGCGCATGTCTGTATGTTTGTGTATGTGCGTGTGCGTGCCTGCGTTTGCGTCCACGCCCCTGTGGATGTGGCGGAATTTCTGCAGTGTGTGTGGGCGCATTTTGTGGATATGTCTATTATACTGCGTTAGTGTGTTCGAACGCATAAAGCTGTACCGTGCACGTGCGTGCAGGCATGCGCATACTACGGGGTACTCCAACAGCTGATCCCGAGGTGCACAAGGGGACGTTCATATGTTCCAAAACGTGGTTGCTGTTAGCAGCATGGACTTTTAATGCGTGTTGCCAGAAACGCGTAGAACAAAAACGCGGGCAGCGAATCTGAAAAGCTGTCAACGAGAAGTTAATGCCATTGTCTTCATTTCTGCGGACACACGGTGGACGACAGTGACTGGAAGTCCTAATCTCTGCTAGTCTTATGGTGACCCACGTGGGTGACTGCTCAAGTACTTTAAATACCTGAGTCGAATGAAAGAGATGAAGAGGGCGGGAGGGACATGAGGCGATACACTGAAAGAAGAGAGAGAGAGAGAGAGAAGAGGGGAGAACAAAAAGAGAACTGCATACATTATAGGAGAGGGAGGGAGGGGGAGAGATGCTGTAAGAAGATTGAAGTGGAACCATGTATCGTACTCCCACATACCAAAGCACGTTACGTCGATTGTCACGCTCCTTAATATCTGTTACGCGCCCACTGAACTACACACGTTCGGCCTCCTGGTCCCTTTCAGTTCCAGATACTTGGTTAGATCTTTATAGACAGCATATGGTTAGTGCTAGAGCTTCGTAAGTGTCGCTTTAAAAAAAATCCAGTCGGCGCTAATGTCGGTCAGTCGGTGGCTTTACGTACACGGTAGTCGGGCGAAAAAGTAGTGCTATTTTCCGTGGGGCGCGCGCGCGGCCGGCTTGGAGCACACTGCGCCTGCGCACGTCGTCGTGTGTCACTGCGTCAAAGAGTGTTCGTGTCTTCGACGCAAGCGAGGGAACGTAGCGTGACCCCGGCCAGGCGGAATCGAGGGACCGCGGAGATGTGTGACAGACAAATCGATAGCGCGTCAGCCTCACTTCGAATTCGTGCGTACGTGCATGCATATTCGTGTGCGTAGCACGTGCGCGCGCGCGCGCGCTCGTGGCACGCGTCCGTGTCGTGTGCCGCTGCGCGTGTCACTTTCTGTTCGCATGCGAGACGCACGAGCAAGACGCCCGCGCTAGCGATGAATTCGAGATCGAGGACTCTGCACGACCGGCGCTGACTTCATCCACTGCCCGTCCCCGGCCACTCGCAGGTTTGGCGAAGAATTACAGCATCGCTGATTTGAGGTTCGAATCTCTGATTTAGCCAGCGTCGATGAATCTTCTTAGTTATGTCAAAAAGCCCCTCTCCTAACAAAACAAAAAACCCCCACCCGTATTACAATGAGATTTTACTAATTCAGCTGCGTCTAAAGCATTGATGATTTAAAAATGATGGTGGTTATTACAAGGTGGTTCGATGTCAGAACACGGTCACGCGAAAAACTGATCACTCGAAGTCGTTGTATACTCGCGATCTACTGTATGTGATAATGACGAACCATTAGCCGGCCCCGTGTGCAAGAAACCCGAATAGCTTACTTATTCCAGAATACTCGCCATGACAGGAATAAAGCTCTTTGAATTCCCCATGCAGGGACAACCGAAAAGCGTATTTTCCCTCGTTATTAGGTACTAAATTATTCGATCGTCCCGGGAGCGAATAGCTTATTTCAAGTTTCGCCGAAACAGCTTGCTCAGAGACAGAAAAAAATCCGCTATTTCGGGAATAAATTTAGTACCGTTTACATGCACACAAGGCCTGCTCTGACGTTCGTTTCCAATGTCAGCACAAGTACGAAGTGTATGTTGTATGGCCACTGCCCACTCTAAAAGCCACAAGGTCAAGATTGTCCCAAGACAAAAGCATGCAGTACGTGATTTTTACGCCACATGCCCGTGTCGGGTAAACCAGAGTGAATTTTATTACAATAATTAAAAACCTTAATGGTAGACAAACAGGACTGGAATTCTTAAAACGGAAGCTATAGATACAGCGTCTCTGCCTTAACGTTTATGTATGCGCTGCCTCAATTTTTAGATTGTGAAAGCGAAATGGGGCGTTTATTATTACTAGTCTCACCCAATTTATTATTAATTTTTTCATCAAACAAAGGAAGCGGTACAAGACGCAAACGACGTTGTTTGTAAATGCATGTTGTAAACACCATAAATATGCCTAGCACCTCGACTGTTGTCAGCTGTGCAATATTATTCTGAGATGCGTACGTGCTTCCATTCAGAAATCATCCCACCTCTATGACGTCAATCTGCGCGCCGTGGGTGTCCTGCACCTTCCCTCTCTTTCTTCCCCCATCCGCCCTTTGGCTCTTTAACAGCATCATCCGGTCAGATCAGTCTTCTCGTGAAAATGCTGCCCCGCGAGCAGACTGGGCATGAATGGGGAGGGAGGAGAGAAAGAGAGAGAGATGAAAATAAAAGCTAGAGTATTTTCTCGTCTTTTTTTTTCTTAGTGTGAATACACCTGACGGAATTCAAAGCACCCAAGGACGGTCCGGCGCTAGTCCGTGACGTCAGAGACCCTGATATTTGTTCCAGAGATTCTGGCGTCAAGACCCGATAGCTGGGCTGACATTCCAGCCAGGCCATGACGTCACTGCTGTCGCCTTCCGCGCACGCGCAGAGTACCTGTCAGGGTCGGCGTGGTGCTGGCGGAGCGCGGCGTGGATGCTGCAGAGCGGTGATGGTGGTGTACGATAGGGCACTGGACGTGAGCGAGTTATTGATTGAGGGAGTGATTGCTGGGCCCGCCAGTCAACCAGCTGCAGCCCTGTCTCCCCTCCCTGCGCCGCACTTCATTCCCCCACCCCCACCTTTTCGTGTTACCTGGTTCAAGCTTGCCGAGTCTTCATGCTTACTACGCCAGTGTCTGATCGCTGCCCCAGTCACACCCGAAGCGCCATTCATGTAGGTGCATACGTACGCAGGCACACAGGTGCACAAACACATAGATGCTTACACACACAGACAAGAATAGAGGCGCGCATGACTTAAACGAGAATCGGGGAGTGCGAAAAGGAGTGGAACTGCTTCCAGGTCATAAAAAGTTATTCTGATCTTTATAAAATCTAACGAGATCGTCATGTTTCCCATAATATTGAATATGCAAACAAGACAAACCAACAGGAAACAACTAGCTTCTATGACAGGGTCAGAAATAAGCTTTAGTCCTGTCGCTATATTATTTTTCACAGGCTGCGGGCCAAACGCACTGATTCCCGCCCCCCCTCCCCCCAACACACTTCACTCCATTTTACAAAGTAATGCTTAAGTAATCCGGAAGACACACTGGTTCCAAGAACAGGCTGGGAGAAATTCAGCCTTCCACCGGAACTCGTGTGGGAAAAATTATATCACATCCGGGAAAAAAGTACTTACCGATGACGTTTGGACTGATGAAAAAGCAGAGACAATCTTTAACTCCACTGCGACTCGTTCGAGTCTGTGGGACATATTTCACAGGGATCCAAGCACAGTGGGAAGGTTTACGTCTAGCTCATAAATCCGTTATTGTTGTTCTCTCCACCACCACCCCACACACACACGTGCGAGCGCACGCATGATATGTATCTAGTAACAGAAATGGGAAAGGTATGCTGGGGAGGGATAGATCGAGTGTGCAGCATGCGCTTTGACCAGCACATTTATTTACTTTTTTTTGTAGCTGGTTAAAATTCTCGATCAGTTGCTCACTGGATAATCAACGTGGCCTGGTACATGATCCAAGGACACCCGCCCTCACCAGCCCTCTCTCGATGGCTAGTGCAATGCGTGCGTGCGTGCGTGCGTGCGTGCGTGCGTGCGTGCGTGCGTGCCTGCGCCACCGAAGTGCAACTTAGTGCTGCACAAAGCGGCTCTCTTCGATCCGTCCGTCCCCGCACACAGAGCAAACTGGAAGGAAAAATCACACGCAGGGGGTCCTTTCTGACTGCACGGAGCGCGCGTGGCTAGCTAGCCGTGCTAGCGGTGTGGTAAACAGACTGAAAATAACCGCCCCTCATGGAAGGCAGCCGAAAATAGCCCGCAGTGACGTAGGTGCGATTGTCTTGCTGCCGGACAAAGCAGACAAGAGCTGTCAACGCGAGCAGCGTGCGCACTCGTCCTGCTGGTCAAGCAGGCCCCCAGCAGACGACAGCCGCAGCGCGCGACTGGAAGAATGAGAGCAGGTAAAGGCGTCATCGTAGCGTCGCCAGGAAACGAGAGCACGCATTCGCGCGCACGTGCAGACACGGGGACGGCGGGAAGGACGCTGTGGCACGCAGGAATACACAGGCATATGATTATACACCCACACGGATGGACTCGTAATACCCAAGCATGCAAGGAGAAGCATGCACGCTCGCACACGTGCATGCACGCACGCACACCGAGTCGCGCACGTCATAAGGAAAGATACACAGATTCCGTATAGTATTCCCTGTCTCTGCGTATCTGTGTCGTTCAGAGGCGAACACGCACAAACAGGTGGAGATACTGTGCTCACTTCTTTCTTCCTCTCTCGCACACAAAACACACACGCACAGCCAAAACTGCAACACATACATACGCACACCTTCAGAGAGAAAGAGAGGGAGAGAGAGAGAAAGGGAGAGAGAGAGAGGAAGAGAGAGAGGGAAAGGGAGAGAGAGAGAGAGACTCGTGAATACTAGAAAGATACATAAATTCCCTATCCTCTCTCTCGCGCGCACCTACGCACAGACACACATACAAACTAGCATACACGCACAAAGAGACATTTTCATACACATGGACATTCTCTCTCTCTTCCCCAACCCTCCCTCCTTGCACAGAGATGCCGACGCACGAACACAAAAACACACGCACACTCCCAAACCCAGCTACACAGCCACGTCAGGAGTGTTTAGAAAGACACGGCACCTGGAAATCGCATGGAAAACGCAAGTGTCTCACCTTGTCGGACGAACGTCTGATTGACGTCCAGCAAAATGTCGCACCCTTCCACGATCATGCGCTCGATGGCGAGGTTCTTGCGGATGTTTTCCGTTTCACTCACCTCGTCATGCATTACCTGCAGCGCAATCAATCAATCAATCAATCAATCAATCAATGCTGACCGACAAACTTGCAATGAAAGTTGCACGACAAAGTCACACCAAACAAAAAACTAATACACGTGGCGAGCGAACCCAGGTCAAGGACATGACTATACGGACAATAAGGATGCTGACTAGCAACTGGTGTGATGACTGGCACAAGATTCAGCTGGGTTCAGAAAAGGTACCTTCGCTTCAGACTGTGTTTCCAAGCTAGCGGGCAGTGTTTCCGGGTTAAAGGTCACAGTACAGCTTTTTACAGCTAGAATGAACACATTTTACCAATGGTATCTGTAACCTAGTGGGTACGACGTTGGTTTTAGCGATCGAAGATACGATCGAGACTCAAAACTCATATTCCGTCCCACACACACATTTTTACAACTGCCAACCAAAAGTGTATGACCCCTGACCTTGGACAACTCCTCCAGCTTGCTCTTGGCGTACTCCAGGCTCTCTCTCTCCACGTGGTCGTGTGGCGTGTGAGCCAGCAGCTCGTGCAGTGTGATGATGTAGCGCGGTATCTGCAACAGGTCCGTGTACGTTAGCAGTGACATCACTTCCGCCTTGTCGTGTGCATAATGGAAACATGGACGACTTCCTTTCCCAACCCCCTCCCACTCTCCTCAACACGCACACGTTTATCTTTCTGCGTGAATGTTAGTGTGCGTGTGTGGGCGTGTATCCACACGGGTGGGGGTTCGTGGGTACACGCTGTACTGGTTGCCCTAGTATTTGCTGTGTATTTCTTTAGTCAGTTAACGTCGGGCCGGATGAGCGCTCAGATCTCTTTTTCATAAGGATAACTTTCACAGTCGGAAAGCTGATATCAACACCTATGCATCCTGCGCCAGGAAAGCACATCTTTTCATCATTGTTATTAATTTGCACTAGACTAACAACCTTACACCAAATTCTTATCCCACTAAACCCCTGCCACGAGTAAAATACCTGACCCCCCCCCCCCACAACGTTTTTAAACAGCAATGTCTGCAACGACAGAAAAATGTCTTGTTGTTGTCTCTTCAGCTGTCACGAGTGAAGAACCAACAGCATTGCGAGACTCAGGCAATCATTTATTACAGCCAACGCGAGAAAGCACAACTGGGTGGTGGTGTTTGCTAATGTATAATAATGCCAGTCAGCAACCAGTCTAAACGTCACATTGGGGGTGATAGAGGAAAATATAACGATGGGTGGACGAAGGCGTTAAAAAAGAAGGGTTTTTTTTGTTTTTTTAATAGCCCCATTTTAATTCAACTTTTTACACGGCGTGATTTTGACGATAACAAATGTTTCAAACCAGACGGCAACTTTGCATGTTCTACCTCACCAGACACTCTGTCGTGGTGTTTGAGGCAAAGGGGACGCCCACCTGCGGCGATCCGGATGAACAAGTTACGCAGGTCTCATACGACATGATCAAAACATCTGGTTAATAACCACTCCAACAGTCCCTATAAAAGTTTAATTGATTTCGAACGACAGATCTCGCTAACCTGTCCCTAACGACACTCTAACTAAAGCCTGTACGTCTGCGCACAGCAGGGCTCAACAGTTGTTGGCCATATCAATTTTTGTGTGTGGAGGGATTGGGGGTCATTTATGGGTATGCCAGTTCTTTACCGCGGCTTTCATTCAGTCTAGTCACACCGTGTCAAAACACCATTAGGCGCTGCGTGTTCATGTTTTCGGAATCTACGCCAAATGGATTCGAGAGAATGAATATATGAGCACAAATATCCAAATTGTTTAAAAAAAATTTGAAACTATTTTTGATCTTACTTCTGTTTTTCGCTGTGCCCTCATCTCGAAACGATCTGACTAAAATGCATCAACTACTTTTCGTATTCAGGTCAAGAAAATTTTACGCAAGCCGTTCGTCTTCGATCTCTTTAAGTTAAATAGCTCGATCATCTCCAACGGGTACACAGTGGGAACAGCTTTTGCGGTCTGGACCAACCAAACTCAAGACAGTAAGAACATCATTTGTTCGAAATACTGTTATCTTAGGTAATTATTTACCACAACACATATACTCAGACGCACGCACGTGTACACAGAAGAGAATAAAAAGTGTACTATGGGGGACAAAAGCAACCTTATCTCCACATCAAGAGCTGTTACAAAAAAGCAGATCGATTCCACGTGACTATAGTGACCAGTGGCCTATCGGGGCAGATGCTGGAGCCGATTAAAAACAAACCCAACGATGCCTGCATTATTTAAACCTCGCTCCTTTCTTTTTTCTTCCACCCATTTCACTTTTCCCTTTCTTCCTCTTTTTCTCTCCTACGTGCACTTTACTCCGAACACCATTCCCCCGCCCTCCACCACCACACACACACACACTATCAATAATCGTCACGTGATCTTTAAAAGGGATTTTGGCAGAATTCGTGGACGGGCTAAATGTTGTTATGGCTGGGTTTCATGTGCAGTCGTTTCTTCTGTTCACACGTAAAGCGATACATAAAATACACAGTGTAAATGGGTCTTACGACCACTTTTATGACCGCAATGACAGACAAATGTTAATGCAACCAATCCAGGCTGATCTGCCTGGTCATACATAGTGCCTAGAAGGGCCATTTCTAACTAGAAGAATGTGCGTTCCAGTTCGGCGAACGTGGGACATTTGTTCGATTAGTAAATGGCTTAAGACCCATTGACCTTGCGAAAGTTTTATCAGGTTCCCTTAATGAGGCGCGGCACAGTTATTTCGCCCTTTCTGTTCTACAGAACTGGGAAATTTTGGCAGGGAAAATAGCACCTAATTGGCTGAAATGATCACATAACTAATCACTTGACGACCATACTTGGAGGTCGGAAATTCTTAAGTTAAAGGGACCCAATCACTTCCGACTTTCCCTGCGTCATTTTAAAGAATCTGCCATAACCTTTTTTTTGTAAGGCAGAAGAGATGCATCCATGCAACCCAGCTCAGGCAAAGTTGTATTGATAGACTCAACATCTCTATATGCAAAAGCGCCCGTATAACAGAAAGTGCTAACAGCCTGTTTGCTAATGGAAAAGGTAGATCGACCGCAAAAGCAACCCAGCCCAGGGACGGACTACTTGATGTAATGCTCTCTTCTTTTCATCCGGAAGGTGAAGGGGTTGTGCGAGCTATTTCACTCTGTAGTAAAGATACGAGCGCTCATGCAACCCGATCCCACGGTCTGAAGGGTCAGGAGGCACATGCTTGTGCGCATGTCACATAGGAAGAACCAATTACACGCATGGACGAGTGCACGCGGCTCCCAATTTTAACAGTCAAAACAAAAACATTTTATAAATGGGGGAATGTTCTTTATAATCTATTAAACACGTATCAATACGAGAATAATTACATGTATGGCCTATATATATATATATACATTTGCATATACCAGATAATATCTGCACAAACAGTCGCAGAATGACGTTTACCTCCATACCAAAGTGGCACAAGTTATGACCAGTGTAATTTGTCGTCGTCGTAAATTAATTAACTCTTAATTTAAAACTGGAAAACTAGCCATGTTAAGAAAAACCTTGTACTCAGTCGTAGATGGCAGACTGAAAGCTAGTGACGAGAGCTACAGGTAGTGGCTGATAATGAACTACAGTGTTAGTCATGCTCTTTGGTGAATAAGCGAAATGCAGAGTGCAAATGTACGTAAGCAGACGTGTCAGCATCCATGCTGAACCACACACACACGTGCCCACGCACATCCTCGTTGGATAACTAAAACAAGGAAAAGAGGCGAGCAGCAAATGGAACAAGGGGACACTACTACTTGAACCAAGGGGACATTACAACTTGAATCAAGGGGACAGTACTACTTGAACCAAGGGGACAGTACTACTTGAACCAAGGGGACAGTACTACTTGAACCAAGGGGACAGTACTACTTGAACCAAGGGGACATTACAACTTGAATCAAGGGGACAGTACTACTTGAACCAAGGGGACACTACTACTTGAACCAAGGGGACAGTACTACTTGAACCAAGGGGACAGTACTACTTGAACCAAGGGGACAGTACTACTTGAAGACTGAGTACTCTTGACACCAGCGCCGTGAAACCTGACTAGCAGACACTACCACGAGGCAGAATAACAGGCTGTGAGTTTGGATGGAAAAGATTAGACATAACGTGACACAGGTCACGAAGGACATTGCACACCAAGACAGCAGGAACAGAAGAGAGAAGATATTACTCTGTGGGACACGGCCACATCACACTGTCGTGTTCAATTAAAAAAAAAGATTTACGCCAGTTGCAACACGAAAACACTTCTCGCACTCTAGCATGTAAATTTTATGCTTCTTGCACTATACCAAATAAACACTTCCTTATGTATTATCAGTTATTTCAGTCAATGCCCCCTCTTTTAATGACTGTGACCTACAAAAATTACATTCCAATAGAACACCGATTAAAAGGTTTAGGTATTGCTCGCACTTGCTGAAAGGAAAATGCTATAATCGTTGAAATTTTCATAGTTAAAAAAGTACTCTTACTGGACAGTTACATCAGGAACGAACAGGCTTACTGTGTACTTTATCGTTTAAGACGGTCGACAAACATATCATATCCATTTGTGTTTATTTTATAAATGCACACAAACTGAAAACTCTATAGATTCTCTTCTTCCCGTTAAGGGAAAGATATAGCAAGCTACTACATGACATACAAACACAGTTCAAAAATGCAAGCAGCCATTGTTGACTGATAATCTATTGGAAACCAGCATCCAGAGGATGTTTTGTGTTTAAAGGGAGAATGGAGAGGATATGATAATTTGGAGCAAAGTGGACCAAACAAAACAAAACAAAATAAAATAAAACAAAACAAACCAAGACGTCGATGCTCATACTAGAAAAAACTGATGGAAGAAGTAAGCAAAACGCGTGCAGGTGTGCATGCGTGCTTGGGTGTGCGAACGTGATGTGTGTACGTGCGTGCGTGAGAAAGGGGGGGGGGAAGAGAGGAAGATTTAGGAAGGGAGTGGAGGAGGGGTAGCGAGACGCGAGTGGAGGAGTGGGGGAGGTAGGGTTAGGGAGGGAGAGTAGGGGTGGAACAGAAGTGCAAGCAGGGAGACATGGATCTATGAAACAGTTCTTTGCGTTGACATGCGCATTCATTCCACTCCCACTTTAGATTGCTTCGTCAGTTCTTCGAGTCATGACCAGACCATATGCCAGGAAAACTGGAAGGCAGGGCCTATAATGCCTAACACAGTTGGAGCCATAAAAGGTGGAGTTATTGTAAAAACTTGAGACCACATTGCAGAGCAGTAAACACGGGAAAACGGGACGCGTAGGGAAGTCTCTAAACTCTTAGCACGAAAAACTGCGATTCTACTGAACAGAAAGGGCAAGGGGGAAAATTAAGGGACACAGGAGAAGTGAGTAATGGGAGACACCCGGATGTTCCCTGTAGACTTGTCGAGTGATATGCGTAGGGGGGGGGGGGGAACCGTTTCTTCGTAAGATCAGACTCTGACCACAATAAGTACGTCCCACAACTCCCGCAGTCTGGATATCTCCACACCCAGCCACCCAAAATCCTCTAGCTTCCGAGGAGTGTACTGTGTTTGCTCTGTACTCGTGGGCTGCCTGGTCTCTGTCCGAGCGCACGTGCACATTAGAAAGAACACTGTATAGGACTGAACAAACCCGTGACTTTAAGATGGCTATTACAAGAAAGTGGAAATCGTACGTGAGTGCGTGGGTAAGTACGTGCAAGTGTGTGAGAAACGAAAGAATATGAAGCCTCTGCGTAGAACTAAAGTTTAATGTTTGAGTGGAGCAAGTAGGCAGTCTACGCTAGACGGACGGACAAGAAAGCAAAGGAAGTGAAAGAGTAAACGAAAAGAAGAATCGATGTTACTAGCTGAACGAGCTCTGCTAGAAAAAAAGGGTGCGGCTGCTGTGACACACCCAACAAACATGTGTCACACACACACACACGCGCGCGCGCGCACACAGTAACACACTTGGAATTCACAAAACATGAGATCACACAAAGGTTTCCATCCACGAAAGACGACGTACAGAGCTGTGCCTACACAGCGAGAGAAAAGAGAAAGAGAGAGAGAGAATACCTACCTGATGCATAGGATAGGTAAGGAAAGTATCAAGGGTGCGGCCCTGGCACGCGGCTTTGTCAGGCTCACCATGGCGGTGGGATGTGACAGCGGGGTCGTATCTCTGTCTGAACATGGCTGCCTGTGGGACAAAGCACACACCATCCTCCTCCTCAGAGGCTGGACGTAATACCGACCCTCTCCTCTGCTGCTGTCGCAGATCGGGAGGCAGAGAGTCGCACAGGGTTAAAGAGAGAAAGAGGAGAGACGGGAAGGGAAACAGCCCATCAGGGAATGGTACCAGGAAGGCTATATAAAGCTGACGGAGGGTGAGGGAAAAATGAAGAAGGGAAAGTAGATTGGAAAAAGAAGGGAGGGGAAAAGACATAGGTAGGAAACAAGGGAGAGCATCAAGCAACTGGATTTTCTAAAGCACTGTGATTTACTGGGAAGAAAGGGTAAAGGGAAGTAACAACAAGTGCGCTAGCTAGAAAAACGTCAGATCGCAGGATGAAGGCTCAGATGCCCATTTCACCTTTGCACGCACACACATCTTAGACAAACGGTAATCCTCGGTACTGAATGTTCTTGTGCTGACACTTAGAAAATGGAATATTGGAATAGTGACTCGTAACAATCGTAAGACAAAATTGCTGTTGGCCAAGAACTTTTGGGAGCACGGTCAAGTCTGACTTACAGTATCTTTGAGCAAGCTGATAGTTTTAGAGTTTGGCATAAAACATTGATATCAACTAAGCATTAAACGTGTAGATGCAAAACCGCTACTTTCACCTTCCCCCTCCCACCTCCATACAGGAAACGACCCAATTTTACGTGTTTACTAAATTAGCTTATTAACATGTAAACGATTCATTGTATCACCGATATGATTTACAAAGAAGGCAACTGAGTTTTCTCCATGTAATTCTATACTGACGGTGCGTAAAATAACTGCACATAAAGATAAAATTAGTGAAGGGTGACTAATAAGGAACTAAAGGAAAAATGATTATATTGTAGATACAGGTGCAGTTAACGGAGGTGCATGCGTGACGCATGGAGGAGTACAAAATTCACCCTCGCCAACAACATCAAACAGATTATCTGGCTGTGCATGCTCAATACAAGACCTAATCTCCTAACTAAAATGGCAAAACAAATGGCCGCTATAGCATCTCTGTTTGTTTTGACTGTGGGCCTACGGATGATATGCAGTGTATTTCACCAACCCATGACGCCCCTACATCCGAATAAATCCATCTTCGATTTTCAATGTTCCTGAATGATTTATTTTGGCATTCCCTTCGCCTTGTCTGTTGAAACAGTCGAAGACCAAACGATGTATAGGATGGGGAAGAGGTCGGGGATCCCCCAAACAACATATAGTCGAGGTTTTGTGATCATTCTACATAAAAAAAAGGTGGGGTCTCCTGTCTGTCTGATCTGGAGAAGCGCATACATGACAGCCTGGAAAGTAGGGCTGGCTTACACGAAGGTCCGTAACTGCACTTTCCGTCGTAAGAGCAGTCCTTAGGTCTATTCGCCCTGCGTATTTGATCTGCGTCTTTACGTATGAACAGGAAATAAGAGCACGCATGCAAGCGAGTCCTGCAAAAGCTGATTTTTTGTTTTCGCTAGCGGCGCTATTAAAATGAGCAGAGAGAGAGAGAACAAGTCTTGCAGTCCTGTGTTTTACTGGCTTTACCTTTACGATCTGAGCAACAGCTACTTTGACAACTCTATTTTAAAAAAATACAAACGCAAAGTGCAGTTCTGCAAAGGTGGGATCGGGAAGTAAAAGTTGAAAATCATATAAAAATTTTAAATGGTTGCACAAAACTAGGAATAAACTAGTGTTAATTCTGTTTTTAAAAAACTACGAACTTTTTACCTGAAGGCCAAGTATCAGGTATCAGACGTGTCAAAGGCATGCAGGCGAAACGTACAGCGTAAGTAATTAATTAAGCAGATTAACTCTGCAGGTTACAGGAGCAAATGGTGACACATGTTGAAATGTGTGGCCGTCCGAGGCAGGAAGCTAAAGGGAAGCTACTCTAGCGCTTGGGCCAAGAGAAAGTTATTACAGCAAACAGGAGGTACTGCAGGTGCACGCATTCAAAGGGCAGCATGTTCGTGCAAAACAACTTATGGGTAGCTACAGCTATTTCGACTTCTAAGATATGCATCGTGCAGTTTAACTGACGTAGGTTTGAACAATGAACGCACAACAATCGCAGTCATGCCCACAATCTGCTTAAACGATTTCTCCCCCACTGACTTCTGTGCAGACACAACTCAAGGAGCTACAAAAGCTTTGCTGAAAATTAATATCTAGTCAGTAATAATTCGGAAAAATAAACGAAAATCTTTCGGTGCATGTGAACGATCACGAATAACAAAAACCCCGCTGCAGATGGCATGCCCCAGCAACGGTCTTAAACGCAAATTGTAAAGGCTGCAAAGTGACAGAGGCTTGAGGAGTCTAACCATAGTGCTGATTTCTGCTACCGACATTTACCAGCAGTTGTGCAGGAGGCTATCGAACACCAAACGAGGTCAGTCATACTCCACACGTCACGTTATATGTACTCTAGTCTTTTGCATGCTCATCTAAAAGAACTAATCACATGAACACGTTTCTAAGAGTGCATTGCTACTATGTGAACAGAGTTAGAGACAGGGTTGGTGTTAACTAGTTATATGACATCATTTTTCTTTTTAAAAAAGTTTTCCCACACAAATGAACTTCAAAAAATGCCGTATCATGTTAGCTAGAGACCTGGAGCTAGCGATGTCCCCAACAGATGCGCTACAGACTCGCAGTTATGACTGTAGCGGCAAAACGGATCGTGGACCTAGAGGGGAGGAGTGAAAACTAGGGGGATAGAGAAAGACAAGCAAAGACTGAGTAGGTGGGTGTGGGGATACAGAATTAAAGTGTCCGTACGTTTTGCAAGAACTGCCAGTCTGATAGCTGCAGTAAGATGGCCAGTGCAGACAGGAAGTTTAATGTCCGTTGGACGGCCATGGAGTCTGAACTATGTTAACTCAAAGACAATCCTTTGGCACTGCTGGATTTAAACCAGCAACCTTCCACGCACTCTGACAAATGTGGTGGGTCTCGCCATTGCCCTACAGTTCAATTAGTTGTACCCCTCAACGTGCAGCACAGCACGTTACTCTCTAATTAAGATTTTGGGTGTACAGCTACGTTACAGCCATTACAACATGTAACATGTTTTGTCATCTTCTGCGTTATAAATATTTGGAGAAGCTGGTGAGTTTTTTTGCAACAGCATACGTTCCTACAACGAAAACTTTGTTGTTGTTGTTTAGATTTTTGTTGTACAGCTAAGAAACAGGTTTGTCGCTTTGATCTTCCTCTAAAAAATGCAGGTGTAACTGTTGAGAACGAACTGTTAATTAAGCATCGTGCAAAGTCAGAATACTACTGTTATTGTCACACTACGGCAATGTTACCTTTTTATCTTGCTTATGGTATTACTACGTTCCTATAGCTACGGCCAACGTCACCGGATGTTACAGGACACATCAGTCTGTTAACACCTCCAGTTCTCCACAAGGTAAATAAGTAAGAAACTTATCTTTGAAGTAACTAGCCGACAAATCCCATGTTTTCCAGCGGAAAAGAAAAATAGGCTGTAATACACATTAGTCTCATAATCCAGCTGCAAGGCTAGTCAAACGTTTTGAGGGTAACCCAGATCTTCATTGAGGTTCGATATATCTTTCATCGTATATCTTACATCGTATATCTTACATCGTATATCTTACATCGTATATCCTGGACCCTTTCTCGTTGAGATGATGTGTCGAAATAAGTTCAAAATTAGCTGGAATCTCATTTTTGGAGACAGGTCAGATCTGCAGTTCTTAACCCAATTTTCTGGGGCCCTAATCTGACGTCATGAAACCAGCTTTTGCGGAATTATCGACAGAAAAGAGTCACAGCTTGCTTAGAACGACGGCGGGAACCCAGCCGTGAATTGGGAAGCACAAGGATTCTTTCTTTTTCTTTTTTTCCAGACATAAATTAGATTATCTTTTTTTTATAGGAAAAAACCAGGTCCTAGCAGAAACAAATGTTTCTATGACCCAAACATGGGTTCAAGACTGTTCGCGTCTGCCCTTCTGTGCATAAAAGCAATCATAAAAGCTGATCTTAATGAGGCAATCTTTTCATGGGCACACATTTCCTATCTGAGCCCTACGTTCCACAATATGTGTGTCTGCTTCTGGTGCGCTGTTTTATGATGTAGGACAACGACTAGCAGATTTCAAGTGCCACAGAACAGATCCTGCACTCTACGGGTGAAAAATGGTACATGTCACGTATTGTGTCCAGTAGGAGTAATAACATAGATTTACTTATAATTCACTTCTTGTTTTACATTGCTTGTAAAATGTCTGTGTTTAAGTGTGTATCTGGGCCGATTGTGTAACGGGCAAGATCAAGCTTACAAATCTCAGAGGGATCTTTCACACCTTGTAGCCCAGTCAAGGAAAAGCCATCAGCCAGAAAGTGCCGTTACTTTTTTTTATTTTGTGATTTTATTTGTGATTGTATTCTAATCCGATGCCCCTAGTGGTAATAGAATACAACGGTATTGTATCGTTAAATTGTATTGTATTGGTACCAACACGTCAAATGGATATTTGAGACATCGGTGACTGGAGACTCCAGGTGTGAATGCATGCGGCTGTTGCAGTGTTAGAATGAGGAAAGGTGTTGGTTTGACTCAACTTCTCTGGTTAGAAGGACGCTTCATCGGAAGACCAGTGGCTATAAAGAATCAGAATTCCGATCCGACAACGGATCGTAGGTGACTGAGCTTGTGTACTGAACGACTTCAGGGGTCAAGGGTTGACCTGGAGTGTCCCACCATGCGTTAGGTGTGTGGCATCAAAGACAGCGCAGTCCTATCCTCTGTGGGGTTGTAACAAGGTGATGATACTTTTGTATAACAACTGGTGTGTAGACCTAGCTTAGACTGACTTGTAGAAAAAGCTGGAGGGGTTTCCTTGATCGAAGAACCATCTCACTCATTGATATGCAAATGATACCCATCTTCCACTGCATTACTGAGTTATGTGACTTGTTGGGGACATTATATTGTAGGCGGATAGGAGCTCGAGTCAGATGAATGGATTAATATATCACAAATAAATTAACACAGTGATTCAATCTGCCTACGAATTATCGTCCTTCTGAGATCGATCGTGTGAGGATATGTACAAATTCAAGCCTGTGTGTTTGCGCTAAGCGGAATGAAATGTTATGACATCGGCTCGGATTCTATGTTCACTGGACCGTGCAAATAGCCACTGCTTTTCCACAATACGTTATGCGATCTTTCTCGGTCCACGGAAGTTGGCCCATTTTGTGTTCAGTTTATTTTATATTTAATTTCGCATTTCGACTACATTTGTACAAATATCGGGTGCCATAAAAGTTAAAAGCTTATGAGCTGGTGACTGCATAGAATCTAAAACATATCGCATGCAGCCGTCACACAATAGAGGTCGTGACAACAGTTCGGTTTGGTTTAAGACGTAGCTCCAGGTGCTTAGCTATGCAAGAAAGGCTAAGGCCTCTTGCCGCACGCACAGGTTAGGGAACGAAGGGCTGAGACCGCCTACATTTGACCTTCCAAGGAAGCGCCTGATTAAGATCAAGAACGTCCTTTTCCCCTGAACCACAGATTCCCGAAAGTAGCGGGGGAAGTCGGTAGCGATTAAGCCTGAAGAATTTCCTACTTCCATGAATGTTGTCAAGTGATCAGGCGTGTGACCTTTTCAGCCAACAGGCGCTGTTTTCCCTGCCGCAAATATCCAGTTTCTAGGACGGCAAGGGCAGGATAACTGTGTTGGGCCTCATGCAAATCTGGTATATTTTACGAGCAGGTGTGCATGTGGAGACACGAACGCCCCATGCACACCGGCCCTGAAACTGGCAGGTGTCCTACAGCATAACACGGAGGGCCCGCGCCGCCTTTACCTGGTGCATGGGATAGGTGAGAAAGGTCTCCAGGGTCCTGCCCTCGCAGGCCGGCTTCTCTTCATAGCGCTTGAGCAAGGCGTTGAACTCGTGCTTCTGTTTGTACTCGGCCAGCACCTGCAGGCTGTAGTGGTGGTTCCTGACGTACTCTTGGTAGATGCTTAGCATAGGTAGCAGCATGTCGAACAGGTCGCCTGGCCCACAAGAATGATTCAAAACAGGGAATTCTTTATTTATTCTTCATGTCTGTTGTCTGTCTGTTCGTCCGTCTTTGTCCTTTTGTCTTTCTTTCATTACGAATTAGTTCCTAGTATTCATTTAAAAAGAATGCTTTTTGGGCCATTGGACCGTTGGATAGGAAAACAATCGGCCGTTAGAGCTTTTAAGAGGTTGACACAATCAAGTACTTCACAGCCTCTCCCCCCCCCCCCAAAAAAAATGTGTCATTTGGAAGAATGCGTCTCCTGACATGATGCACCAACAATGCATTGCGCGGGGCAGAAGGGTACACACTGAAACGCGAGTGTCAGCTAGCAGTAGGGTTCGTCGAGTTGTAGAAGGGGAAGGGAAAAAAAGGAAAAAACTCAGGACATTTCCCCACGCAACCAGTGTGGGTCCTACTTTGTCGAACTTGATCGCTGTATGTGTGATTAGGTTCCGCAAAGCAGGACGCACACTATTCTGATCAAGGAAGGCTGCCCTTACCCAGCACAAGGGTTGGCCAGTTCTCCAAGCGAGCCGTCAAACCTTTCAAGAATATCTGGTGTAGGAACAGCAATGTCTCACTGTCAAATCGAGAAAGCATCTTATGTAGAAATGGCAATGTCTTAAATAACTTCTGAACAGAAAAATCCAAAGCAAACAGTGGGGAAATCAAAGACTCAGAACATAAAAAAGAGAAGAGGGAGAAGTGAGTAATAACAAATTGACGTTTAATAACAAAATATTTAACAACAAAATATAATAAGAACAAAATGTTATTATTGAAAGAGATCTACTTTTACCTTTACCAAAAGAGGGAAAACCTTGAAGAGCAGAAGAAAAAGACATACAGGAAGTTACTGAATAGCACATCGATGCCAAAGCCAGAACTTCGAATCATGCAGCATCGTTCTAGCGGCAATGATCACAAAAATAGAAACGAAGTGGAAAAAGTGAAAGAAAGAAAGAAAGAAGTAACGAAAGAAGGAAAGAAAGAAGGAGGTAATGAAAGAAGGAAGTAGGCAGGAAAAGAAAGAAAGAAAAAAAATTCAGGTAAAGAGAGATAGAAAAAGAACGAAAAATTGAAAGAAGACAAAACGAAAGGAAAAGAAAAAAGAAGCAGTATTCGTCAGCCAGTCGTCCACTCTGAACTCAAAATCCTTACAACAGCTCCCAATCCTGTTCACCTGTTGAGAAAAATAGAGTTGACGTCTTCGTGGGTTACAGGTGGTTTCTTGGAGCTGGCGGCCATTCGGAGCGGTCGCAGGAAGCACGTGACCAGGCAGGACAGCTGGCGGTTGTACTCCTCCTCGCATTCCACCATCGAAAAGACGATGGAGTTCCGCTTGCGCATGCTCTCTGCGTGTGGCGACCGGATGTACAGCTCCACGATCTGTTTCCACCGACGACGACACAGCCAGCCACGGAAAAAGCTTTGCACCTGGTACACGGAGCGCAACGTGCTGGCGTCACGTGACAGTTTGGATGTCCCAACGGGAGACTTAGAAAGCTCTCTTCTACCCTCTCTACCATCCCTTCGCGCTCTCCCTACTTCTTTCAAATGTAAAAACAGAACTAAAAGACTCTTTTTAGTTGTGCTCGCTCGAAACCCAGAGCTACTAAGATGAAGTTTTGGTTCAACTCATTAAATGAACAAACAAAAAAGGATTTAAAAACAACAACAACAACATCACGAACAAACAAACGAAGAAACAAGTAGGATTTACCATTTAACGATCGAAGAACTGCCTCAATCTTTTTTTAGAGTACTTCAAAGATATTAAGCTAACATATAGAACTTCCCATAGAATTCTTTCCCATTACTACGTATAGCGATGAAATAGCTGCCTGGAAAGTCTTTGTCTTGCTGTTATCTTAAATTAAGTTTTTGTCAAGGTGGTCAGGGGCTGCTTTGACGTTATTTTCTCGTCATTTGACATCGATAATGAGAAAGGGATATGACGTACAAGAACTCATCACAATGCTATGTAATTAAAGTTTCTCTTTAGTAGATAAACCCAAATTTCCTGCCAAGCGTAGATTTGCCGCACGAGAAAAAAAATGAGAGGGTGGGTGGATGGAGAACAGGCTTGAACGAAAACTTCATCTTGAGCTTTATAGTATTAGCAGTCTGTATTCATACGTCGTCTCGTTAATAATAGCATCTCCCTGTTTTAGTCATTAATCTAACCAGTTTCTTTGTCTTAAAACCGTAAATCAAACGTGACAGAATTATGTTTAATTAATTTAAAAAAATCATTTAGTTTACAAATTTTGATTAATTGAAATTAACAATTATAAGAAATTGTTTTGTTTCTGTTGTGGGTTTTTTTTCCACTGAAGCCTAGAAGATACCCTCACTTTGAAAGAGTTTATTTCCAACCACAAGACAGGTCACTTGCCATAAAACGTGAATATCAGGACATCGCAGCCTGTTTAAATTCGCATAAACTCACGTTTTCAGGCATTTGTAAATAGTATGTCACCATAATATGACACTTGAAACAACTTTCAAGCGGGGTTTTCAAGCATCAGCAAGGAGACTGTTCGGAACTATTTCAGCAATCAGCGGACGACATGAAGCGAAAACGGAACTCCAAAAGGCAAACTAAAATAAAGGCATACAGCTTCAAATAAAGAAATGTCTTGACAAAAAGTTGATGTTTTCGCGATATCCAGCATTCTAGTAATAACACGTAATAACACCCTATACTCTTAGCTGAACATTCTATGCAGTCACGCTCGGGACTTCTCGTTCACAGCTGCGTTCGTGTTCAAAATGAAACATCCGAAATAACAAACATTTTAGATAATGCTCAGAACGTGTGTTTCAGGCTGAACATCCATGAAGGCACTCAACTTCTCCAGCAGCAGGATCTATGTTCTAAACTAACCGTTCACCATGGTTCTAACAATTCCAGACAGAACTTACACAGTAAAAGTAATATTTTAGACTAGATATCAACGACAGAACTGAAGCTCTGACTAACAATGCCAGACTAACAATCCACAACAGAACGCATGTTTTAAACTGGATATCCAGAACAGAGTTCATGTTGTAGACTGAATGTCACCGGTACCGTTTTAAAATCACCAGCCACCACAACATGCGTTGTTTCATTTTTTCCAGCACCCACAGTTGCACATTACTAGGTGCACTTATGTTTTAGACAAAGAATTCCCACCAGCACACATCTTGGTTAGGGCTGAACATCAGCATTAGCACCCATTGTCTTCAGGTCTGAATATTAGTATTAGCATCCATCTTGTTCTGGCCAGAACATCAGTGTTAGCCCCCATCATGTTCTGGTCTTAAAAAAAATTAGCATTAACGCGCATCGTGTTCTGGTCTGAACATTAGCATTAGCAAACATCGTGTTCCTGTATGAACAACAACAGCAGTATCCATGCTCTGGACTGAAAAACGACGACATCAACTGTTTTCATCCTGTGTAACATTTGCTATGCAAATATAACATCTATTTGTATATTGTATATGTACACAATCTACAAATATAACAGTACTGTGCTCCAGTCTAAAGCGAAATATAATTTCACTGGGTAATCTGTTAGCAGCAACTTGCACTTCTGCAGCGCAGAACACATCTAAAAACGCAGTCGACAGACTATAACTAGACTACAAACTATGGCTAGCCGATAGCCCACAACGCTTACATCTTGAAGTACAACTGAGGATGGAGGTGACACGCTTTCATTACGAGGGAAAGTGTTTTTCCGAAGAAATAAAAAAACAACAACCGTCTACAGGTCTTGGAAACAAAAGAGGCAATGCTGGCTACAGCTATGTGGAGGTATGCAGGGTGCTAGCTACTAGCTCGCACGAATATCAACCGAATTATCAGCTCTGTCTATGGGACAAAGGTACGACTGAACAGAACTCATTCTACACTAAAACTAAGGCCACGGCCCACAAGGACACAGGAGACAAAGGTATTAAACTAGATTATCAACCATGTTACCCAAAATAAAACGTTTGTATCAAAGCACACGTTTAAAGGAATTTCTTTACGATTGGCTTCTTTTGTTTGTTTGTTTTTTGTTTTAGATGACGGATAAAACATTGATTAATCAATCAACTGACAGATCCAGTAATGAATATTTTTTCCGACAGATTTAAATGCCAGGGAGGAGGTTGTTTGGTTATTTAAGAGATCCATCTTAAGACTAGGGCTAGGAGGGAAAGAAGGATGCAGGAGAAACAGGAAGAAAACCGAAATACCCGGAGAATTATCCCCGAGGTGTAGTTAGCCTTGTAAGCGGCTAGAGAAAGAAAGTGTCGCGGACACAGTTTCCGGACACAATCCTCAGTGGCAGCTAAACACCCGTTTCTGCCGGTCTGCATGGCAATGAGCTACTACAACGAAACAAAGAGACGAAAGATTATAAAGGATAAATACATATTCATCCATCTCTTCCTCTATCCATCCATCCACCCATCCAAACCAGATGCGGATGCTCTTTTGAACTATAGAACATTTATTTATTTATTTATACCAACTGATTTTTTTAGCTGTAAAATATTTACTTGTACCAGACCCCTGAAATTAAAAAAAAATCTGTTTTTTTTAAAGATCTGAGGGTCCTAAAGGCCTCTCGCCTATTTCGGCATAATTGAACTCCGCATACATTCATACATCCATGCATGCATACTGTACATACGTACGTACACACACGCACACAGACACAAATTAAAAATGGATACTGCGCAAAGATACGCACAACAATAAATATTAGAAGAGGATTTTTGAGAAATATAATATGAGACTGTTCTTTTGGTAAATCTGAACTGTGATGCAGGAAGGATGATCACTTACGGAAAAATTATTTATTGCCTAGATAGAAGATTCTAAATTTCGGACTTACTTGAAATCTTTTAGGTCATTAGCAAGGGCCTCATGGGACATGGCCTTTACTACTGCGGGGACAAGCGAGGTTGGGATTAAGGGGAGATAAGAGTGAGTAACCCACAGATGTCGCCACCTTTTTGATTTTCTTCAGCTCGTCTGTCTCTTCTTCCACCTTCGTGTTTGACGCCACTTCCTTTTTGAACTGCTGCAACTGTAGAACAAACAATCATTCACGTAAAAAGCGATGTTTTTCGTGGAAAGTTCTTCATGTTTTACGAAGTTTACTGTCAAAATTTTGCTCCATATTTTCATGTTTACTTTATAGTTTACTCCTCTCTGCTCTGCTGTCCTCGTAATACTTCTCTCGCCATCTTTCCATCCATTTAACAAATTTGCAAGCGCGCATACTCACTCAGAAACATTTTCTCTCTCTCTCTGACTCATTTACATTCTGCGTGGACTCGTACAGACACGCGAGAGAGCGAGAGAGAGAAGAGAGAGAGAAAGAACAGAGAGAGAGAGGCAGGCAGAAAAAAGAGGGGTGAGAGAAAAAGACAGAGGCAGGATGAGAAAAAAGATGTGCGTGGTAAACAAGAAAGAAAAAAGACAGGGAAAGGGTTAACAAAGCATTAGATAGTGCACCTCTTCTTTGAGTTTCTTGACTTCAGCTGCCAATTCCTCCGTCTGCTGTACGTAATGCCATTTCGCCTGACGCTCACTGTCCAGAATCTGCAGCAAGTGCAGGTGCTTCTGTTCCAGCTCCTCCTTCTGCTCCAAAACCTTGCTGTAACTGTCCCCAAAAAGTAATGGTGGCTTGAATTTCATGGGAGCACACAAAACTGCCTTCAGAGATGACCAGACTCAATAAGGTAACACTTCATTTTTGATCAGAAATAAACTCTCTCTGTCTCCCTGCCTCCATCCGTTTATTCTTTCCTTTCAATCTCCGAACAGTGATCTATCCAACGAACACTGTCTATCTGGCTGTATCACACATTAGAGGTCTCCATTCGATTCACTAGCTTCTTCTTTCTTCTTCTTTCAGTTAACACTCTCAGAACGGGAGATCAGAGGGAGTGGGGGTAAAAGATTTTGCTAGAGCATAATACGATAAACAGAAGCACTATACCGACTAATCTACATTAATGTGCGACGTCTTTAAAGAAATATGTTCAATTAAACTTAATGCTGTTCAGTTTAATTGACAAACTACTACCTTGTGGTCGCATTTTTATAAGTAGCAATTGTCGAAAAGTACAGAAACACAACACTGACAGGTTCTTGACGAGACGCATTGGTATACTCATAGGTTCAAGGGTGTAAGACACACAATCATCGTTACGAAAAGGTCGAGTTGCCGGTAAGGGAGGCGACCTAGCTTATAACAGCCGAACTGTAAAATTTGAGTATTTTCCCCTACTCCTGCAATACACGTGATTTGCGTCCTTTTACAGCTTGCGTAGGTGGTGCCAGATGAACCGAGTTCAAAACGTGGGAGTGCCGGTGTTGTGTATAGGAAAGTAGATTATGTTTGTGCCTGCAGTTCACGGTCGAAGGACTATACAATAAATGACCCTAGAATCGCTAACAGGAATGGATTTCAGCAGAATGCATATAGGTTGTCCAGACCAAGACATCTTTTAGAAAATCGCTGGACAGAGAAACATTAATTTTATTGCCCCCAGTGCACTTTCATTTCCTGTCTTTTTTCCTTACAATAGAAGTTTTAAGTGGATGAACAAAAAAGTGGAACTGGAACAAATGAACAGGAGTACTCTTCTGCGCAAACGTTCGATGAGGACAGTTCTGGCAGTAAATGCGTATGGAAGCTCAGGATTTTTGGCTGTCATTCACCATAATTCTTGAAAACGTATATAAGTTCCAAAGAAATCAAAATGAAAATAACTTTGTTTGAATATGACAAACAATAAAATTCAAGCAGCAGAAATCTCCATCATAAACAAAACCTTTCTATCAGTTATATTTTCATGAAGAATCCAGGCCAGGTAGGTGCCAGCCTACAAACAGACTGATCCACCTCCTGCAGGTAGGATAATCATCAAGGCAACTATAGTCAGCGCGATGCCCAAGGTCGATAAACTCTGCTACAATCAATCAGTCGCAGCAGGAAATTGATGACAAAAGAACCTCTCTGTCGGGGGCTACAGCGATTCATGGCTAATCCTATATTTGCGGAGTCCCCGTGGTGCGTCACGTTTGGGCTGTATGTCGCTTCGTTATACAAATCGTGGTGGCATGGCCTGCACGGCCATTGGTGGGTCGACTAATTGATGGGTTGCTGAGTAAGGACACTGCCGAGGTTTTTCGAGGCTGCTGACTGAAAGCGAACATTTGCTACAGCTCTCGCAACGCCAGTAACAATTAATTGCAATAATAACGGCAGCTGCGAGAACAGCTGGGCTGGGGCTTCTGTGAGGGGATCCGCATCGTTACTGATGTCTTTTGGCCACATCCAGGTGCAAGACTACGGTTATTGTTGCCGTCGTGGTGTCAAGCTCACCACCTCCCCCCCCCCCCCGTATCTCTGTCACCGTTCCTCCCCTAGTATTTTTTCCCTCCTATTTGTCACAGCCTCATCTTTCTTTGGTTTCTCGCTTTCCGATTTCACCTCCTCTCCCTTGTATTCTTCTTCAAGAAACAAATGACAATACAATCTTGGACTAGGATTTACAATGGCAGTTACAGGCATGTATGCTGGCACAGATAATTTCCGGACCCATCAACACACACAATTACATATGGGCAACGTGCCACCAACAAAGAAAGGCTTCAGGCCATGGAATCTTTTACTTTCAGATCTCCTTTGTTTGACAGGACTGAGCATTATTTGAGGCACTTCATCTTCAGGCCAGACGAGACATGTCGGTAGTCTTAGCGAAAAGCTTAAAAGCTTTCAACGCTTCGCGCGCTGACAAGAGTAGAAATGCTTCGCGGAGCGCACTTCAGCTCGTGCGGCTGCGTCATCAAGATCAGAGGCCGACTCTTCCTGTCTCAGACGTCAGCGCCGACCATCTGCGCAGGCGCGTTCTGTGATTGACAGGCTGGGTCGGGTTTTCTCGCAGCTGCGAATGTCGGAGACCTATAACCAGCATAACTGAAGACGAATGTTTACACAGCAGTTTAAAAAAATTCCCGATGTGGCGTGGAAAGGACAGAAATGTCGCAGTTGATCAGTCTGGCAAATGGAGTGGTAATGGAGGCTAGTATCTAAGCATCGGTTACAGTATAGTCGCTCAGCTAGCGAATTGCTCCATTGTGCTCTCAACAGATCGATGGAATGCTTTATTCGCTCAGGCATCTGCTGAATACTACCTTATACCGTCCAGTAAAAGGACTACTTTATTATATACCAAAGAATAAAACACATATGATGCTGCATCAACCAGTGTATGACCAATAGAGGTATGACGACTGGATTATTTTTGTTCAACTAGATTGAAACCTATTTTCTGATTTCTCGGTCAAACACAGATTCCCCCACCTTTTTTTTAACCAGTGAACAACCTATTTCTCTCTATCTCATATCTACCTGCCTTGAATTTTCTCAGTCATAAGTGACAGTTGCCTAATCTGTCAACGAACGAATGATCTGTTTATGTTCTGCCAGCTACTAATCTAGGGACCCAGTTTATTCTCTAGTATTGTGGAATAATTTATTCTCTCTGAAACAAAGGTCCTTCTTTTATCCAAGCTTTCTAAAGTAATGAATTGTATCTGCTTTATGCTATCTCAACGACTAAAAGACTACATTCTCTGACACTTGAATAACCGGCTTATTGCTCTAGATCTCAGACAATAAATGGCATCCTTTTTTTTCTCCTAGTCTATTAAGGATGTGTACTCTCTGAACCTGTGACAATTATACATTCTCCCAGCTGGGGAAAGGACACATCGCGTGTTCTCTCAACCAGTGACACGACACTGCGTGTTCTCTCAACTAATGAATGCCCGACTTTACACTCTCAACCAGTGACACGACACACTGCGTGTTCTCTCAACCAATGAATGCCGGACTGTACACTCTCAACCAGTGACACGACACACTGCGTGTTCTCTCAACTAATGAATGCCCGACTTTAAACTCTCAACCAGTGACACGACACTCTGCGTGTTCTCTCAACTAATGAATGCCGACTTTACACTCTCAACCAGTGACACGACACAATGCGTGTTCTCTCCACCAATGAAATTGTCTGCCCTTCGTCTTCAGCAGCCAAAATGATCAGCTGCACCCCCTTCCCCATTCCTCTGCGGCTACCCTCCCGCTCCTTGTCCTCCTCCTGAATGTGAAAAGGTGACGTCAGTGCAGACCTCATAAATAAATCTGGCGTGACTTTTTTGACAAAAGTATTTACTGTGGGTGTAGTTTGCGGCACACTTAGAGGTGTCAGGTGAGGTGGCAAATATCCCCGCAAGCATGTACCGACAATGATATCGTCCCATCAATCCCTGGCATGGAGTTGGGGGGGTGGGGTGGAATACTAAGTCAGCAAAAGCTCTGTAGTCACGCGCACCAGTGCATGCAAGAAGAAGGATAGGATAGGGTGGAGGCAGGGGAGTAGGGAAGAAAAAAAAACGATGGCAGGTATTTTGCAGATTGCTTATTTATACATGTTCAAAACAGCCTGCGGGCAGTATTATCACAACACCACCAAAGCTGACAACTGACTGAAAACTACTCAGCCTGATGCCAGCGAGCAGGGACGTTTCTCGCGTCTAGTGAAAGACAGCGAGCTTTTTATTTAAAAAAAATTCAGCAACCTTTCCGGAATTATACAGACAGTAAAATTATGTAAAACGCAGGGACAGTTCGAATACATTCATGTTCTAGAACTGTAGTGAAGTTCTCAAAATGAGGGATGCTTCTACATTCACAATGTCACTACTAGAAATTAGAGCGACGTTTCTAGAATTACAGCCACGTATATTTAATTATAGTCACGTTTCTAAATGTACAACGACAACAATTACAGTGACCTTCCCAAAAACAGCAATAACTTTTCTAAAATCATTGACTCTTCGCAAAACTATGCATCTCTAGTTGTGTTAAAGTACAGTGGCCTTTTTAGAACTACACTGATGATTCTATAATTACACCCCTGCAAGAACGGCATTCAGGATGACATTTTGTGCTCGTCGATTTTAACCAAGTCTCAGTGATTCAGCTTTCTCTCTCTCTCAGCAACTTTCTCCCCTCTTTGCCCCCACCCAACCCGCGTCCGCGTTCATTGTGTGCTACATTCTGCCCTGGGCTTATTTGAATTATTTAAATAAAGGTTTGCTAATACTGGAGGGCGTGGTGGGAAGAGGGATAACTAGAGGTTAAACAAGGGAGTGGTTGTTGAAGATTCTTATCACACGTTACAGCAGGTTAGGGAAAATCGAAGATTTCGCACTATGGCAGGGATAGAGACAGATCACCTGTGCACTGAGACGTCCACCAAGTTAGTGGCTGCAGTAAGGTGCCAGTTTACTCTTCGGGGATGGACACCGATACAGTCTGAACAATGTTCAACTCAGCTCCACGATGTACACTTGGCCACTGATGGATTCGAACCCGGAATCTTCCACACCCTGGTCTGACGTTCTGCCAAGGAGCTATCCCCTCTTCACAGTGCATTTGCCCTACCTCGGCCATTTTGTACCCTGGCCGCTAGAGTACTGACCTCGAGGGAAGTGCTGCGCCATCTGGTAGGAGAGAATGAAAGGGAGGCGACTCTAGGAAGTCTCTGTCATTAGCGCAACCGCGACGGTTGCTGCTCGATCGACGAGCCAGTGTTGACTGCTGATGGTGTTTCCTGTTTGATTTGAGGCATCAGTACAGCCCGCTGTTCCCTTTCCTAAGTGGTTCTTCATCTGGTCAAGGTTCTCCGTAACAGATCTCATTGTCTAGACTTTATGTTTCATGATCTCGTACTGAGATCTATACAACGCACTTTAGTTCTCTATCCCCTCCCTCACACATAATCTCTCAGCTTCGAATTTAACACCGTTCATCGTGATATGTTGGAAGCGGACTGCGTTCACACAGTTCGATGCAGTCGAATGAAACCAGCAGCGAAAGAACAAATCTAAATGTCAAGAACAATAACAGCAGCAGTAGCAAAATCTCAACAGCAAAAAAAGCAATTAAAAGCGAGTCAACAGCTTTGACCATGGCAAAACATGGCCTGGAACTAGCCCAACTGTTCGCAAGAAAAACGAGACGTAACGGCGCTGGAAGTGGCAGATTTTTCGCCGATGTCTCAACGAGGAGAACGTGTTAAGAAACACAGCCTTGATCGAAATCAGAGGGACTCCTTGAACTGAGGAAAAATAATCCATTTAGGCTGCCTTTTTTCCACCTCGATCTGTTTACAATCAATGTGTTGCAAAGCTCCCTGAATTTTTTTAAAACTTTCTATAGGAGTACTTAACATCGTAAGGAAAAATATTTGCTTCATTGGAAAGGGATATTATTAGCTGTATCTCTTGCACTCTTTGAATTAACTCTAAAGCAACAGCTTCGGCTTTTCAAGATGTTTGGTGAACAGACTGACAGGTTAGAGTACCCCATAACCAAAATGGCCGCGCGAAGCAAAAGGAAATTTGGCGCCATTGTCGCTTCGGCATATACCACACACAGCTCAGCTATTTGAAGTAAATACAGTCAAATATGACATTTTAGAATGAGGACAGTGGATTTTTTAATTGTACACAATGCATTCAGTGTACATATGGAAGTGAAAAGTGTAATTTACAATCACCATCATTATCTTGTTATTTTTGTACAAGTTTGCCACAGCTTTGGACACCAGAAACACCTCAATTTGTGAAGAAATTGTGACCTTCAAGTGTGGAAGTCTGCTTTATTTCACATTGAAGCCTTCACCAACTGATTCAAAATGGAATATGCCTGATTGTTGGATTTATTTACATTGCTGAAGTGTACAAGCACATGGAATTTGTTCAAATTTTTCATTTCGTGGAAACAGTGACTACCTTGAGACTAAATAGTAAATACGAATTAACATTTTCTTTAAAAATTATTTACAAGAATTTTGGTGTCCTAAAACTGAATTTTTAAAAAACAAAGTTAATTACTACAAATAAAGCCGTTTACAAACATATAAATTGTTAACTTAAATAAAAATCTATGGTGTTTTAAGGGGTTTCCATATCTCTTGGCCCGCGGGTCCTAACTTCAACCCCCCCCCCACCTCTTTTCCTTCTCCCTCGAGGTGAATTTTAAAGAAGAGAAGACGGAGGACATGTGGTGACGTCAAAATTTATATGGTTAACAGCAAGCGATGCGAGGTCGCCACCTGCTGACTCTCGCCTTCCTCGCATGTATAAAACTAGCCTCTGCGCAACTCTGACCCTCGTATCTCGAATGAAGACGATCGGAATCGCTGAGGCATCTTCCAGCCTCAGGAGAAGTCCAGTCTGGTTTTTTTTTTTTTTTGCTCCGGCGTCACCAGCAGCAGCAGCGACATGCATGCCACTGCAGACAATGGTATGTTGGGCGGAGCACCTTTCGGCCGAAAGTGTGGTTTAACAGGACACCACGACCAATCAATGCAGGGAAAGTAAAAGTACTTCTTGCTTGCGCGCGCACGCTGAGAAGGTGAGTGAAGCAACATACCCATATTTCCTGTCCGAGAAAAAGATCGACTATGATTCGGCAATTGGTCTAAACAAACCAGTGCCGTTAGTAGTCATTAGACTCACCTGGCCCTCTTGATGGCGTCGATCCAGGCATTGCATTCGGCCTCCGAGTCGCTACGCAAATCGTACTGCCGCTGACCTTCGCTCTTGTACGTAATGGTGAAGCAGTGCTGCAACACAGAGGTATACAGGTCGAAATCCAATGCATTTTGCCCGCCTCGTCTTCATTACCGACCGCTAGAGCAACCATGCAGCTACCAGCCAACCAACCATCACATCTTCATCACAACGAAAAGATAAACAGATAAAAACGAAGAAAAGAAAGACAGAAAAGTGTGCAACTAGCACACCAGTTTTTGTTCAGGAGTTTGATTTGAACTATCGATCTTGCATTCCCAGCTGGTCGACTGTTAGCTGAGAACAGGCCAGACAGCAAAGGGCAAGCCACGTGTGACACTTCAAACAATAAAGCTGAACTGAATCAGCGTCCGTCTAGAGACTTACAGCGGTCGGCAAAATCAGATTAGGGGCTGACCTGGGTGACGAGGTGTCCAGACTGCACCAAGCTAGCACCCCCTCCCTCCCTTCTCTCTTCTCACCTTCCTACTTTCTTCCTCGGCCAATGAACCGCACCTGCAAGGAATGCTCAGAATGGTGTGCTGTGTTCGTTCCACTAAACTCTGCAGTGTGGAGAGAGGCTTGTTGTATGCTCAGCAACTAACGCTTTTATCACTGCAAGCAGAGGGAACCTTAAACAGTTTATTGCTAGACATGTCTGAACAAGAATTTTCCCCAGTTTCGTTTTTATGAAACGAGATGTTTGTTTCAAGCATAACCATCCGCACTCTTGTGTCGTTTTTCTAACTTATTTTAGATGAACGCCGATGAGGCGTTTGTGCAACTCGTTTCAGGCTACACCACACATGGCCATACAGATTTCTGTCGCGGCCAACCAGTTCTCTGAAATAATTGGTAGAGAATCATCGGACTTGGCCTCAAGGCGAGGTATTCATAATCTGACAACGAACACGGAAGGAGGAAGAGGGAAGTTTCCGACACTCGTAAGAATGCCATTTGCTGTCAGTAGTGGCTATCGGTCAAAAGACACTCTAAAGCCTCCTCCCCCTCCAAAAAAACAGAAGGTACAAGTTCTCCACAGTCTCGGAATAGACCCATCCTTCACATGGTTGCCAGTATATTACAAAAGGATAACCAGACGATAAAATACTACACTGCACACATTATTGCTAAACTAGAGAACCCACCGCCACGGGTGTCAGTGTTGCGGTTTGAATCCAGTAGTGGCCAAAGACTACGTATGTTGGAGTTAAACAATCTGCAGACTCTCTATAACTAGCACTCCTGCACTGAACGTCTTTCTGCAGCTGTCAGTTTGGTGGGTGCTTGAATGCAAAACCCTCATATTCCCTCCGTGATGTTGCCGTAGCTGTTTCCACGGCTTTAATTCTCCCCACCCCCACCGCAAAACATCCAACCAACCACACAGCCCAAACACGTGTTACCTACATGAGACGTGTTACCTGCATCAGACATCCTCATCTCGCCAAAAATACTGTAATCCTAGGTCAGCAGAAACCATACTCTTTTCATTTAATCTTATTTCAATTCTAAAAATATTTCTTGAGCATATTACGTTTGCTTTGTTCGCAACACCGAATGTTCTTATCATTAGGAAACGGCATCTTTGCCAGCGAGTGCTTAAGTTATCTCGCGCGCATGCGTGAGTGCGTGTGACCACGAATGCGTGAATGAGTGAGCAGCTGAATGAAGACAGTGATCATGAACGAGCGAGGAATTACGTGAAAAGGGGCAGAAGGCATGTTTGGATCCGACAGAACTGAAAATAAGGTGACGGCGCTCAACTGAGTACGAGACACCCGCGAGTGGACGCGCGTGAGCTTATTTATGTTCGGGGTGTACGCGCGTGCAGACAAAGCCAATAATGTATTACGGCAGCCGGGAACTGAACCTGTCGGTTTATTTGTCATCGTCAGCCATCATCCTAACCGCGATCCTTACCCACGCCATCTCCCTCACTATCAGAATTCATTCTGAATACAACTCTTGACTCAGTGCACGGACTGTAGTCTGGCTGTCTACATTCATCGTTTCTGAAAATTTCATCCTGAAAACCTCCGGTCAGAATGTCGAAGACTCCCCGATACTAGCTGATTGCACAACAATATAGAATATCGATCCCATCTCTCCATGGGCCTGGTCCAGTCACACCGTACAGCCGTAGCCGGGGCGATGTCGACGAGTAATCACCCGCAGTCCCACTACATGTCACATGTCAACTGCTCCCGCAAGGGAGAGAATTTCCCTTTCAAACCAGGCGTCAGCTGGTTCCCCCTGTAGACTAATCCCTCATGGTCGACCCCAAGTTCCGTCATGAAACTTTCTTAAACATGTCATGATTCCTTTTTTGGCGAAGAGCTCTGGAGAATGGATCACAATCTCAGGTGTGTCGTAAACTGTCATCAATACTCTGAAAGAAAGGAGGGAAGGGGGGATGGTGGAGGCATAATCCCTAGAGATAATATAGGTGTTAACAGGTGGGGTAATCCTGTAAAGCTCAAGAACATCTCTCTCGTTTAAGCCCATCCCCCTTTGCGCCCAGAACTTAAAAAAAAAAGTAATCAAGAAGTAGGAGCCGCCACATCTATATCCTCCTCCTTCTCCTCCTCATCATCATCATGAGCAGCAGCAGCAGAAGAAGAGGAAGAAAAGAAGAAAAAGGGGTAAAAAAGGGAAAGTCTGCCCAGCAGGCTCAAATTTTTAATTAAAGAATCTTTCGGATGTCGCTCAATGTTTTGTGCATCCATTGTGGCATTGTGAAACGCTAATCGCCTTTGTTAGATGCGTCTCCGTGCATATGACGTTTCTCGATCGCCGCAACATTAACTTTCTCGTTTTCAAACATGCACAGAGGCTTCCTTCAAGATCGCACCTCCTCTAACATTAGATATCTAGTTTGACTTACTGTCGCCCCCTATCCCTTCCACACTTCACTTCATAAACTACTGCCTGTCCTCGAGCTCACATGGCTAGAACAAATGTCTACGACCAAGTCGGGTTGCGAATCTTCATAACCCAGTGCCGATGTCCCTTGGGACAGCTAAAACTAATCTTCCACAGTTCAACCTCGGCATCAGCTGGAGGAATCCACGGCTGACACATGCTTGGAACGATGGACGCCAAGGAAATGTCACCTCAGACACCGCTTCTTTAGGGACAAACCAGCCACAGAGCAATAAACCCATGAAGACCATAAGCAAAATGAACTGGAAGCGACGGAACTGCAACGCCTGAACGCTCCACATTAGGCCTGCCCGTGGATTCGCCGCTCCTTTCCGAAAACAAAGCGAAAGGAAATGATGCATAACGCAAAACGAAAGGAAACGAAACAAAACAAAGCGCGAATACCTGATTACTGGGCTACCGCCGAGCTGTATTCGAGCATGAAAAATAACATTTTTATCTGACTCGGCAAAGAGGATTAGAAAACCTCGCCAGCACCGGTAACCAAATAATTTCCTCTTTGATTCTCGTGCGGGATCGACAGGTCTTCAAAAAGAAAAGAAAAAAAAAACCCACTCCGCTGGGCTGCAGTGTAACGTTGGCTTACAACCTAACAGCCCCGCGCGCTATCGTGCACAATCGCCGGGACACAGAAGTAAACTATAAGTAGATGTACGAGGTTCAGTCTGGTGGAACTCGATCCGTTTACAGCTTTCGGTTTTGATTTCAGCATTTGATTTCAGACTTTGTTTAAACATTCATGTAAGATGTTTCCCCACGCTTCGTTAATAATTGGTCTCATTCTTGGTTCAAAGATGCCTCTGTGTTGTTAACTTGTCCTAGTCCTCCCAGGACAATCGCAGCACATCTTTATTGTACCCTGTCTCTGAATCGTCTCCCTTTCTACGACATTTGGTCATAATATTTGATGTTTGATAGCGTGTACCTGGCTAGCGGACAGGAATAATTTACTGACACTCCGCGAAACAATTTACTGTAATATGCTGAACCCCAAAATCACTCAAAACCATTTTTGCACGCGGGTGAGTCTTTGAACCAAGTTCAGTTCATGGACCTAAGACTTTTTAACACACTCTCATGTGTCAGGCTCGGGGCTAGCATCTGTTGAGTTTCCCCTTAGCAGCGTGGGGACCAGTTTATACAGCCATCAACCTGCAGAATGACTGCACGCTGACCGTCTTCAATCTTCCACTTGCACGTCGACCCCCCCGGCCAACACAAATTGTATCCCCGGCCGTGTCCAGGTTCGGTTTCGCTTTCGGTTTCCTCGCCACTTTCGTCCTATAGATCTCACAAAATAAAACTCCACGTGTTTGAGCTTCTCATTCCTGTCGTACTAAAAAAAGCAAACCCCCCAAAACAAAAAAACCCAAACAAACCAAAAAATTGCTTTGTGGAAGGGTATCGAGGAACATTGGAAGAATGATCAGGACAATGGAGATGGGTGCAGGGGGGGGGGGAGGGGTTACACAAGGGTCTGTAATCCATAACAACATACTGTAGTCCAAAGATCGTGGTACATTGTCACAGACGCTAATAGGGAAGGACGGACAGAAGAAAAAAGAAAAAAGAGATCCAGGAATTATACGTGCGAATTAGTACGTCCCTTTCTTATTACTCCACAATCTTCCTCTCATTTACCCTCCGGTCATCCCGGGTACTCGTCCGCGGAATGCAGCTGCTACCACTGCAAGAAAATCTTCAGGCATCTCTTTTACTACATCGTCAGTTATCGTTTCCTACCAAATCATCTTCGTCATCTCCTGCAGCTAATTTACTGAACTTCACCCTCATAACTGAAGTTGTGCGCGATTCGTGGACTAGTTTTTTTCTGTTCACTCGCAAGTCTATTCATTCTGCCTTCGCCCTGGCAACTGAGTCTACCCGCTCAGTCCCACCACATGTTCAGTTCATCTCTCGTTGGCTATTTGGCTTGCATCAGAGGGTGGCTATGTGAACCTTCGCTCACCCCTCCCGTCCTGTTAACTGTTTACCATTCTTTATTCCTTTACTTATATATATATATATTTTCATATTTTGCTCTTCTGACATCATGCCTTATGCCACATTTAGTCGTTGCCTGAATCGTCAGTATAACGGTTTCACCACGCTTTTCTTCTATTTAAAACTCATTTTCCGACAGCGGTCAATAGTTGATCACAGGCAATGGCAATAAAATATTGCTCATACGAGAATGATACGCAGTTCAGCACAAGTGACTGCGAAGGACGTCAGGAAACACCAGCTGGTAATTGTGTGTCACAAAAACAAAACGCTGTCGATGGCTGCTATAAATTATTTATTGTAAACGAAGGTCGAACAACGCATTTCCTGTATAACGACCTCAGAAATCGCCATGGAGATGCAGGGATAACACCAGCCTCAGAACATTAGATTACGAAACGAAAGGCAGATCAGCAAAACACTTGCCCGTTTGTATCTGTTAGCCTTCACCGTGCGCATGCGCTGCTGACACGCCCCCTCCCGGGACACTGATTGGAATCCTAAGGTTACGCAGTTCAAAAGATAGAGAGAAGAAAAGGAGAGGAGGCGGCAGCGTGGAGCTCGTGACTAGGGGTCTCTTCCTGATGATTATGGGAAATCCCTCTGACTTCATAGTTGTGTAAGGCTAGCATGATAAAGTTCTTCTCTCCTGTTCACACGTAAAGGTGCATACAGATTATACACGGCAAATGTGCCTTACAGACTGGTCTTGAGACCGACAGTGCAGATACGAACGCCCTGGGGTGATTTGCATGAGTTCAGCAGGGCTAGCTGATGGATGCCGATTCGAATCCAGGAGTGGCCAAGGATTATATCGTGGAGTTAAACATTGTGCAGACTCTATGTCCATGCCCAGGTCATTAAACTGCCTCTTTGTTCCGGCAGTCTGACTGCAACTATCAGTCTGGTGGTTCTTTTAGAGCATAGAGTATGATAGGCACCATCCCACCTCACTCCATCCCAACCCACCACACAGTGCGAAATCGCCGAGAGATGAAAGCAAGTTCCCTATAAATTTACCAACTTGCCGTAAGCGTTCGTATCTGCACCTCCGGTAAAAGGGGTCGTAAGGCCCGTTTTTTTCCTGTGTATTATTTTACGTGCATCTTCACGTACGGACAGGAGATCCGTACGTTATTGCCAACCGCCCAAGAGAAGCATGCACTCGAGGCGATGTGTTGTTACCTGACCTACTTCTGCTGCTTGTCTTCAAGATCGAAAAAAAGGGGGGGGGGGGAACTGAGCTAGACGCGAACTAAACTCTGCGTGACCCCCACACCCTCCATCCTTGCAAACCCGCTGAACCTTCCTCCAGCCAGCTGCTCGACGCAACAACGCTCACAGCTTCCAGACCCTTGAAAAACACAGGCTGCGCTGACAGCAGCGGTCTTCGGCATTTGTCACTCCGGCGCACAGGTGTGACCAGTGTCTACCAGGTACATTAGACATGATCAAACACTTCCCCGCTAAAGTGCTTGCCAACCTACTTTTATTTTTTTTTGGGGGGGGGGAGTTAAAGGAGGTATTGAGCAGGCGGGAGGGGGGTCAAAAGGGAGGGGAATAATGCTGCCTCTCACATTCTTGTTGTGAGAGCTGTTACGTTAGTCCAGAAGTGGCCCAGCCTATCGTTCTATAGTGTCACATCGAATCGGAACACATTCCCCCACGTGACAAAGAGATGCCATGTGGTGGTACAATTAAAAAAAGAACCTAAAGAAACACGTACACATTGGTCGATCATGTCATAACTGCCTTTTCTAGGGGCCAGCACGACTGTGAATTGATTTCGTCATAACCCGTCGCCTACACGGGAAATCTATTGTAACATCGATCTCCGGTTTTAGTTTGTTTCCACCGGTTCGACAGACGACTGGCCATTTCCGTAAACCACCGGTGCAGACGCTGGGGCTGGGACAAAACGGAATCTGTTCTGCACTATTATCTGTTATTATTATTTTATTGTTATCTTTTACTTTGGATTTTTATTCATTTTCGCGTCGTTTACCAACAGTGCGTGTGCGGATGTGACTGCGTGCACCCATAAGTTACTATGTAGGACTTGACTCCTTACAAAAGGTGTAATATTTTTCTGTTGTTATTATATTTTAAATAATCTTAAGTATTAAAAAAATTCGGCACTGGCACTAAGAGACAAGCGGTCTCAATTTTCTGTCCAACACGCGGTTGGGGGCGGGGGTAGAGAACTCGAAGGCAGGGGAGGGAGGTTCCTGTGCAGCTGCAGTGCATTGCCACTGTAACCGGCACACACGTGGCCCAAGTGGCAAAGACCAAATTTACCAGTGTGCGCCGTTGGAATTACAAAAGAATTTATTTTACGTGGGCTCAATCCCGGTTTAGGCACTCACTCACACAGGCGTCCAAATTGCAACCTACTCAACTACAGACGCGTGATAGCAACAAACATGACATTTATTAACATTGAGACATAGACATCAAATATAAAAGGAACAAGAATTCTCACAAACGCAATTGCAACACATCACCTTAGCTGACGCTCTCCTCAACCATAAACTCGATACACTACTCCTACTACACAGGCCCCGCGCACGTGGTAAAATCAAAATGGATAACAGAAAGAGAAGAAATGAACCGAATGACGAAGAAAAAGGAAGAACCAGAAAAGAATAAAGAATAAACCGAGGAAGGGAAAAGAACCAGAAAAGAATAAAGAACGAATAAAGAATAAACCGAGGAAGGGAAAAGAACCAGAAAACGTGGCCCTGCAATCAAATGCAAGATTCCACATAAATTCTCCTGACTGTACGACGTCACAATTTACTAACTCTCGACCTAGCCAGTTACTGTTACACAAAGCTGAATGTTAGATCTTAAATCAAAACCGAAGTATTCATATATTGAAAGCATCAATAATCAGTTCCCTACAATCATTGTAGTACCGCTTGTATTCTCAAAACCTTTCGATGTACCAAGACCGGTTACAACTGAAAGACAAAGTAAATGTACTTGCCTGCACAAACAAGACCACGAGCTGTGAGTGGAAACTGCACAGCCGACAGGCACAGGACGTCAAATGAAAATGACCCCAACACATGTTTCCCGCGCAATCGGAAATGTTCCCGGTCGCGGTCTCACGAGACTTCCGGTCGCGGTCTCGCGAGACTTACAATTTTAATTACACTATTTTAATACACTATTTCTTATACACAATATTTCCTAGTACAACTCCCTGAAAGCATTTTATAACAATCTTTTCAGGGGGGTTGTACACCACCATCCCGCCCTCTGTCTCTGCTTCTGCGAGTCTCTGTCGTCACTAATTAGGGACAGAGCACTCTCCGCCAGCCAGGGGCCTCCGAGCGACACAGTTATCGATCGTCAGGTGATACGCGACGCCCAGCGCCGGGTCTCCATCAGGGGCGGAGCGACAGAAGTAATCAGCCCCCGGGGTACACCTTCACCGCACTACCTATCCATTCGCCACCTACTGCCAGCCATTTCCACCGCGTCCATACACCTGCACTAGCCACGACCCTTGACTCCTCAGGAAGTACGGAGTGGACAAGGAGCTGACACATTTTTAACTCGCAATGTCGTCCTTAATACCAAACAATATAGCACAGCGCACATGTTTATATAAGATATCAATGCGACTGGAAAGAACAACAAAGGAGACAAAGTAATTTAATTTTTGTCGATTTTTTATTTCTTCCGTCTGTCACGATGGATCGAGTTGAATACTTTTCCAAAATGCAGGAAGCAGCAAGAGTTAAACATTCAAAGCCAGGAAAAGCTTATAAAGGAAGCTATAAATCCTCCCAGCATAGGATTAAAAAATTATAATCCACATCGAAAGGGATTTTCAAGTGGGTTTGAGTATACGCTCATCTTTCACAAAATTGAAAATCGACAGGTAAGTTAAATAAAGAGGTGGCCATAGTGGCCTGCTGGTAGTGACAGATGTACGCATCCGTTTATTGAGTTAACTTGAGACGCCTCGGATGCGAATTAAATTCTGAATTTCATTGAAGAATGGGCTGGTAAAAATTTGCACGAGGCACCAAGAAAAAGTCATGTTGAATGAGAAACTGTATCTGATCACAGAAGTCCTCCTTCCAAACACAGCTGCCGGGTTTTTATGTTATTGTTTTTCTTCCATAACCGAATCTCGCGAAACTCCGCGGGAAGTAATAGAATGACGAAGAGGGAGAGGCGCAGGTTTGACACACACCAGAACATCTAATCAGGGTCGCCTCTCCTCTCGCCTGTCAGCATGGATTAACCCAAGACAGATGCCTCTCTTCACGTCAGGAAATTGCTCAGACGTTGAAGATTGACACGCGGCGACAGACGGGGTCAAGGTCATTGATTGATCGCGTCGCAACCTATCGGTCGTGAGGGGTGGGGAGGGAGAGATGGGGGTGATGAGACGGAAAGAAGAGAAAGAAGGAGAGAAAAGACAGACAGAGAGAGAGACAGAGGAGACAAAGAGGACACATCAGAGACAGAGAGAAGGAACAGACATAAACAGGACACAGGAGAGACAGAGAGAAGGGACAGACATAACGAGGACACAGGAGAGACAGAGAAAGGAGACAGAGAGAGGAGACAGACAGAGAGAGGAGACAGACATAACGAGGACACAGGAGAGAAAGAGAGAAGGAACAGACATAAAGAGGACACAGGAGAGACAGAGAAAGGAGAGAGAGGAGACAGACATAAACAGGACACAGGAGAGACAGAGAGAAGGGACAGACATAAAGAGGACACAGGAGAGACAGAGAAAGGAGACAGAGAGAGGAAACAGACAGAGAGAGGAGACAGACATAACGAGGACACAGGAGAGAAAGAAAGGAGACAGAGAGAGGAGACAGAGATAGAGGGGAGAGAAAGAGAGACATGAGAAAGAGAGACAAGAGAAATATATAGAGAAAAATACATGAGAGAGAGAGAGAGAGAACCATCTCAGCACCACTCTCGTGCCGTGGATTCCATGCTGCACGCTGTTCTGGCGGTCCACTTTCAGCCGATCGAGAACCCGATGGCCGGAATTCGTAACTCGGCAAGCTGCAGCCATTGTGATTCTTACTGGCAATCACAGAGAAAGGAGGCCAATCATTGCATTACTACAGGCTGCGCGCGCCAGCAGTCTTGGCCCTGCCCACCATTGGCATCATCCTCTTATCTCTCGTTTGTCAAGGAGTCATGCAGTCAGGTGGTGGTGGTGGTGGTGGCGCTGCTGGTGGTGAAATTTGTGCTTCGGACTGGTAACTGAATAATTTAACCCCTACCATGACCAACCCTCCATCAGGTCGGAAGGCAGACAGTTAATTCACGGTACATCTGATATGTCGGCACCAGTCTAAGAGGCCGGCAGCTTGCTGTGATGCCGCCCATCGTTGATGACTTTGCGCAAAAAAAGCATTTATATATAAAAGAATACATCAAGTGTCGATCTTCGTTGACTTTTTCATCCTGCCTGAGTCTTTGATCGCTTCAGTAGCACTCACTCACTCACTCACTCACTCACTCACTCACTCACTCACTCACTCACTCACTCACTCACTCACTCACTCACTCACTCACCTTTTCGCCACAGCACAAAAAATAAATGTCCCCAGCCCTTTCAATGGAGCCAAAGAAGCATTTATGCATGGTTAGAAAATTCTAGAGGTGGAAGTTTCAATAACAAAAACAAGAAAAATCAAGACGCTGATTCTAACTTTTTGAAAAGAAGCTAAAACCAACGTTCTCAGATGCGCCCATCCAAAAAAGTCCCTTCTCTCCCAACAACAACAGCAAAAAATTACACACCGCTTTATGGGTTTTTTTTGGAACACAGCTAGGGAAAAAATATTTCCACACTTCCATCAGGACATCCGTCGTTGTCATTACGGCTACCCGAGAATTAGCCCACCCCGTTCATTTCCTGTTTCTCTCGGCCAGTGCACTGGACGGCACGTGATCTGATATTACAAGGGGACGCGATAATAGCTGCGCGTGCTGGCGGAGGCGTGTGAACGCGAGGCCGCGAAGACCAGCTTCAGAGCAGGCACGTCCAGCTCCCGAACTGATCTCTGGATGACAGCCTGCAAAACTATTAGCGTTCCGATGCCGCTGGCCAGTTCCCCAGAATCTCTGACCCGGCTCACAATTGTGAATCGAACCGGTGGACGCCTCCGTATGGAGCTGTCCCAGGAAACAGACAACGACGCAGCTAAAGGCTATATATATATGTGTGCATGCAGTCCTGTTCGCTCCCAAAAAGGCAGACATGATATGTTCCCAAAACGTACGTGTCTGGCTTTTTTAAAATTCAATCAGCTCATGGGAACTATTTTGTATAGGGGAACAATCTGTCTGGTTGGAATAGGCTTGCACTTGACCTCTAACAACCCTCTTTCAAGATGAGGGAAGACGAGACCGTAGTTTTCCTCGTCTTAGGCGGGGTTATTCCCCTTTGCTCTGGGGTCAATATCTGGGATATAATGGCATTATTCTGGACATCAAAACATTACATAAACATGACAGAGGTAAGTGGTTTTTTAAAACAATTAACCGTAACAGATCGTCCTATATGTCCACTTTTTTTGGGGGAATACATGCATTAATCTCCATATAGTCTTTCTTCTGGACAAGAGTAATGTCCCTTCCGAAAATTGTCTGTATGTTTGTAGTCCTAATAATAAAGCCGCATATTTGAACATGTGTGTGTATGTGTGTGTGTGTGTGTGCGCGTGCATGTGATAGGCATGTGTTGTGGTGGGTGCCTGTGTAGTTGTGGGTATGCATGTTTATGTATATGTGTGTCTATGGACAGCCGAGGCTTCTGTAGTAGCCAGCACAGCAGCTTCTCTTTAAAGAGATCGTTAATTAAAAACGCTCGCCAAAGATTGAGTTGCCAGCTGTGCTGTAACCGATAACTGGAGCAAAATGCCTTCACGCGCCCAATGATAGCTACAGGACAGGATTGTCGAGACGAAAGAATGGCTTTCGCTGGGATCACGAGAGATCGCGTTGCGCGAAGACACGCAAGATTCGACTGGGTAGGTGCGTGGGGTAGGAGAGTTGGGGAGGGAAGCATCTGACCCCCCCCCCAAAAAAAAAAAATCCATCTCCAATGCCGGCAAAGCCAGTCACTCCCTCCCTGCTCCGATCTGTCACGTTGTCATGGAAACGGCGCAGCTGAGTTTTATGAAGCTACGTAGCAGCTTTGTCGCCTTCCACTTAATGTCACACCGTCTGCAGTTCGACTCTCGCTTCCTGAAGTGTAATGTCTAGGCTGAGCTGCAATGTGCAGTTAAAAGTCTCTGGAGTATTTATTATTGATGGAGTTCGACTCTTATGCAGTTTTCATCTTTCTTTCCTTTGCTCTCACAGAGGCTGTTTTATCAGAGCACTGTGTGTGTGTGTGTGTATTTTGAGAGAGAGAGAGAGAGAGAGATGGCAATGGGAAGACTAAAAGCTGTCACTCTTCCGTAAAGAACACCAGTACTAGACGGAGATTTCTGAGTTTTCAGAAAGATTTAATTAGGCCGTCGTAAGCAGGAAGGAATCAACATAGATTAGCGACTAAAAGTAATGATGTTCATTTGTTATCCAGGCTTGCCAGTTTCAATTCTGTTTATAGCTCCACTAGAAATGACACACCCAGTCACATTATACTGACAGTGGGCCAGTCAGTCCTAGCACTGTTCCCTTTAGTGCCGGGAGTCCCGCATTGCAGGTACTAGACTGTCAATTTTTGAGCCTTATGTACGACTCGGCCGGGGCGCGAACCACCAAATCCCGCCTCGGAAGCGAATGCATTAAACACTAGAGCCCCAGGCTGTCAGCCATGATGAAAATAGAAATATTACGGTATTCAAAACAATCCGAGATTCACCACAAATGTAGAAATGAAGTCTTCAAGGCTACCTGACGCTGATAGGGGATGGAAAGTAGGAATTCCACTTCATCATCGTGAGCTGGAAATATACACACGTACATACACATACATATATACACACATACACATGCGTAAATACATACACACACATACACACTTAAACATAGACACGCGCGCACACACATAGACATCACACGTAAGCACATTCCAGCTAAACTCCTTTCTACAGAATATGGACAGCCAAAGTCCACACACGCTTTCGGTGGCGAAAGAAAATGCTGAAATACGCGTCTGTAGTGTCGACCAACAAACGTGACAAGTTAATTGGCTTTTGTCAACAGGGTTTATCCACTTCATCAGGACTGTCTACATTCCTTGCGTTCTTACCAGTATTGTCACAGCTTATCGCAAGCGTCGACGAATAAAACATGTGCAGCTCGCACGGCAACAACTTTAAGCTTCGTCACAAGCTAAAATCGAGTAATTCTCTTCGTATAAGGTTATTGCGAATAGGCCACCGATAAAGCCTTTTTCTTCACTTCCCGCAAAAAAGTCACAGAGAAAACTATAACTAAAAACAGCTGTGCGAGATAAGCAGCTGTAGGTTAGAATTTCCTGTTTTTCTGTCCTTCGTAATTATTCCTAAATCAGAAGAAATAAGCGCAGAAAAAATCTCCCACAATTATTCGCTCAAGCTCAAACATCATTTGTCAACCTGTACAGTCACATGTTCGCACGCACTCTGTATACACCAAGTGATGAAGATAGCAGAGTTGCGTCTGTTTGCACTTTCGAGCCATTTGTGGGACAGGGCGATATAGATCTTGAACAGAAACAGACGTAAAAGGGAAGTAACTCGATACCAAGATAAGAAAATGCAGCGTGTTTACAGATTTTGATACAGAACAGGACAGACAGGAAAAGGCCGAATAGATGAGACGATAGACGACGACGGCTGTAATGACTGCAATAATCAGTACTTGCATCCGTAGAATGTTTTACATAGGTACCCGACAAACGTTTCAGATGCACAAACATAAGTTTTCCCTCCCAAAACTTCAAAATCCTTAATCACCGACATATTTATTAGCTGAAAAGAATATTCTGTGTGTGTGTGTGTGTGTGGCGTAAATGAAATTTAAGTACATCTTTGGTTGGTCAGAGGTAGGTGGAAATAATTTTTAGTATAACAGTTATTTGACGGACTAGAACAGGACTTGCAGAACAGCTGAAATTCAATTTCCAGGTAAATAAAAAGACGAGAAGCCACGTAGCGGGGCGGTATCTGATTCTATAATCACTTGGCGGGAAAGCGACAACCTGCAGTCCATCGTTGGCAGCTGGTTTTCAAGGCGAGGTGTGGACAAAGCTTCAAGATGAGGCGCCCGACAAGACATTTCCAGTCCAGCGCTCTCTGACGACTGTGCATGTGGCGCTGGAGATAAGGTATGTCTTCCATGTGTTTTTTTCTGTCCTGCTGCGTTTTTGCTTGCCCACTTTTTCCTTACTTGTCAATCAGAACCCTCAGCACAAATCCGGAGGGGTGGAGCGTTTGTCGACATACGCGGGGCAAAGCTATTTATAGACGGAGTTTTTTCCCTGCTAATGTCACACTCTTAGACCTTTCATCAATATGTGGGTTGGGGTATTAGGCTAAACTATGCACCACGACCTTTGTTCGGCCCGGAAAAGCTGCTTATTCCGAAGGACTCGGGCCATGCGCCCACGAGGGAACTGTCTTAAGAAATGGAGAAAGCCGATTGGCTATTTAATGCAAGATTAAGTAACTCCCCTTTGGCCTTCACCGCTCACTACTCATCTCAGGACAGAAACTGCAGGAAACTCTTATTCTCTCCCAGAGAAAGCGAGAGAGTAAGAGATAAAAGACTGAAGGAACAGAGAGAGAGAGAGAACTTTCAATTGCAGTTAGGTGGACACTACACTGTTCTTTGAAAGGGAGATGAGTTACAGAGAAAATGACATCACAAATCTGTTTCACACTTGTATAATTGTAAGCAATCAATATAATGAAACACATGATAAATAGGTCAACAATAGGTCACCGACTAAAAAAATACTGTAGAAATTTCTAAGCTGTAAATATTTCCTACTATAATGCCTAAAGGCTAAGAGAAAGAAAAAATATAACGAAAGAAGAAAGAAAGAAGGAAAGAAAGAAAGTTGGAAAGAGAATCACGTTTTTTGGAGTGATTTATAGCTGTTAGCCTTTTACAAGTGTATTCATGCTGATAGGTAAAAGGAGATTTTGGAGCTGTTCAGTAATATTTGTCAAAACCAGCGCCAGCGGAATGCCGGCGTGAACAAAACAAAAGGAAAAGCTCGTACAAGGGGTTACTGTTCTGCTCGAGTCCGTGTCTTTGCAGTATAAACGCTGATGTGATAAGATGTGAGGACAGGAAGCCTTGTTGTGCAGCACTTGTCTTCCTTCCAGCCACTAAATCATTCGTCTCACCAGATGCGGGAGATACCCGCAGAATGCTTTATGAAACGACTCAGAAAAATTCGGTTTTTTGTGGTTGTTGATTATATTTTTTATTGTTACATCTGTCTATGAGTGAGTGCGTGCTTGCGTGTGTGTGTGTGTGTGTGCTGGTGCGCTCATATGCGTGTGTGTATAAATCTGTGCGTGCATATACATACGTGCGTCTGCGTGGCTGTATTTGCTGTTATGCACTGTGCCCAGCCATTTCTTTTGAAACTTCGAGAAACAAAATGTACAGTAAAAAACCGCCTTGAAAATGTGCAAGCATGACGTACGTGTGTCTGGAATGTTTAGATTGGCAGGCAGGCATGTGTACTGTCTAGGATTCATAAAGAAAAGTAAAAAGTAAGTGAATTCTTAAATCTTCGCTTTATAGAATCTCCCTCCTTAATTTCTACCACTACTCAATGCTCTGCTGAAAAATTTCCTCATCTTTTATGTATTACTTGCTTTTCTTCGCAGTTCCTGCCCGTACCTCACGCATGCGCATAAAAACACAACGCAGAGCGTTTTTTTTTTAAAAAGAGGATTTTTTTAAAAAAAGAACATTCGCTCAGTCACACGTACTCAAACAGATACATGCATAGACGGATATGCAGATAAATTCTTTAAATAACCTTTCTATGGGACGCGAAAGGAAATTTTCAATTCAGTACAGCTGGTGTGCTGATTTAGATTTAATTAAATGAACCGCTACTCGGGAGGGGTGGGGATGAGAAACAGCGAGGCTTAAATAGATTAAAAGAAAGAGAACAATGTGGAATTAAAAAGAAGAAAAAAGAGGAAAGAATCCATCACCCAAAACGTATTCCAAGACAAAAAATGGAACAGGATCAAGAAAAGACGGGGACCCCGGGCATAACAAGCCAACTCGCCAGAAAAACAGTAATTTGGAAGATGGTATGTGGGGAAGATGCTGAGCTGGGGATTCCATCAGCGGGGAGAAGGCATCCAGAGACAGCAATACTGGGCCCAGAATTCGGCTGCAACCGACAACGATGGCCACTGCCAGGACGGAACAGGAAATGATGTAATGCGCGCGAGGACTGCGCACAAGCCTGTATGTGGAGGACCGATAAAAGGTCCAGATAATGGGCGCAAACATCTCTGCCGACTCTGTCCAGTTAATGACTTTGAAAACACTTTTAAATACTTCCGCGCTGCACTCGTTATCAACAATTTCTGAAACTTGATAACGCATCGCTAAAGGAACATCAGCTTAAAAAAATACACTATTTTCTACATAAATATTTTAAAAAGCATTATACACTTGAATATTAATTTTCAAATTAATGGATGTTTCGCATCCGCAAACAGACAAGCAAACAGACAAGCGGAGGTACGGACAAGTGCCGTCCGCCCATCCAGCCATCCGGCCATCCAGCTACCTAGCTAAATAGACCCCCACACAGCAATTTCTGATATCAGCAATTTACGCCTTTACCGACACCGCTTGAGCAACCAGAACTGCCGCGCTACTTCGAAACCCGTCGAAACGACCCAGCTATCATTCGGATTAACCTCGATCTGACACATAAGTTTCTGCTGCTTCAGCAACACGGCTGCTCTCCACACCGAACAGTCGGTTAGTGTAAACATCACATCACCCAAAGCTGCAGAGAGATCCCAGACACTGGAGGTAAAACAGACTTGGCGTCGTGCGTTGGCGTTTGAAAAATAAAGTCATCTATTTGAGACGCAGGTACAACGGAAGGACTGCGGTGTCGGGGCCTACTTGGCTCAGTGCTTGAGCATATCCTGGGGTTTAACGTGGTGCAGGCTTGACTGTTGGACATCCCCAGAACACTGAAGTGCCTGTCCGCAGCGATCTATTTACTGCAGCCTTCTTGGGGATGTTCCATCCCCTTGATTAGTACCGCTCGGTAGGTAGGTATGTATAGGTAATTTGAGAGGGGCAGCGTTTCCACTTCGCGGTGATTTTTGCAGTATGTGGGGTGGGGTGGGTGGGAAATGGAGCCTTACTGCTGATTAAAGCTATGCACCAGACTGATAGCTGCAGTAAGATGGCATGCGCTTACCTTGAGTATTTTAAGTGAACTTTACATGTGGACCGCTCATGCAGCCCACCCCACGTACATTGCATGTGGTAACGGCGTGTGTGGGTGTGTGGTTGAGAGAGAGAAAGAGCTAAGTTGGGTAACGGTGTGTGGGTGAGAGAGGGAGATAGCTAAGTTGGGTAACGGTGTGTGTGTGTGTGTGTGAGAGAGAGAGATAGCTAAGTTGGGTAACGGTGTGTGTGAGAGAGGGAGATAGCTAAGTTGGGTAACGGTGTGTGTGTGTGTGAGAGAGAGAGAGAGCTAAGTTGGGTAACGGAGTGTGTGTGTGAGAGAGAGAGAGATAGCTAAGTTGCGTAACGGTGTGTGTGGGTGAGAGATAGAGAGATAGCTAAGTTGGGTAACGGTGTGTGTGTGTGAGAGAGAGGGCTAAGTTGGGAAACGGTGTGTGTGTGTGAGAGAGAGAGAGAGCTAAGTTGGGTAACGGTGTGTGTGTGTGTGAGAGAGAGAGAGCGAGATAACTAAGTTGTCAACTGTTGGACTTCGCGGACTTATCCCAACGCCACAATGTGTCGCAAACCCACAGCAGAGGACAGGAAGGCCAGGCCAAATCACGTGACTTCTCCGGCCGCCATATTGACTGGCGGTAGATGGCGGCGGACAATGAGAGCTCCCGATGATCAATAAGACGCTAATGATGACAAACTGCGGGGTGCCGCGCCGTGCGAAGTCATCTGTTTGGCAGGGTTCTAAGCACTTTTTGTGAGACGCGCTGGACTGACCCACTCGCTATTAACCCGAGAGGACAAATGACATACCGACTGCGCCTACTCAAAATACAAAAAAAAAGTTTTATGTTCAACTTTACTTTCTACAGAAACTTTATGCAGTTGTTCTATACTATATTTGAAAAAAATCAAAGCGGCGAGCAGTCATTTTGTACTAACCAAACATTTTGACTTCACAAGCATTATACTTCGTTATTTGAAAGCAATGGGTTGTGTTCAGTTTTACTCTTAATTTACCCGCACGTCATTCTTGTGTTTGTTGGCTGGAAAGCGATGTAAAGAAAATTTTCTTCCATAGACTATACCTTCCCACAATATGTGGTGCATACACAACAATAATGATCGCTTTGGGTGCGTATCTTTCTACCTCCACTCTTGCAGCCAAAACTGTACGTGGGCCCAGTGATAACCAGAGGAACGTCCACAACAAAAATACACGTGGTGCAAGTCACGTGTTGCCAGCCAGGAGCCAATCACTTAAACGCAATATGACATCATTGTCTAGCCACCACCTTTTCTGGTTTCTATCGTGTCAGAGAGGTCGGAGCGACGTTGACTTGTAATAAAAGGCTCGGCAGGAGATTCTAATACCTGCGGAGACGACTCAAAACGAAGATGTTAGGACACGCCAATTCCCAGCAGGCCAAGTGACGCAAGTGAAGGTTACAGGATCGTAGTACTCCCAGAAAAAGGATAATAGAGCTTGTGCCGCATGCGTACGTCTTCGCGGCGTTGTTGTTGTTGTTGTGTCTCGTGGGGAAAACTGGTCTCAGTTCACTACAGGCCTGGTGAGGGAGGACATTCGCCGTTATTCACTGCGACCGTCAGTTCGGCGTGGATCCGTCCTTCTGTAAGACCCAGCAGATAACTTTTGGTTATCGCCCATACAGAACGTCGTGGTTTGGATCTCTTGTCCGGCACATTTTTAAAAAAAATGTGGCAACTACTTACAGCGCTGGGCGTTGGGTGTTTTCTCCGAGTATCTGGATTCCTTCCTCTTTCTATCCCCCCACCCCCACCAACCAACACAAAAGAAGAAAGTGCATGAAGTAAAATCGATGGAGAAGGAGATGAAAAATGGGCGGTGGGTGGGGGCAGAAAGAGTATAGCCGCAGACCACAGAAGACAGAAAGAAATGTGACGTCATGGGCCATCACTTTTTTCTCTCTCTCTCCTTATCTCTCGTACACGCACCGCCGAGATAGAGTACTTGTCAAGGACCACGATACTTTATTCCATCATATACAGGCAGCCAGTCAGGGCACGATGAACCGTCTGATCTTATGACGGATACTACAGATATGTGATAGTCTAATGTTTTCTCTCTACTCCTGTAAGAAGGCTCATCTCGCGTTGTGTGTTTCCATCATCTCCCTCTCGTCTGCCCCGGCGACAGTGCTGTGCTACCCGTAATGACAAATCTCGCAGTGCGCTGCTGTAAAGCTACAATCGGCCATTCCACTCTGGCTCCTGGCCTATCGTCATCATGCTGGTTGTTCCAAGCTGACGGACGCACTGGAGAGAGAGACCTAGTTCTGTGGCCTTGTTTCCCGTTATGCCTCCCAAGTTCTTTCCAGCCCCTTAAGCCTTCCCTGCTGGCTCCCAATCCCAATGGGGATAAATATCCTAGTGTGTATCTTCCGAACCTCGGTGCCAATCCAATTCCCTCCTCCTCCTCTGTTAAAATGCGCATATGCGTGCGTAAAGTGCGCGTGCGCGCGCGTGTGTGTCTCTGTGTGTGAATGTGCTCGTATGCACGCGCACTCGCATGTCAGGCTGTGTTTATGTACCCGACACATTCCAGTGGTCAGTCAGAACACACATAGTTTGCAAGGCTTTGCACTCAAAGGTTTGTTTTACACACTGTTTAACAAGGCTTCCCCTGACTTCAAAGAAAGACAAGTGTAGGTCTGTTCACTTCTCCTGCAAGTGATCAGTAGGGTTCCCAACGAGAACTACATAAGTATAGGCAGCAGGGAAAAACCTAAGTTAGTCAAACTCACCCAAAACACTCGTTAATGGACGTTTCCACCCAGACACATCATCTTGTGAGACAGCAACATCTGTCTGACGGCCGATAAATCGTGTCATGGGATGCTCTCGGATATGGGAGGTGGGGGGGGGAGGTTGTATGCGTGGATGCGGAACTGGTGCCAAAAAAAGGCTACTTCCTGCAAGTGTCGACAGCCTTACAAAGCAAATGCCAGAAAGGGACTCTGTCGTGATCACATGATCAATCACTTGCGATTGAAATCGCTCACGTGCCTTATGTAACGTCCGGTCAGTTAATTACGCTGTCGCGATCGACTTGATTGGTCGATCAATTCTGCGAATCGGTTTGCCCTGAACTTCTTATCGTCTGTACTTGCGACCGTTGGTTCCTTCGGATGTTCGCCAGTTTGTTTAATGGAAGCGTGCTGCAAGCTAGATCGGAGTGGTTGTTCACGGACTGGGGTGGGTGGATGGGAGGGGGAATCGTGATGCACCGTTAACACACTGGAGACAGGGGGCTTTACCGGAGAAATTTAGTCTGTACCGGCAGTGGTGGGAGCCCCCGGTTTAGTTCTTGCTGACGTCCATTGTCAATGCGTAGTTGTTGTGGGGATCTTTCTGAACAGACTTCCGGTCGACGGACTTCGTTTGTGACTCTGCTACTCTTTACTGCTCTACATCTAAACTAATTATATCCTGTCCCTTTAGTAGCTTTTACTGTCTACATATCTATATTCTAGATCATCTTACCCCCTTTAATTGCACCGTCCTGAAATACACATAGTTTGCGACTGGACGTTAAGCAACACATAGCATGCCTCTTTGATGCAGCAAGGCCAATGATCACTGATAACAGTCATTGATTTGTTCACCGTGTACGTGGTTGGTGCGAGCATCCCCGCTTTTCTCTGTACGAACATGCTCACTTTGAACTCTGCCCTCTATATTAACTTGCCCACTTTAATCACTCTCCTCTGTACACACCTACTCCTTTTCTATCCTCCGTATGAACCTGGTTACTTTAAACGCTATTCACTGTATGAACCTGCTCATTCTGAACCTTAATTTGTTCATAGCAAACTCATTTAAACATCTCGTTCCTGTTTATACCAAGAAAACGGCAGGACCATGGGAGTGACTGGCCTTTGTTAGTACGAATCACTACGAGAAAATGTGTATTGAGAAAAAGGAAATGCGCGTTTTCCCCTATTGGATGTTACCGATGTGTCTACAATCACTTCTTTTCTTCAAAATTTCTGTGTTGTCGATCGCTCCCAACCTTTAGTGTAGCTGGTTGGTTTTTTTTTTGGTTGTCTGTTTCCAGGCTTGCGTGAAACAAAACCACGACAAGAAGAGCGAAGGAGTGACAGGGAGGGATCTGAAAGAACAAAACATTTTGTTCGGTTTGTTAGGAGAGTTCTTCTACCTTGCGGTAATTTTCCACTATGGAGGCAAGGAGAAGGGATTTGGGGGAAGGGGTCTGTACTGGCGGTGACTAGGCGATGATCCATACTTGCTTATATTTCTTCTGACACTCTACTACTGCTGCTGGTGGTTCGCCTCGTCCACGGTAGAATGTTTTCCCTGTTGGTCGTTCCTTTCTTCCTAAATTATGTTTATCTCTACCTTATAGGTTTAACTTTAGGTGTTATTTCTTTGTTTTTAACCATCTGGATTTTAATTTTAATTCCCAACTCTGCAGATATACAAATTTCCCATAGCCCACTGGTTATATTTAAGGAGTTTGCAACCCTTTTTTGTATTTTGTATAATTTAGATATACAATATCTAAAATCTGGATGCCCATTGGCTACCTGCTTTGTCAGTTCCATTATATATTGCCATATCTTGTTTTAAGGGTTCAATAAGGATTTTAGATTCAGGGCAAACGTATAGTTGTACTTGGCTTTTTTTAAAATTCTTCTCTTTCCTGGCTGTTCAGATTGCACTCTAGCAGTATATGTGGAATGCGAAGTCTCCAGAACTACAGCTCACTGGATCTTTGTTTGCCATTTAATCGCATTCTTGCTGCTCTGGTTTGGTTAGCTCTGTTGGAATTGAATAATGTAGGCTCGTTACTTGGTAATTCCTCTGTTTCTCTTCCTGTTCATTTGCCTTTCTTCCACTGCAGCTTTATTGGTGTTTTAATGGCAATTTTCCTCTGTTCCTCCGAAATGGCTACGTTCATCTTTGTGACGCTGGTGGCTGGTTTGATTTTATTGCTAATTAACCAATTCAAGCCTCGATCTGCTTCTTCCTCATTTACTTTAATTACTACCTGGGAAGCTCCCAGAGAAAGTTTATTTTAATTCATTCATTATGAAAAATATTCCAAAAGTTTGGTATTTCATATATTACGTCCATTCATAAAAATGTGTGGTGACTACAACTTTTATGGCAATATTGTCATGTATTGATCAACAGATCTAGATTCCTTTGCATCCCAGTAACTCCTTTTACATAATCTCGTTCTCAGTCGCCTATCCAACCCGCGAAGTCGGCTCAGAACAGAGTCCAGAATACAATTCCAATTTAAAAGTTTAAAATTGTTACAATTCAAACTATCCCTACAATTTCACGAGGCATACAGTTTGGAGAAACGTGCGCCCGTCCCCTTAGTTCCATCGTTCCGCCTGTCCGCCAGGCACTTCATGGGCCTCTGCCCTTACCACAAAGTAAAATGTCTGGCAAGATGTGCGGGGCGCGATGTGGGGCCGAGGAAGCTCTCAGACCCTAGGGCACATACCGCTCTGTCATTAGTGCCACGCACTCTTGCCCCAATGTCGGCCAAATCTTGGCTCGCACTCGGCCCCAGCGGGCATAGCGGTGACGACGTCAGGGCTACGCTGCCATGCTGTTAAGGATGTTGTTAACTGGAATTGGTGAACTTAGCCGGCGGGGGTTGGGACGTTGACGTGGTACAGAGGTTCACAGATACACGACCCGCCGGGAGTACGCGTGGTGGCAGTGGTGGGGAAGTCGCTGATGTCGTTCTCGTTTGTATGCAAGTCGCTAGCTTCGGTCCTCCTTACCGGAAACGGAGAGTGGAGGTTTGAGACAAGCTGTACCTTGACATGTGATCGTCTTACATTAATTACAAGAGTAAAGTGGAGAACAGAGGAGTTGGGAAGGAGGAAATGGCGAGGAGGAAAGGGGGAACAAAAGGAAAGAGAACGATATACAGAGAAGACAGAAAGTATTATTTGTTCCATGTATGCAAACGACGAGTGTGAGCTGCGCTCACGCTGTCACTTCACCGAATCCACCTTGCAAGAGAGACCGGGTACGTACAGCACTATAACTCAGCCTTCGGTTAAATTATTCCGCTTGCACGAGCCGCCACTGATTGGTCGAGACTGGCAGGAGGGCAGACAGCCGGAAGTAGCGGGCCAGCGGACGCTCAGCGGTCTATCGGCAAGGCCCAGACCTTGGCTATGGCGTCATTTTGCACAATTTCCTCGCCAGTCCAGCGAAATTGATACATAATGTACGTCAGACGAAGCCCAGCCCCCGAAGTACGCAATCTTGACGTCACACAAGGTCGCGTGCCTCACGCTGTCTGGGAGGTCGCAATAGTAAGCAGCGATCGTGACCGCAAACACGTTAATCTGACTAGAGCTTGGAGCTTTTCTTGCGATAGTTTGGTAGGAATCTCGTGTCTGGAGTAAGCCACGGATACGAAAGAAAGAAAAAAAAAAGAAAAGGAAGAAAAAGAAAGATAGGAAAGAAAGGAAAGGAAAGGAAAGAAAGAAACGGAAGAAAAAGAAAGAAAAGGAAAGAAAGAAAAGGAAAAATGAAAGAAGGAAAGGAAAGAAAGAAACGGAAGAAAAAGAAAGAAAGAAAGAAAAGGAAAGAAAGAAAAGGAAAAAAGGAAGAAGGAAAGAAAAAAGGGAAAGAAAGAAACGGAAGAAAAAGAAAGAAAAGAAAGGGAAGGAAAGAAAAGAAAGGAAGGTATGAAGAAAGAAAGAACATATAACAGGGCTTATTTTTATGTCTGAAACTGAACAAAACCATCTAAGACATTCAGTACTTATGTATAATCAAGCGTGATTACATCTTCCCCGCTTGGCGTTATTACATATTGAAGACTGAAATAAAAAAGATGAATTAATGGATCAGGATGCATGTCGATGTTGCACGGCCTCTACGGACCAAGTGGTACCTGAAGTCGTAGAAATGTTCGCCAGAGTAGATTTCTCGTACGCATTTGACAATCGATCGGAATTGTGAAAAAAAATATCTATAAATGATCGTGCATTGTCGACAAGGACATAAAATTACTAAGTCCATGTTCCACGCCCATCTTTATCCAGAAACCAGAACTTCAGTGACTGTACAGAACGTCTTTCCCGCCCCATGATACATCTAAGGGACAGTTTCCACCTTTCCACAAAGGGAGGGGAGACGACTCTCGCAGTAAAGTGAAGTTGGGAGGGGGTGGTGCTGAAAGTCAACCGCTCACAAAGAAGACTGCGCTTTAGTTTCAGTCAACATCGTCGTTAGGAAGAAACCTACCTTGCATGCCGGACGAATTTGTTACGAGATGATATGCCCCGAAACAATGAAAATAAATTATAAATAGTATACAGTCAGCAAAGTTAAAGTACGGGTCTGGCATTTCCAAACACTGACAAACTAAACACTAGGTCAGGTCTTTGTTTAATAACCATCATTTATATTGAAACTCCTTTATTTGCATTTTATTTCTTACTTTATTACGGCTGTTATTATTATCTTAGTGTACTGAATTTTATTTTGTTGTTCATAAATACAATTTTTTTGCTTTTTGTTTTTGTAATCCCTTTTGTTTTTTCATCTGTATTTTCCTCCCTGTTTTACATTTTATATTTCTTTGTACTATATATTCCTGTTGGTGTTATGTGATGTGTTGTGATGAGTGGATCATGTCCTGAAACGTTGACGTTGTCCTAGTAGTACCCTGGAGTAGATGCTTTGTTACAGGGTCACGTTCCAAGCAGAAGACCTTTGTTCGATTTTCCCAATGTCATGATGACGAAAGGGACTAGCTAATGACCATAGTGGGCCATAGCGTCACTAAAGGAAAAGATGTCCTGTGACCTTTCAGTTCGTATGGGCGTAATGGGGTGGGGGAGTGTACGAGATTCTCACTTTTTCTGTGGCCCAGCATCACGAAGGTGGTACTCATCTCTTCCCCCTCGTTGCCTTACTTTCACTAACCCATGGGTTCAGGTATCCATGTTGCAGCTGGACGAACTGTGAAGTGTGATGGGACGCACGGGTATCGAACCAGCACCTTCGTCTTTGGGGGGTGGGAAAGAGGGGGCCTACCCTCTAGCCACTCAGACATCAGCTTCCCCTAGCGTCACTGCCTAGCTTTAATCGCGAAGACCTGGCGTCCCTAAAGCCCGCTGTGGTCGTCACGTACCGTGGCGAGTTTAGAGCCGCGTTTCATAAAGGCGATGAATGCAAGCGACGCTAAGCGCTGGTAGCGAAATCAGAGAAGCAAAAGTCCACGGTAGACCGTAAGAATTCTTACGTTACTACCTAGCGTTAATTGGGCTACTCGTCCCCGAAACTCCTCGGTAGTCTCACAGATAAGGTGTTCTCTTCCGAGGCGGGGGGTCAGTGGTTCTCGCCCCGGCCGAGTCAAACCTAAGACTTCAAATTGATCTAGTAGCTGCCCTGCCAGACGCCTGGCACTACAGGGAACAGTACAAGGACTGGTTGGCCCGTGTCAGTATAATGTGACTGGGTGGCAATGAAGCTTATTGTGACAGCAGTTTCAGTGTGGCAGCACGTTAAATTAATTGTCTCCAGCAACAGGGTCCTGACATGCACCTCGTTTGCGCCTGGACGCAAAGCAATAAACAACCAGCTGTCCTCGTTTCAGCGAAACCCCCCCCCCCCCGATCGACGAGTCAGATTTCCTTGGCTCCCTCACGCTGCAAGACTAGCTAGGACTTGGCTCCCTCACGCTGCAAGACTAGCTAGGACCTGGCTTCCTCACGTTGCAAGACTAGCTAGGACTTGGCTTCTTCACGTTGCAAGACTAGCTAGGACTTGGCTCCCTAACGCTGCAAGACTAGCTTGAACTTGGCTCCCTCGCGCTGCAAGACTAGCTAGGACTTGGGTCCCTCATGCTGCAAGACTAGCTAGGACTTGGCTTCCTCACGTTGCAAGGCTAGCTAGGACTTGGCTCCCTCACGCTGCAAGACTAGCTAGGACTTGGCTCCCTCGCGCTGCAAGACTAGCTCGGACTTGGATCCCTTGCGCTGCAAGACTAGCTAGTACTTGGCTCCCTCACGCTGCAAGACTAGCTAGGACTTGGCTCGCTCACACTGCAAGACTAGCTAGGACTTGGCTCCCTCGCGCTGCAAGACTAGCTCGGACTTGGCTCCCTTACGCTGCAAGACTAGCTAGTACTTGGCTCCCTCACGCTGCAAGACTAGCTAGGACTTGGCTCGCTCACACTGCAAGACTAGCTAGGACTTGGCTCCCTCACGCTGCAAGACTAGCTAGGACTTGGCTCCCTTACGCTGCAAGACTAGCTAGTACTTGGCTCCCTCACGCTGCAAGACTAGCTAGGACTTGGCTCGCTCACACTGCAAGACTAGCTAGGACTTGGCTCTCTCACGCTGCAAGACGGCGGCGCAGATCAAATGTCAGCAGAATCAATGGAGCGGAACTCAGTCACCTAGGAGCGTCTGTTGTCCTTCTGGGCCAAGCGTGACCGTAGCGCGATCACCTTCGTTTGTTCTTTTTGATCTCGTGTCATTATGCTTGTTACAACATCCTTTAGCCTGTAGCTAACACACAGGCCGGACGGGGAGTGGAAGTACGGGAGAGCAGACACTTTGTTGTCTCGTACTTCCGAAACCGCTATGTCCATGTCACATAGTGTATTGGTCGGTCTGAACAGTAATAGCAGCAAAAACAACAACGAATCCACTTTTTTTACGAGGCCGCATGCAGAAAGCAAGAGATTTCCACACATATTTGTGCTTTGAAAAGCATTGGACTCTTCAAACTGCTGAAATAAAATGTTTGAAGACTTTGAAGTGTCAACAGCATATCACTGAATTGTTTTGATTTACCTGAATTTGAAGTGTTTTAACTTGGCTGCATTCTCTCGGAATAATCATGACAAAGACTTGGATTTTTCCCACAAGCGAATAACTTATTCCAAGTTCGCAGAAACAACGTTTGAAGAGCCATTCGGGAATAAATTTACTACCGTTTACATGCATACTGGGCCTGAGTGATAGACGCAGTCAATTAACTGGTCAACTGCCAGAGGGTCTTACTGTGATGCCAGGATTCTGGAAGCAGAAATCTATAACAGAGGTAAAAGCAACTGAATTTTTTCTAAGAATTTCGAAAGACGGGTGGAAAACACGACATTCTGTGTGTTCTGCCTTGTGGAGACCCTTTCGTTTCAGTTTTATTGTGAACTGTGGAGCCTGAAGTTAAGAACCAGCGTAACGTGTACTTCCGGGTCATTTTAAAGGGGCGAGAGGAGTCCGCTGATACAACTTCACTACGAAAGAGGAAATCAGTCACGTGATGTGAGAAGTGTGTCGATCACACTCACCCTCCACCCCACTCCCAAATAAAAACCAACAACAAAGAAAAAAGCAACTGAAATGCGGTTCTCATCAACTTGTAGTTTTCTCCCCCTGCCCTGCTTGATAAACGCAGAAGGATCCCTATCCCATGTCGGAGTGGGGAGCGGGGAACAATTTTCTACAGACTCACCTTCCGTCCGACACAATCAGCTGCACAGCAGGATGCAATCAGACCATCCTAGATCCCCCTTTCTTTCAGTTTCTTGGGCAGTCTTTGAAATTTCACACACGCACGTGCACATAGACATACATCATGCACGCACGCAAACACACAAACATAAAAATATGCACAGTAAGATAAACACATGAATCCACGTGCAGGGACACGCACACGGACAAACGAGCGAGCGCATGCGCACACAAGGGGAAGAGGGACGTATATAGGGAGAGAGAGGCAGAGAAAGAGAAAGAAAAAGACAGAGAGACAGAGGCAAGTATTGTGTTGCAGATATCAGAGTATAAGTTTTAAAGAAGACCGTCAGTTATATCCTGTGCGCAACGGGCAAGGCGAGTCTATTTTCTTCAAAGCACAAAGCAATATTGCAAGCCCCTACAACACTAAACAGTGCAGCATTGAAAGCCACCAGGCTCTTCAGCCAGATAAAAGCGCTCCAATATGCCACTAGATTTTTGTCAAACGACATGAAGGCACGTACACATTTTGGACATGCCACACCAACAAACACGACTGGGTAGCTTTTAACTGCATCGTGAAGCGTTGCCAATCGGGAATTTTTCCATACCGCTTAGCTTGGGGGCAGCCTTCCGGTGCTGGACAGCTGACTGTTAAGGACGCCGGGTACATGCGTCCTCTCTCGTCTGTCGTCCAGCTCAGTCCTGCTGTAGTCATTAACTGTGGCCCGAGGCAAGTGACACACCCACGGTGGAAACTAGACTCGCTCAAGTCTTGTCCCCTTGCCCTCTAGCAGGGAAACACGTCACATTGAGCGAGTTCCTGATGGGTCAGACTTCCTAGAAGGAATCTTGCCGGATTCACCGCGAGCATGAATCGCACACCTCATACATACGAGTACCAAACTGGCGGACAATGAAAAAACTTGGCTGTGAGCCACATAGCCCAAGTTTTTTCATTGCCCGCCATTGCCCCGTATACGAAATCGGCGGGATACGAACTATATAGTTACACATGTTTGGAGTGACATAACGGCAGGCCAGAAGCGTAGCTCTGTTTTTATGTATAAAAATATGTATCCCTCTGGGTGTAAACATCTCTGCGTCAATTCAGATTTGTGAGCGTAATAGGCACGAGACGATTTAAATTTTGCTTCAGCACACTTTGTCACGACGGGCGGCACCTTATCTTATTGGACTTCGACTTTTGAGAATTACTGGACAAACTGTTTATGGCGATCTTGTAAATGTAGATTTAATTTAGCAATCGTCACCAAAACCTTTACTGCCTTAGGTCAGTGGTTTCTAAACCAAAGGGTGACGATGCTGTGAAATAATGTGAACAACTAGAGCAATCTTCCGAGGGAAAAGATTCTCATACTTCGATACGCTCGCTCAGTCTCTCACAGGCAAAACACTACTAGCTCAAGAGCCCCCACCCTCGTAAAACACTCAACTGCAGCGAACTGTTATTCAGCATATATTTCAAAACACTAACTGGCTCGACAACATCAAATATCTACAAAATATTTTACAAAGAATCACCGTGCTCGTGTCTAGGG
>SMGT01009672.1:290032-332636 GCA_004794575.1 Lanistes nyassanus
TAACCGTTGAAGACAATTTCCTTTTGTTCCTCGTCACCTTTTTTACGAGCTATGATTCCCGAATGAGTTTTGTCGCTACACGAAGCCTACTTTCCTTCCAGTGACCGAAGAATAATCTCTCTGGAATAGCAACGCGTCTAGTTCTGTAGGAAAAACCGTTGGCAAGATTCGCAAGCTTGCAACACACGTCTGACCTCTGTAACTTATCCTCCCAAAAACTCACGAAGCGTTCAACCTCCGCCCCAAAGTTTCTTCTGTTTCCCCCAACAACACAAATCCCGCCTTTCTATTGGTTCCTTGAAGCTGATATCTACGCGTTTCTATGAAAGAACGCGTGACGTCTTTCCTTCTATGACTACACAATTTTATGCGTCATTAACGTGTCAACCCTTCAATGAATGAAATGACGTAATACGATCTTAAAAAGAATACAATGAATCAATACAGGAACTATAGCGCTGCAGAAAACCTTCAAAACGCAACAACATCAATAGCATAAATAAGCAAGTTTGCACGCGCACACGCATGAAACATTTAGACAAACAGAAAAGCAGACAGGAAGGACGATGAATAGAGAGAGAGAGGGAGCGGGAAAAAAGAGAGATAGAAATACTATGATATAATATTTGATGAGAGAGAGAGAGAGAGAGGGAAGGAGAAAGAACGTTTTAAAATTTGAGGAGGGTGGTTGGGTGTCGAGAGAGAGAGACAGAGAGTCTTACCCTTGTAAATTACAGTAAATGACATCTGCGAAATTTGAAACAGACTCTTATTTATGACCCAAGTTTGCAAGATCTTGGAAAATTGGGCTGCCCGAAATGTCTGAAAAATTTATGCATCCACCCATTCACCCATATGCGGGAGAGAGACTGGTTTCGTGTGTACGTGTTTGTGGATTTGTGTGTGTGTGTGTGCGTTAATGCACGTTTCATGATTGATCAAAAGGTTTAAAGCCTGTAAATTATACTAATTATTATTTAATCGTCTCTTCAGACCATACACAGAACAATCGAGGCCTACACATAGCAGCAGTAGAGCAGACAGGTGATTCTACTGGAAGTCGCCAGGCCCTGTAGCCAGCGATTACATAGCGCATGTCCTTCAGTCGCTGCCGCGTTACAAGCGCTTCTCGCATTCAACATTCAAGGGAACATTTGCCTTCCCTTCTCTACAGAGTTTAAGATTTTTATTTCGTTCGGGCTCATTCATATAACTACTAGGCACCACAGTGTCTTTGAACGCCCTCAAAGTGTCCACTTTTGTGTGGGCGAACAAAAGGAAACAACGATTTCTGGTATCCTTCAGAGCCCTATAATTGATAAATCGGCCTTCCAGCGAAAGCTGTACATGATAAACTTCTAGGTACTGTTTTAGTTTCTGAGAAAAGAATGAATGACCCTCATGATGCATTGAATGGTTCTCAGGGGTAAGGAATTTCCAGGAAAGGGGCACACTACTGTACAACACCCTTTTTCAAGCTGCATACCTCCACCCTTTTTAAATAATTATAAACAAATAAATATACAAATATACAAACAAATAAAGGAATTAACAAGTAAACGGACAAACACAAATACGCAAACAACTATATAAGCGAACCAAGAAAATTCACGAGGTATTTATTACTGCTTAGGATCAGCGTCAAAACCAGTATTCTCGGCTTTCTTCTCCTCTTGACATCAGTCCTGCCGAAAGTGTAATCATCCATCAATATAAACGGATGGCAAAACGAAGAGGCATGTCGGCTGGTTTAAAACATAAACAGAGTTTTTAAACAACGTTGAAACTTCACGTTGCTGTCAGACACGCTGCAGAACTTCAAGGCCCACCATTATCTGCAAGACGCTCCATCAACCCCAAAGAATTTCTGCTGAGTGGCTTCGTGAAGGAGGCGATCTTATTCCCCAGCGTCTGTCCCGGCTCAATTTCTGCACCCTTTCAGCTGCTCAGCTGTATATGCGAATGATCTCCCCTGCAGCAGAATGTTTTTCGGCGTTTGGAACTTGAAACATTCCGGTGTTCTCCCCTCTCCCCCACTCGCTCTGCAGTTCACCACGTTTGCAATCTGTTTCTTTTTATGAGTAAATGCTCAAGAAATTTATAAAACAGTGAAACGCTATGACTAGTTAAACGGAGTAACATTCAAGCAAGCCAGCGACCAACCAACCAATGAACAACGCACTCGCGCACCCAAATGTCTGACGAGAAAACGCTTTGTCGAGGTAAGTCTGTTCAAACTCCGAAGGATGAACTGTGCAAAGATACCGCATAATCCGGCGAGATTAACAAAGTACTCGAGTGCTTCGGTAGTTTGTGTCGTTATTTTTGAAAATAATTTCGTAAAATATAACATGGGCATATCGATCCACTTATAAGTTACAAAAGTTTACCAGTTTTTAATAAATCTTTACTTCGCCTTTTGGATATAGCATCGGTGAACCAACTACAAGATTAGTTACAAGAAAAACTAAAGACTGGCATATGGGTGACCCTTTGTGCCCCCACGACCTGCACGTGTAACAATCAGGTAACAGAAACATAAAAAATTAAAATACGCCTTATTTAGACCACGCAAAACAAAAATGATTTATAAAAAGACCACATCCACTTTTACCACAACAAAAACCTCTTCGTTTCCAAGCTCATCAGAAGGCACAGGGATCAGTGACGTCATAAATGATGTCAGTGCGGCAGGCGTTGTCGTCAGCCGCTGGCGGTTAACTGTTTGAGGACACTTCCCCGCCGGTATTCTCTGACGTCACAGCTCTGTCGTCTGTCGCACGTGATCAGATCAGACCTATCGATCGCTGCAGGGAGCACATATTGACCTTTCCGCAGCGAGAACAACGTAACCAAAGGGCGCTATTGTCGGCCTTCAGGAAGTCCCGTGTCTTGTTTCCTGCCGCTGTCGAGCAATCTGAACGTTTCCCGTTTCTTATATGTACCTAAATGTTTACAGGGCTGTGTACACATGGGCATCAGGCTTTTACGATTAAAAAAATGAGGCTCACGACTGAAAATAGGTACTGACGTCACGGAGGCTGTACTCGAGTGTCGAAGCTCTGACGGCATGAGCTAGCTATAAGCGATCCACGCACCTACAGAACTCGTTTCGGACTATAGTGGGATCTGAGGGATGGCGGTTTTAGCAAGCTGCTGACGGTAGGACACAAAACAGGTAAGCAAGCACGCAGCCGGGTTTCGTGTTCAGTCCATGGACTACCTGAAGTTCCCCAGCTGGAGTAGTGGCGAGAAGAAAAAAGTCAGCATAAAGGCTGTGGCGCACCATGCCGTTTGATGTATACCAAATGGATGAAAGCAATCCATCACCAACGAACTATTACATTTGTCTCCTAGTGAGTCGAGAGTCCGCGAAGGAATCTGCTTGTGCCATAGTCTTTATCTTTTTTATTTTTACTCTAAGTATTAGGTCTGTCATAGAGATAATCATGGTGGGCGAGGGGCTGGATAGCTCTACGGATAGAACTGCGGGCTAGCGTGTCTGGTTCTACCCCAGCAGTGGGTAAAGATTATATCCTGGAGTCAAACATTGTGTAGATTCTATTGGTATCCCCTGAACATTAAACTGCCTGTCCGCACTCGCCATCTTCCTCCAGCTATCGGTCTGGTGGTTCTTTCAGTGCATAGCTTAGTAATAAGACCCTATTTCCACCATAATGGTAAGTCACTGTGAGGTGGAGGACTGTCCGTCTAAAATTATCTACCTACCTACCTACCTACATACCTGCCTACCTACCTGTTATAAGGGACAAATGGCACAGGCCGCATACGATTCGCAAGGGGATGTCGCCAGACTAAAATCGTCGGCGGCCTATCATCGACCGACAATTTCACACGGGCAACGTCAGGCCCCGTATGCATGTAAACTGTATTAAATTTATTCCCGAATAGCGGATATTTTCTGTCTCTGAAAACGCTATTTCGGCGAACTTGGAATGAGCTATTCGCTTCTTGGGCGACAGAATAACTCAATTATTCCCGAATAACGAAGGGAAAATAAGCGATTTGGTTTTTGGATTGGGAAATTATTCTAAAATATCTGCCATGACATGTCAGGTATTCGGTTTTCTTGCATACGGGCCCAGACAGCATATTGCAAACACAAAGAAAGCAATAGTAGAGAAATTTCAGCCGTTTAGGAACAGCAAGAGTGGTCTGGGACACCTCCTCCCCCACCCTACCCCGTCCAACACAGCAAATAACGTGGACCACCAGGGGATCCTGTGGCACGAAAGTGCAGGTGCTTAGTAAACGAAACGAAGTCACATCGGGAACTGGACAGGTGTTTAGGCACTCAACACCAACAGGGGGTAACTACAACAAACAGGAGACAATTACAATAGGTGCAATACGTTTCTACACGAGGTACACATGCGTGCGCATGCATCCACGCACACACAGTCACACGAGGAAAAAAAGGAAGGAAGAAAAGAAACAACAAAGAAAGGAAAGAGTCAGGAAGGAAGGAAAAACAGATGTAGAATGCAAGGGGGATGGACGGAAACAAGTGAGGAAGGGAGCTCTTATGAAAGCAGAAGAATAGGTGTGGGAATAAAGGACAGATGAGAAACAAACGAAAAGGAAGAGGGGGGGGGGAGATTAACAGACAGCAAAAAGAAGAGTATTCCCAGGAAGTAGAAACCGTTCTGTCGGAGGAGCAGCACACGACTCGAATGGTTGGTTGGTTGCTTAGACGGACAGTGCTTCCACCTCGCGGTGATTTCGTGCAATGGGTGGGTAGGAATCCCATTACTAAGCTATGCGCTGACGGAACCACCCTAAGGATAGCTGCAGCAAGCTGGCCAGTTCGGACAGGCAGTTGAACGTGCGGGGAGTTGGTCGAATGGAATCTGCTCATTGTATAACTCTAGGAAATAATCCTTGGCCACACCGCACGACTCGACTACACCATCCGAAACACATATCTCATGCCCAAGATCAGGGAAACATGGAGGTGGTGTTCAACTGCTTCATACAAAAGTCGGCCGGAAGTAACTCAACACTCAACACTACCCCATTTTAAACAAGTCACAAAAACATTTTTTGACTGGTTCAGTTCTTTCAAAACGGGTTTTAGTCTCTTCCTGTGAAACAGCTATCAGCAGCAGGTTTAGCGCGTGAATAAAATCTGAAAACCGCGCACGCCCGCAGACGCACGTACACGCGCGTCTGAACAAGCAAGGACATCTCCCCATCCACACAACATACGTACACCTACGCACAAGCACCACGGCTGGAAGAGAACATCACCTGTGGGTCAAGATGACGTCAAACTGACATCAAGACGGCGGGCAAAAACAGACAGGTAACCCTCGGGAGAAAAAGAGGTCTGGCGATACGTCTAGTCTGCGCGGACCAGTTCCAGCAGGAAGTGCCAGAGGCGGCCTAACCTGAGAAAGCAGACAGCCAAAGGAACACGCGGCGTGAACGTGGACTATACGTATCATGGTTTGAGTCCACTATGTACAGATAAGCAGAGTTTACACATGGTCTCTAATCTTACCAGCTTCGATACAGGGTTTTTAATATAAAGGAATTTTGAGGTAGGCCATTTTTTGTTTGTTTTATTCACACTCTGAATGTAGACAGCCGTCCAACTAACCTTTCATAGTAGGAGCAGGAGTGTGTACAGAGGTGGGGGTAGGAGTGTGTACAAAGGTGGGGGTGGGAAGGGTCAGACCTAGGTTTAGGCAAGGGGGTAGGTTTATATGGGGTTAAGGATTACAGAAATAATAGAAAGTTTAAGATGTGACGGCAAGGCGAAGCGGATCCGCGCTGGCAGCCAGCCAGCGATAAAGATGACTTTGCGAGCATGTGGTGCTGCTGGGATTAACTGCACTTTGACTTTTTCTGACTCATCTTTCTAAACCAGTAAATATTTTCGTTAATGTAGTGCAAATAACGCTGTTACAGTGTTAAACATATGATCAATCATTCAAAACCTTTTCTTTAATAAAATATATAAATACTATCAATCTCAATCAAAACAAATCGAATCAGCGAAAAATCAGGAATAAGTCTTAAATAGAACTAATAAAGTAAAAGTTAAAAAAACCACCGAAGACAGCGTTCATAAATTCTAAGTCATTATTAAACAATGTGAGTTATTCAAACAACATGACTGAACCAAAAAATAATAATACATTGTTAAAATTATTGATAAAGTCGAAGTAATAACAAGTATAGTAAATGAAAATTAATAAAAAGAATTTTAAAATCCTTTCTCTAAACATACTTTCACTGTCAGCATATGGTTTAACACTGGAGTCAAATACCAGTAACTACTTTTTTTCTTTGCAGAAATTTGGGAGACAACAGGTATTTTGAAATGACGTATCAGCCTAAAACAGTGTGTTAAAAGCAGTTAACAAATCTGAGAATGGGGTATTCAGGCCCTCGCATCGAAAGCCTGGGATGACGAGCAGTACCGGTATGATTGTCCTACAGCCTTAAAAAATCTAATATGCGTTATAACTTAGTTAAAATTATTTAGTTATGACTGCAAGACGACCAGATTTGAGCCACATATAACGGTAATACTTTGGGAAAAAACCACAAGACCCGTTCAGAGCATTACCGGTAGAAGCCATCCTTCCCCCTTTTAACAGTGATTGTTCAATCCTTCGAGCGAGGCACGCAAAAAGCGAGGACGCCACCTGTACTGGCACGCGCATGCATTGAGTTAGCGCAACAAAGTCTCTAATTAGTGCGCATGCGTAGAGTAAGACGCCGTATCAAACGTGTGCAGAGGGTGTGGAACAGTATGTACCAGAAATCGGTAAAACATTATTTATGGCCCGGCCCTCGCGTGGTCATTGAAGGCGAAATGAGCATTGTAATCATCCATCATCGATCCTCCCACGAGGTTAACGCAACAGCCTTCCTGGTAACAAGCCATCTGTCCATGTTCAGGCCGCGCTGGCGACGCGCGACAAAAGCAGTTAGCACGTTGTAACTGTTGTAACCGATGTAACCGTTGTAACCCCTCGCCAGTCAGGAAGATAACTGCACAAGCCTTTGAGAAAGGCACTCCTCAGCACTCTACGTCCTTCTGCATAATCAATGAACAAGCAGCGCTTGCTTCATTTATCGTTAGCTGTCAAAGGGAAGGGTGCGAGGTGGAGTGTGGGGTGAAGGAGTTGGTGGGGAAGGGGCTGTTACGTTGTAAAAGGTTTTCACAGCGCTATTGTTAAGAACCTTGTTTCTTTTAGTGTATGTTCACATAGTATTGTAACTTTTCATTCAAGAAAGTTGACAACGTTAGTGACGTAGAGAAAGTACCTAGAGATAGGAGTAAGGGACGTCATTTTTCATTATCAAAACGCGTAAGATTCGGTCTTCTCCAGCCAATGGGAAGAGGGAAAGTTTGGTTCACATGAAAAATGAAAGGATTTCGGGGAGGTTTTAACGCTTTTCGAGGAGTCTTGTTGGAGGCAGCGAGGAAGGAGGACATATTATTAGTTAGTGAAGCTGTAACGGTCAACTGTTGCTATAGGTTCCTCGCTGTGGGCTAGCCCCATATAGCAAATTATCAAACAATTTGTGGTATAACTGAATCCGCTTGAAATTATTGAGCACTTCCACGGCGAGACCTTTTGTCAACTTTCTCGTTTTCTTAGAAAGAGACAAGAACGTTGTTAGGCCGTCGATGTGTAGAGAACCTAACAGTGTAAGCAGTCCGTGTTGTTTCTCCATGTTCCTGCAACTCGACGTTGTTAGTCTAGTAGTAGACTGTGAGTGAACAGACAAAGAGAACTTTTCCACTAGTTGTGATTGGACGTTCCTCTAGATCAAGGATCTACGAGGAGCGGAGAGTTTATCCTGTGATGGTTGGTCAAGGACACTCCAAGGGTACCGAACCGAACTCTGTACTACGTTGTTTATTGTTCCGGGAATCTATAGGAGAACCAGGTCGAACTGCTGCGAATCTCTGTTGAAGGCGTCGCTGGGTCTTCAGAGCGTCTTTGACTCTGCATTCTGTTCTTCCCTGGGTCTACGCTCTGCAGACCGGACTTTGCGTTTCTGCGATCCGAGTCTACTGTTAGATACTGTCTTCTTCTGTACGGACTAAGACTGCGAACCACTAATGAGTGTGAACATACACTGTGTTGATTATTCTGTTCCTGATTGGATTATAATCCACCGCAAGTGGTTTTTACGAATTGTATTAGTTTAATTGTACTCTGGTTATTTCACTTCCTGTTCTGAGATTTGTGACATACCTCACGTTACTATTATTACATACACACACACACGCGCACTTTTACACCTTTGTTCATCCACCTCTTTCCTTCCTCTGCTATCCTTTTATGTTCGTAGTTCAATAAATGTGTTGAATTATCTGGTCGTGCCCCTTTTGATTGAAAAGGGGGGGGGGGTAGCTTTAGGGGACCTCATTACTTCTCTCTTCCCCAAACTCCAGCTCACCCGATAAAACGCTACAGGGGTGGGGGGCTGACAAGAGACAAAGCAGCGTGAGCATTCATATCATGACGACTTGCAAGGACTTAATCGAAGCTCCGGGCAAAAGATAGGAGTTATCCAGGTTGCGCAGATGTTACACGGCGCTCACTTTCACTGACATGCTTCATTTTCATTCTGTTCTGTCCTGCCCGTCTGTCCTGTGCCCTGCCCTGTCCTGTCTGTCCTCACTGTATCTCTGTTACGTTCTGACCAAATTTAGGCTAGGAATTATCAGTCTGAATTGTCATAAAAAAGTTTATATGTACATCATACTATGGAATGTCCATATTGTCATTCTGATGAAACTGAACTGCATTTTTTATTTGTTTGTCCGCGTTATGACGACTTGCGGAAGCAGTACATTCCTATGAAGTTTAATCGATATCCCTCCATGTCTCGATTTTCTGTGCTCATGGTCGATAGCAGTCCAAGACTTACACGAAGCCTGGCTTGTTTCCTGTATAAGGCGTTACAACGGAGAGAGGCAGATATACTTAGACCTCTACAAGCTCCTTAAGTCGCACGTTGTGTACGCATGTGTGTGTGTGTGTGTGCACCTGAGTATACTTGTTTCACGTATTGCTTTAACTGATTACTGTGTATGGTATTGTCACCCCCTTGATATGGGCCGAAGGCCTAGCCAATAAAATCGTTCGTTCGTTGTTACGCACAGTTACCAACCAATCTAATCATAAGACTTTTACGGCTTTGTCAACTATGAATTCAAAATAAAAGAAAAACAGAAAGGGTCTAAGACAAACCGTCTCGTGTTTGGCAGTTGACGTAATAACTAATAACAAAAAATCACCTTTGTATTGATGTTAGTTGTAGCAAACTGTCAAATACGACTGTTATAACGACACAGAGACAGAGTTCAGCTAGTTACTGAACTGCACAAGGTCGATATTTCGAGGCAAAAGATCTTCGTTAGACAGAAGAAAGAACACCGAGAGATATGCTAAAATAAAATGTAAACAAAAGGAAAGAAAACAAGACAAATACGAAATAACTACATGACTGTGACTCAGTTAAGGTGTCTGCTAATGGAAGTGGCAAAGGAAAGGAAAAATAACAAAAAATTATTTACAACAACATGAAATGGAAATTAGATTCAGCAAAGAAATAAAAATGAAACTGTTACTGCATTAAATAATATCTTACTTATATATGTATGTGCATAATAGTAAACAAATAAATCCATAGGTGTGGGAATTGGGGCTGAGGCATAGGTAGGGAGCAGCAATCATGTTTTAATTGAATTTTTCTAAAGACTATTAGATGTGCACGACGCTTTTCTTTTCTGTTTGCTTCGATTTTCTAAGTGTGCACGCCACCCTACCAGCCATATCGCCTTGTCCGTGTTCGCTTTGCTTCCCGTCTGATACTCTGACATCGATATCTGGGCGGCCCATCTCCTTTCAAGCGAAATTATGATACGGGCTAACAACAAAGAAATTATGGGCACATACGGCAAACTCGGATAAACGTCCAGCTTTGTCACGCTTGAGATCGTCCCCAGAGTGCTGCGTTTTAAGTAACTTAAGAACTAGGCAGTGAGTGAGGGACAAAGAAAACTTAGACGAGTGGGTTGCCTTGGTCAGAACTTGCAGTCACCAGCAGAAAGACCGAGAATCTCGCTGCTTTCCCCCCACGATCTCGCCGAACGCCTATGCAGGCTCAGCGCGCGGCTTTCATTCCAGCCGCTATTAAGAGTCTGGAGGAAATGGAATCGTTATAAGCGTGTAAGCCAGGCTGGAATAAACTCTTGTCAGGTCACGCACCGGGCTCGCAGTCTCGCAGCCTCGTGCCACTGCAACGAGAGTTTAACGAGAACCGTACTCGCAGCCCTCGACATACACTTCCGAAAAGCCTGAAAGGAAGTCGACTGGACTGCCTACGGCTGTGCGCGGTTCATTCCCTGGGTTCTAAGACTGCGTAATTACCCATAGTACAACGAAACAAAGATAACCAAGTATCTTTTTGCGGACTGCTACATTGAGAGTTAAAGGTCATGTTACTTGCTCTGTGTACTGCAAAGTTAAGCATTGTACTGGAGAAAGCGAATCTCAAAGAAAAAGGATTCTCAAAGAATGCTTTCCTTTCCGTATTTGCCACCTGGCAGGCCAGTGCCACTGGACACTAGGGTCTTTCGCTCAGGACGGACATGTGGAAGACAGGTAGAAAGAAAGAATTAAAGAAACCAAGGAAAGAAAACACTGAAGCAATGAAAAGAATAACAAAAGACAGAAAAATCAAACAAACACACAAAGAGAAAGAAAAATAAAACGAGAAATCTTCGTATAGCCACCATCTGTTTTGAATGGAAAAAATGAATAAACAAAAGAATGTAGAAAAGGAAGAAGACCAAAGAGAGCAAGCGAAATGAAGCATTGAAGAAAGAAAAGCGAATGGAAGTAAAAAAAAGGACGAAAGAAAGGACGAGAGAAAGAGAGAAAGAAAGAGAGAAAGAAGCAAATTCTGGACCAGCATCGCTGCCCATACAACGACAATGAAGCTATGAAAACAAACATTGTAATGTTCAGATATTTTAATCCACAGAGCAGTCGTTGCTGTTTTCTAGTACAATGGACTATTAGCCTAGTATTGCCAGCAAACAAGTTTCTGTCAGATCGTGATGCAGTTGCCGTCCATTAGTGTTTTTTTTTCTTATGAAACCGTGACATTTTCTTTCCCAACGAAACACGCTTGAAGCAGTATGGCAACGTCACATTTTCCAACCTTTTACATTGTAATATCAATTTAAACAAGAAAACAAATATGGAGCATCCATTTAATGTCGCGAATATGCGATCGAGACTTGGTCAGGGGTAAACCAACTGCATAATTTGATTTTTGGTTTCGTTTTTATTTTAAGTAATCATTCTATTTAGCCTTTTCAAAGCGAGTTAAAGATTAGCTAGTTAAATGAAGGCTGTATAAAAAGTACTAAAGAGTTTCGTTGAAAAGAAATTAATTCGAACAAATTGTGTTCTTATGAGTGATAGAAGTTTGTGTGGTTCAGTTTGCACTCATTTCCACATCACTCCCGCAGAAAATACAGAGAAAACTTAGACTGAGAGACAGAACAGAAAGGAAGGTATGAGGTAGGGAGGGAAGAAAAAGAGTGAGGTGTTGGGGACGGGACCAAGACAGCAGACGGAGGGAGGCGGCTTGAGGAAAATGCGAAGAACTTTTCCAAAGGCGAGTTTTGCGAACCCTGAACCCAATCGATCTTAACGTTTAGATTGTAATAACATCTTTTACGCACTTTCCGTGAGGTAAAGACCACGCGTCAGACAATTCTGCTTTCACACGATACGATTTAAAACTCAGCCGTAGCGATGAATGGTCGAAATAACACGGCGCGCCAGAAAAGGGGTTGAACTTCGATCGGACGCTGCAAAAAAAGTCTTACTGTGTCTGGTCGTCTTCACTTCACACGTCAGTGGACCTGTAAACACACACGCACACACGCACCCGCGCACAGACACAGACACACACGCACGCACACGTACTGAAACTGTCAGCTGGATAAAATGGATAATTGCTCGACCTTATCAATGTGCGCGCGCACGCACGCACGTCTGCAGTTCCGTATCGATTGTTACTATGGCGGGCAGGAAGTGGATGAAACTGGACGCTGGGTTAACTTCATCACCAACAAGTGGAGCGTGATGGCAGGGGTGTAAAAGGGGTATGTGCGTGCGTGTGTGCGCGTTTATGTCCGTGCGTGCGGGCACGCATGTGTATGTGTGTGCGTGGATGGAGGAGGTGGGTGGGTGGACAAGAGCACTTGCTGCTCGCCTGTTACCTTAATCTCAGCGAATCTCCGATCCCAATTCGATATTTCTCCTGTAAAAAGATGCATGGACATGAACGCGCTCCTTTTGACTGACTGACTGACTGACTCATACACCACGCGCGAACCTGTTTTGTTTGGGACTTCTTGCTCCAGGCAACTGCCTGGCAAAAGTACGAAATGTGATATTTTAGTAGGAGTCTAGCAGCTGATAAGGTGACAGCGAGAGGGTGAGGATAAATGAGATAGGGGAGGACTCAAGGAGATAGAGACATTGAGACGGAGAGAGAGAGAGAGAGATAAGAGAAAGAAAGAGGAAAAAACCTTATTCTTCCTATTGAGTGCACTCAAGTAAAGTATTGAAAGATTGGGTTCTGCAGATCAAGATCGCAGCAACGCAAATTGGAAAACAAAACGAAAGAAAAAACATTACACAAAAAACAGAAATCGAAAACTACTCGACTTCTGAGATAACCATTACTCCAATTCTAACAAAGGAACCACTCAACGGTCGTTTCTAGTTTTACCGGATTTTGCTGTTGTTTGATTTTCTTCTCGATTGTCTGAACCTAGTAGCAATCAAACAAAGTAGCTCCCTGTCCTGTTCTTAAAGACCTACCCGGCCTGTTTGAAAGTAAATTGTCTATTCTGGTAGATATGTTTACTTGATTGCAAGATACTTAGTTCTGAAATTTCAGCGAATCCTGGATGTACTTCACTGTAAGATACTAAGTTCTAAAGTATGTGGGAATACTGGACGTATTACAAATTATTAATGTACGACAACGAACGAATGCTACCCTTCTGTAAATTAGATACAAGTTAATTTACCTCAAACATTCATTTATACGAGAGAAGGACGAACCATGTCATAATGGCAAGAAAACAAAAAGCTTGTGTCTCTCAACGTCACAGAAAACTGGACAGCAAGAAACATGAAAATCAGATGATGAGCGCTCTTCGTGCACCTCAAATGTAGAGCTTCGCTTATTGCCCATGTATGAATGTTCATGTCTGAAGGCTTGAATCTCGCGAACGGAAAGATAGTCAGCTAGACTTGGACATGTTGTACCTTGTCGTGAAAAAGCCTAGTCTTTTTTTAACTTGCGTAAGAAACTACAAGATCATTTTTTGCGTTGATCTTTCGGTCAACATTTTGTGGCCACCCAAGCTTTAAATATCGTGCTTTGCTATTTATCTCTACCTCCTTACTGAGAACGTATTAAGATGTTGGACACAGATAAAGTGTCGCCTCTTAGTAGGGGAGGGATGACATCTCTCTCCCTCCCTCTTCAACTCTCCCAGTGTAACTCTTGAATCACTCTTCCTGACCTACTTTCTCCAAAATCCATGGAGTTTTCTTAACCTGATAAAAAAATGTCAGCCTCCGACAACCATTCCAGGAAAAGCCTATGTAGAAAATGTCTAGCGACTCCCTCTTTTCCGAAAGGTGTTTCGTCAAAAGCTCAAGCTACAGTATAGTCTGTGTTGTATCAATGTCTGAAGAAATTACTGGATTACAAATACAACGCCCAGATGTCCCACCCCAACAGGCAGGCAGGCAGAGTGAAAAAAAAAGATGCGTTGACGTTACTGAAAACTTCTCATGTGTATTCTGTAATTAATCATCTGTGCGTCGAATTAATTGTATATAAGGGTGACAGGCTACCATAAACTCTCTTCCTCCTAAGTTTTATCCCTCCAACTTTCTCCTCTGTCCTCCATTTTTCTTCCCAAATTAAGAATCCCTCGCCCCATTCCTTTTAATTTGTTGTTTTGCATAGTCAGGGCATTCTGTAGTAGGGAAATCGTGCAAAGTTAGTGCAAGCTCTTTCATCAATGTCGGTGTCATATCTCTATCTCTGTACCAACTTCCTTTCACCCTCCTCACTACCATTCCACCCCCAAACATTCGCTGATGTTATATTTAGTAAAATTAACTTGACTATTGACCGCACATGATGACAGAACAGCTGTTGCACACTGAGTATCATATAATCTTTGTCCGTTTAAAGCCGGCTGAAAACCGGTCGCTAATGCTGGGCTGAGACGATTCGACCAAGTTCAATAAAAGGGCTAGTAAAGAACTAACTGAACCCTCTGCAGTGACGTTTTTAGTCAAATTAGTTTGAGGGTTTTCCCAGCTTGTTACAAACAAGATTTAGGGAAAATTATATCAGCACAGAATATTGGATTTCTCTCTCTCTCTCTCTCTCTCGCTTTTTTCTCTCTCACTGTGTGTACGTGCGCGCGTGCGTGTACGAAAGAGGGAGGGGGTAGGGCAACTGACAGAACAGTTTTTAATCACTGTTGTCATTCAAGTGTGTCGGACAGTCCAATGCAGGCATTTAAATCGGGGAAAAAAAACCAGACAAAGAACTGCACACTGCGGCAAGCTTCCAGGTAACGCACAATTACATATTTTTAGAATTAATATATTACATCTTGCAATATGTTACAGGAAAGTGAAATTACGCCAGCTTCAGCGCTGCTATTATTGTGTAGAATTGTTTTCTTGACTGTCATAAAAGAAAGCTCTGAAATTGCAGGAATTTGTTTGGTTATTGCACAGCAGCAAAGTCTAACTGTACAAAGAAGCCGCCATACAGGTAACAGATGGTGATAACATTTGGTGCATAAGAACTGTTAGAATTACAATAAAATGATAAAGCGATTAGAAAAATGGAGCTAACATTTGAGATATACATATACAGAAAAGCCACACACAACGCAACACCCATGCACACAGAATTCTGAACATTTATGCAGACAATAATCAGCCGTCTTCTGACATTATTAGCACACTTAGGCCTATTGCAGGATGCGAGAAGTGCGAGCTATTTCTGTAAAACAAGTTTGCTAAAATTTACACAAAGTCCAGATCTTATGCGTTCAGCTGCCTTTTTCAATCCAGTTTCTGTTGGTAAAATACGTCACAGCTTTTATATTGATATATGATTAGTCCATGGTTTGAACAGCTGCATGAACGAAAAACGTTCGTCTGCTAGGGCTGCCGAAGCAATTAGTGCTAGTGACCATCACAATGTCTACACTTGTTTTTTTAAATCTATTTAACAGCAAATCTCCCCAGAAAGGTTCAACACTTATTGCTCTTTTACTCCAAAATTCAATTCATGGGGTTTAAAGATAACATCGTCTTTTTTTTATTTGCTTAGGTCCAGTTTGGAGGGAGTTTCATTTAGACTTTTCCAGAGATAGTAAACGTAATAAATGTCTAGAAAATTGATGGCAATATTATTAGTTTACAGTCCTGTTTAACAGCTTTAAAACTACCTATATATATATATATATTTAAAATCTTCTAGAAAGTTACGAAATTTAAAAATCATGTGAACTCTATCAATGCACAGAAACATGTATATACAACTTTAATAAATGTGATGCTGAAACAAAACCTGAGGAGAGAGCCCGTTCTGATTTAGATCCAGAGTCTGATCTGATCTGACTTGAAAGTCACCGGCTCGAACACTGTAACAATAACTACTCCATTAAAATTAGTACCATTTTAAAAAGGACTCATCCGGCCCGTGTATTATGGAGGAATCAGGACTGGCAACGAAGTAGGTAGGAAAAAAAACCAACCAAAGTGTATGCTTAACTGTTAACAACTGAAGGCGATGTGACTTTTTTCTCGCTAGTCGACAGTATAAGCATTGAACAACTGTTCAGAATCCACAAAGTCCACAAACATTACTTCGTTCTTTGGAATTCAGAATTTCAGAATTTATTATTTTCTTCCTTCACCCTCAATGGGGTATGAAGACAAGACATAAGCAACAGTACAACAAAGCAATAAAAAAAACGAAAGAACGAAAGCTCATGCATATTCGTTCTGCTGTTGGGGCAATCTATCGAGACGATAATGATGATAATGATGATACACTTGATTTCGTCGCCGCTTCTGCACCGAGGTTGGCATCTTCGCAAGTGCCACTTGGTAGCGGGGAGGGGGCACTTCCCCAGCCTCGTTCTGAATTGGCTTCGCTCATTAGTATGCAATGGAGTCTCTTAGTGTTAGACGCCCCTTAGGCTACAAGGACTCAACAGTACACCGCTTGTAGGAGATAAAACAACAGCCAAAAAAATCTGCAATGTTAACGAATACTAGTCATTTCCGGTCCGTTTGACGAATACCACTGTTTCCTAGTTTGTAATCAGACGCTTCGCAGATCGGGGCTAAGTTGAAACATCACGGCCCACCTAATCTCTGCTCATAAAGCACAGTTTGCTTCTGTTTACATAGCGCAGTTTTCTTTAGTTGGCGGTTCCGCTCCGCAGGCTGAACACAGCCAGGCCAGCAGAGCATGGCCAATTCAAAAGACTTGCGTGAAATCTAACGAGGCAGCATCGTTGCTTGACGACACGGAGAAAGTGCAAACCAGGGATGATGGGGGCCTCCGTGTTTTATATTTGATCACACGACTTTGTTTGATCGGCATTCCTGGGACAAACGCGTGCCCTACTGACAGTTACAGTCAAGTCAAACAGACTCGTCTGGAAAACACGCTGCGTGTTTCACCCCCTTTTCTGTCTCCTGCTCCCCTTCCCCTGTATGCCTCTGTCATACTCCATTTTTTGATTCGCGTGACGATCTTGTCGCCATGACAACGAGTGCTGGGACCTACTGACTTCGCATTATGACGTCAGCAGCCCGGAGGGAGACAGAAGAAAATGACGCCGAGTGGCCAGAAAGAAAAAAAGATGGCGGAGAAGGTCAGAAAGCGTTGACGCTGCCAACAGCCACCACCACGACCGTAGCTGCTGCTGGTTCCAGACTCGGAGCATCGCCGTGAGGGTCCGTCATCAGGAAGGCGCGATGACGACGTCAGTAGCTGCAGCAGTGGCAGTGGCAGCAAGCTATCGACGGAGGTACAGAAACTCATCGAAGAGGAGGGGGGTAAGGTGCATCGAAATTATGCCTGCCGTCCCATGCACATGCATGAGGCAGTTAGACACCTTTTGTACGACCGCACTCGTTCGCGACCGCTGAACCTCCGCCTCCACCCCGCCCCACACCCCTTCCCTGCAGTAAGATGCATGCTCGATATTATTACAATTACGGAGGGAATAGGCTTTGTATTTTGGCACATCTCGCGCGGCCACAGGGCGAAGCCCTCGTTCCTGGCAGCGTTGCGGGAGATAGCAGGTGACAGCTTTGATCATGCAAAGGCCAGCCGTCCAAATGGCCGAGCACATTTACGCAAGCGAATTGCGAACAAATAAATGACAGAGCCAAATCAAGCGTACCAAAGATTCGGTAGGGCGATAGATGCAAAACGCAGGAAGGCAGCCGTTTTTTTTTTTTTTTTGCGGGGTTGGTGGGCAAGCTCGTTAGGGTTGGGTGGGGGTGATTGATGTGAGAAGAACGGACACATTACTTCCCTTTGGCCTTGGGGAAGGGCGGGGGCTCGTAGGACAGGTTGAAGGAGATCATTGTTTAAAAAAAATCCAACAAAACCAACAAACAGCGCGGGTAAACTTTCTCCCTTGACCTTTGCGCTTCTACGTCATTTAAAGTCACGACTCCTCATAAATATTTCTACACGTGATGGTAGCTTAGAAGGACAAGAGCGCGCATATAGTGTTGAATTGATCGAATGTCTTACTTCATCCGTGTTAAGGTCGATCAGACGCAGGTTTGACGTGGACCTTCATGGGCCAAACTGATCCCACAGTTTCCGAAGGATGCAATAGCGGGGGAAGTTTCAAACTTTTCAGTAGCCTGATAGGAGAGCCGTCTGAAATTTAGAAGCCCACCAAAATTTCTACTAGCCCCAGTTTTGTATTGTGCATGGGATTCTCTAACAACCTTTTCAGACTACAAATTTAAGTACACTGGAAACGTGTCGAATATTTCAACCTTGAAAAAAAAAGTTCGCTTTTGTGATGAAGGGGTCGAAATTAAGAAATGACGTTCGTTTCCTTTTATGACCCGTATGGTGCTATTCATGGAGTTTTCTGGTCGTCAGGTAGCTGAACACTAACAGTAACGCCTGCAGCAGTCAGACAAAAAAATAATAACAACAATAACAATCGGTCTCCCGATAGATCAGTGAGTTATGATTTTTTAATGGCCCTGCAGGATTTCTAGTGCCCTAGGACACCGTAGCATCCCCCCCCGCCCCATCCCTATTGGATGGCTTTCATCCGTCTGGAATACAGCAGGTTGGGGGTGAAACGAAAAGGGTGTTATATCCTTCAACCAAGACACAGGTTTTACAGAAACAGATTAAGTCTTTCCTTGTTTAGCCTCGTATTTCTGAAAGTAACGCCGTCTTTCTTTTACAGCATAAATAAGATATTTAGACATCAAATCAGTTTGAACGAACGCATTTTATATCAGGCCCGGAGATAAGCGAACTGCAATATCAAAGCACACGGAGCCAGATAGTGTAAAATGCCAGTTTGATTAATCCTCAAATGTGTTGTAATTTAACAGCCATGGCCATCAGATGCACATGAAACAACTCAGCCAACAAGAGCTGCGATACAGAGAAACACGTAAGATCCGGCGATATATTAATCTTCGCATCTACTGGCACCGACATCACTAGATTTCTGCTATCATTAAATCATTAATTCAGATTTACGATTTTATATCCGATTACTTTTTTTTACCAGTTGCAGCCACGATCCTAGCATGCCCATATCAATCCAGATTAGCAGATAATATAAGGACAAACAATAACAGCAAAAACAACAACGTGAGGACTGGACAGTTAGATGACTTATAGAGGAACAGACGTGTCTACTTCGATGTGATGGCCGATGTTGTAAACAAAGGGAAATAGTACCTAAAGGACCCGCGGTCGACATAATTTGGTTTGAACATCTTCATTTTTAATTGGTCAGATCAGAGTTAACAAGAATAGAATTCCTGTAGCTATACATTTTCTATAGATATACAATTTCTATAGCTATACAATTTCTATAGCTATACATTTTTTTGTAGCTATACAATTTCTATAGCTATACAATTTCTATAGCTATCACATGGAACCCTAGGCTTAAGAACTGTGGTCGCCTAAAAGTCATCCGCAATAAAGGGGCGACAAATTCACTGCCAAGCAAAAGACTTGATTGATGTTCTCTGTCTTACTTTCTCCTTTGCTCCATTTGTCTCTTTCTCAAAAAGTCATTAATGCATACATGAATCGAACGCCTTTTTCCTTCCTTCTATCCATCCTTTATTCATTTCTTCTTTCCCTATTTTTATTGCTGCATGCAAAGACTTGATGAATGTAGCTCGTCTTCCCTACTCCCTTCATATCTTCGTATCTTTTTCAGAAATTCTTTAATACATAATCATTAATACTTAAATAAGTATCCTTTCTCATGGGTGAAACTTCCCCCCCCACCCTAAAAAAAAGTGGGGGAAAGGGAAACAAGGGCATCTGTCTCCACTTTGTCTTAAGACAATCGGTCTCAACTGCATGTTATTCAAGTAAAATTACATTCATTCTAAATAGTCTTTTTTTCATAATTGTTGCAACTTGAGAGACCCCATGTGTATATGTTGTCCATTTGTTATCTCTTTTTGTAAACATCAGAGCTGCAGAAGCTTTCCACAGAATGTTGTAGTGACACACCCACTTCAGGCGTAAAACAGTTACAAGTTTGAAATTAAACAATTAGTAATATAGAGTCTCAGAAAAAGGATTTCCGTCAAAATAAGATAAACGTTTCATAATGCTTTCGTCATTCGCATTTTGATGACGGTTCACATAATAACAATAATAATAATATGGTGTTTTAGAGAGATGTATGCGACAACCATTTATACGAAAAATGCTGCTTCTGCAGGTCAGTACACTCCCAACCCACTCTAGGACTTAAATGTATGCAGATTTTAAATACATTATGTCCGCGGTACTCAAGCCTGCTGGGAGTGCCTGCTCTGCCAGATAACAGCCGTGTATTGAACCGGACAAAATTCCTCCGCGGGACAAAAGAGATCCCATCTGCTGTAAGAATTTTTAAAAAAGACAACTTTTGGAACACGTCACATCAGCCTTTTCCTGCGGCAAACACGACTGGGTAGCGTGTAACTGTCATAATGCCTCGCCTACCAGAAATTCGTGTGCAGTGACACCTCCGGTGTGTATCGTGACAGCTCCGTTGTTTGTCGTGACAGCTCCGGTGTGAATCGTGACAGCTCCGTTTAAAGTCGTCTTCAAGGGTTCGATGGACGACTGTTAACAACATGTTCAGATCCAGAATATTCACCAGACGTTTCATGTGCACGGACAGACCCACCGGCCTGCAGCGTGGCAACAGCGTACCGCACTTTTTGGAAAGCCAGAAGCGAGTTTTACACCAGCGGATGGCAAGGCAAGGCAATGCTTATCCACAACCCAAGACGAGTATTTACGGAATAACATACAATACAATATAGAAAACATACCAATGCTTAAAATAAAACGACATTATATAATTACTTCAGAGCTGCTATGGTCGGTCATGGGAACTCCGACGTCACTAACGTAATACGCTTTCCTCGTGTCTATGAAACTCGTCTCAGAGTTAACCTGCAAGACGTTCGAATCTGCATCTCATTTTCTTCACATTAGTTACTCATGGATATAATTAATCCTGTGACATTCACAAGAACGTGCATGTATGTATGTATGTATGTATGTATGTATGTATGTATGTATGTATGTATGTATGTATGTATGTATGTACGTATTATGGAGATAACGTGCAACACAGGCTTCTGGCATCTTGTCTGCAGGCGAGAAACGCCAACATTTTGCCGGAAGTGTAGTTGAAGTGCTTATTAACATCGATGAAATCACTTCTAACTCTCATGTTGGAGAAATATTATTAAATCACAGTTGTAAAAATAATAAACATGAGCTGTCAAAGAAATGTATAAGAATTCAATCAGATTAAATGTAAAGGATGTATTAAGTACTGGAACCAGGCAAGACAGCTCTTCTGTAGGCAACGCGTCGATTGCCAAGGATGGGTTACTCAAGTGTTCACACTTCCATTTGTAAAAGAGGGATGACAGCCCACTGACCCTTTGTGCTTTAAGTGACTTGCAGGAGGGGTAAGGGAAACGAACATGTGCAAAGCACATCACAAGGTGGTGAGTAGAAAGACAGCTGCGCCAGCCGCTATCGCCTGTCTCAAACCTTGTGCACAATTAATATTCCGATCTATCCTAGCTTGGGAGACGACCGACGACCTTTTTCAGACGGCCTGACATTGTCGGCCGACGACTGGGAGTTTTTTTTAACTACCTGCCGACACTGCATCGCACACTGGGAAGGAATCTTGGTCCTCGGGGCTTTAAACGGTTTCCCGGTGTGTACACTTCCCATCTTCCATCTACCCCCGCATCAAACGCTTATGGCCTATTCCCCAGGTCACACTTTCCCCTACAAAGCATGCGACACTGGTGGCCTGAAGTCACTTGCCAAAGAATATTTCTTCGCCGTTTCTGTTTCTTGGAATCAGAATAGTTTTGATTCACTTCTTATCGGTGTTGCTGGGCTCTTCGCCAGCTCTGATGCAAACCTCGGCGGCGCGCTATGGACCAGAAGGCAGCTCTGGCATCGCAGCTTATTGCGCGTATAGACAACGCGAGTCTGATCTCGGCCATCTCTGCCAAACTGTAATGCGAGATTTGCCGCCTGTTGCGACTGAAAACAGTTTTATCATAAATTACCATATAAGACGAATCTTTCTCCTATGCCTCTGGAAGATATGATAGCTGCCAAGAGGAAAAACATGGAGTCCTGCAATACCAGTGATCAAATGTATGTACACAAAGGCTTCGAAACTTGTTGAAACATCTCTGTCTAGTTGTATTTCACTTAACATGGTTCTTAGTGTATGCTCACATCTAGTCGACGTACTTATAAAGTCAACAACAAAATAATTGTTTGTAGCAAAGTCGGGGCGAGACACGACAGATATTCTTCTTCTGTCGAGATTTCGACACCCTAAGGAGAAATTCAAGTCGGATTCCCTAGTCAGTTAAAGGCTGAGAGGTTCGGCATGCGGCACTAACATTTTTCAGTCGGCACTCCACATTCCGATGATTAACACCTCCTCTCTCCCTCCCCCTCTCTCCCTCCCCCTCTCTCCCTCCCCCCTTTCTCTCAAGGTGAACAGCCAACTAACACATACCGACCCAAAAAAAACTTCACCAAACCAAACCAAACAAAAATCAACAAAAAGGCACATAACTGCGATTACAGATTACCCAACGCCAGGATTCCTTCAGCTTAAAATAGAATACCAGTACCCGCGTTCTACCAGATTGTTCATCCTTCATTCTTGAAGAGGGAGAGATGTGAAGAGAAGGAGTGGCTGAGGGCTGCAGGCGTCAGGCCTGAAAGGTAACCACATCGGGAGTACGAAACAAAACGTTTTGTTTGGTAAATCTGCAAAACAAACTGGGGATAGGGTCCCCTACATTTGTAGAGGATAGAAGCCCGTTTACCGTCGTGCAAACCAAAGGTAATTGACGCCGGCGTAAGCACATCGACGAACGCATGCACGCGCTTGAGGAACACCTGACTGTCTATGAATAAGTAATCACCAGTAACGTTAGGCACGCTACAAGTCTGTGGCTTCATCTGTCCCATGCATGTTTGATTGGATATAAATTTTCACCTCTCCTCCCGATTCGTTCATTTTCTTCACGTTCTTTCCTTCCTTCCTTCCTTCCTTTTGTTCCTTCCATCCTTTCTGCATTTTTTCTCTCCTCCCTCTCCCGTCCCTCCCTGTCTCTCTAATGCTTTATCCTTTCATTTCTTTTAACTCCCTTTATTTTTCCTTTTTACATTTCTGTTCGGCTGCACCATGCTTTGCCACCAGGGCACCAGAAACAAATGATGTGCATCCACTATTTGCCGTTTAGCGAGCCTCGGGGAGGGTCTGTATAGCGCCAGTGCAGAACATCGTGTTTCCATATCCGCTTTTTTTCCCGCAAGCTATTTTGCATTGCGTGCTGCTTTGGAATACGATACAGGCGAAAGGAAAGGCTTTAAACGACACCCCCCTCCCTTACCACTACAGCTGTCGCAGCTGCTTTGCAAGTACGCACGAATGCGCGGACACGCACCCTCCCACATACATACCCTCCACACACACACACACACGAACGGTCATATAAATATATAAACACACACTTGCACATCCATGTGTGTTTGTGTGTGTATTTATAACATGGCGGACCTTATTTCATTCCAATGCACATAGTCCCTAATTTGGAATATATGATTATCCCTTCCAGAGACTGAAGCCAATATACACTGTGCACTGCAAAAAATCCTTTGCCATGACGTCATCGTAGTGTCTCCGCGACACCTACACCGCTGTCAAGGCAACACCCAATGAGAGATAAGAAATTATTGGGCAACGGGGTGTAACCTATGACTTTATTTCTGGTTTGATCAAGTCCTTACTTCCGGAATATCTTGAACTTACAACTCAGCATATCAGCGACGCCAAGAGTTTATCACAAATGCAAATACACAAGTCAAAGTTCAAGGTACAAGTTGTCTAAGGACGTAAACAACAGCTTCATTGGAAACACGTCAAGAGCGCGATGGTGAGGACATCTCCCAAAGCAATATTTGCAAACTTGATGTCTTGCTTCAGACAACTGACTTGCAGTTTTAACGATGCTTGGGATTTAACAGAAGTAAAACAGATTGCACGTGGGGACAGGAATGTTAGTCCGGCTGTGTTTGACGCTCCCCGTTACAAAACTCGAAATTCGTTGGAGGCTTTCTGTCTCCTCCGTCTCGGCTGTTTTTCTATTTTCCTTCTTCTTTCTCTTCCCTTTCCTTCCTTTTGCACGCACACACACACACTCTCTCTCTCTCTCGTTGTCTTCATATGCCTCGTTGTTTCAACCTTTCCCCACCCACCCCTCCATTTTTTTTTCGCTCGCGCTGTCCCTCCAACTTGTCGTCTCACACAGTTCCTTATATACGCAAACACCTGGGGTTTAACTTTGATGATCGGAAATCAGACAGACAGACAGACAGAAAGGAGAGAGAGAGAAAAAAAGAAAGAAAGAAAGAAAGAAAGGAAAAAGAAAGAAAGAAAGAAAGGAGAGGGAGAAAAAGAAAGAAAGGAGAGGGAGAAAAAGAAAGAAAAAGACAGACAGACAGCTTCAGCTTTCTTCAGATTTACACTTTGGCACATGAATGTCACTCACTCACTCACTCACTCACTCACTCACTCACTCACTCACTCACTCACTCACTCACTCACTCACAGATAGCAGTGACACGGCCACTCACCTGCTTTTCTGCCTCTTTGCCCTTGATGGCTGGAGTTATCGCGCGGTCGCAGTAGCTGCCCTCTAACAGCGCCACCCCTGATGGCCGAGCAGAAGTGTCCGACTCGAAGTACATCAGCAGGTTCTGGTACAACACAAACCATCGCAGCTGCCACTTGCCAAGGTCGGAGGACTTCTTGTACAGGTAGCCAGAGATGGTGTTCTCTTGCTTGGCTTTGTTGGCCAAGTACACCAGCTGGCCCTCGTTGAATCGGATTCCTTTCTGCATGATTTGGTTTTATATTTAGCACGGCGAACCGTTAATAATAATCTGTGGTGGATGAACAAAACTAAAAGAAAAACGAGACAATCTGAAGTCAAGAAGAGGGTGACAGGATGTGCCTCTTTTCATCGCTTTAAATGTGTTATGGAAACTTTGTCAGACGAGAAAGCCATTGCCGAAGCTCATCACAGCCGCGTTTCTCTCCCCTTCTTTTGAAATGGGCTGCAGAATTAATCATAGGATTGAAAACTCAGTCATAAACTTGGACTGCAGTAGAGTCGTGGATCTTCCGCTTCGATCTCGCTTGCTGCTTCTGGTGTGGCTTCAGGGTTTGTCGGGATTCTACTGACGTCCGACAGTAAACTTCACACCAAGGCAGTGATGGCGCCAGTCGGATTTACTGTAGGTAAGGAACAAAACAATGTCTTTGATGACAGTCGTCACACATGCAGACGACATAAAAGACGCCATGATTTACCTAAAGTTTCATCATCTAAAAGTCGGCATTTTTCATCTTCTTTCATTGACTGGATCCCATGGTGTCGAAAAAGAGTTCGTTGTGTAGGTATCCGGCATATACGGCGTAAGAGTTTTTTTCCCCCCTATGCAACGCGAATAATCCTCGGTACTTCCGAGCCTTCGAAATTATGGAACTTTAGTTGGAAGGTAACAAAACGCGTTCAGCAAAATGAGGAGAAATAGATCGTGCAGAAATTTGCACGCTGTCATTGGAGATCGTCTTGAGTTGAATAAAGGCAAACACGACGAGGCAGCTTCGTTGGAAACGGGAAGGGTGCTTTCAAGAACAGAACAAATCGTTGAATAAGTGTTTCACTTGAGTACAACAAGACTTGCACACGACGAAGAACGTTCAAAGTAACAAGGTTGGAACACCATCTGCTTTTCAACGAACAGCAGACAAGCGAGTGCAATGGTCAGTGGTATGAACCTGTTAGTGTTCCCAGATGAAAATATTTCCTAAGTCATGAATAATCCCGCTCATACCTTTATGTGTGTCCAAACAAAACAAAAGCAGTTTTACAAAATCCAAAAACTCTTTTAGTAATTACACAGGTTAGCAGGGTCTCTACATGACAGAATTTTCCAGCAAGTCGATATCTATGTTAGAGAAGCTTCTTATCAAGCCAATATACAACTCCTGCAAGCTGTTCCGAAGCTCACAATCCTAAAGTCTCAGTAACAGTAATTATGTCACCTTTGCATTTATCTCCCCTAATCTAACAGATCGCCAGTTCCAGGGAAGCCGAGTTCTACGTGATGTCACCTGGTAGAAACTGTCATGTGACATGATAGTAAGACACAAAACAAAAGTTATTCTGTGTATGTGTACATATATACACAACGTAATCAATAACCTGCCGCTGTAAGGTCAGCGACCTTTCCCGGAAGAACGTCACCAGAGGAAAAATCTAAATAAAACGTATTTTTTAAAATCCGAAGATGACGCAAATAGCGCACTTTTAGCAACAGGTTGCACAGGTGAGCACGCTCTGAAACGTACCTGAAATTTGCCAAGGACTGAGGAAACGCTTCCACAGAAGACTAGATCGGCACCTTGTTTAGTTTACAAGGACTCTTCTACTCTTGATTGTCACGTGCGGCTGTCAACAAGCGATCGAACAGAACGCTTCCTGTACGTCTGCTAGACTGTCCAATACGGAGAATGCATATTATCCGTGCTGAGATTACCATCCGTTGTGACAGAATTCTGCTTCACGTTATTATTACCTTCCTTCCGTCGATTCGAAAGTAATATCGGAAGTCGACGAGACTGCTTTTTTTGTCTTTAAAAAAAATCACTCCCACATTACCTCACAGCCGTCAGCTCTCATCAGGCACAGTGTTCGGTGCTCACACTTTTCTCTAGATGAAAACATGCACGGGTCTGGTTGTTGTAGGTTCTGATTCAAGTCAGGTCAGAAAAACGACAGGCGAGAAATGACAGTTCTCGAATTTTAAAACCAGATGAATGAGAAAAAAAAAAAACTGGCTCTACTCACTTTCAAAACAGCCTTTCACATTTTAGAACCACACCCTACAAGTTCACTCACCACATCGCCTGATGTCCAAATAGTCTGCGCATGTATGTATATATCGCTGAACAAAGAAACTGTCCCTGTTTTGTTTGTCAACTCTACATGAGCTTGGCTACGCAATAGCTACGCGAATTCCTCTGGTTCAGTCAAGCAATGTTTTCCTCTCCAAGCCTGATTGATTGAAGCAGATCGCGATGAAGAGCCCGTATGTTCACCTGCCGACCATGTCGTCTGCATATTAGGTACACTCGCTCACCATTGCAATCACTCGTGGTTACGCGTAATAACTCATCGTTATGCATACTCACAAGCTCTGATATTCATACTTCCAATGCGCATGCCCAGAGCGATGACAAGCGCTTGCTGGATGTGCTGTGTGGGTTGGTGAAGGTTTTCCCCTTCCCAGAGCACTTTTGTTGATGCCGACAGGTGTTAAAGGCCGCAACAACGACGAACGTCTGACAGGTCCAGTAAATACGTCGCGCTACCTGTAATCCTTGCACGGCTGCTTCGCGAAGTAAAAAAACAAAACAAAACAAAAAAGGAGAAAAATTCACGTTTTTGTGTATGCTCTCAGCTCTGCGTGACAGTTTGACACCTGCGAGCCCCACGCTGTGTCACCGCCAACCAGTCCTTGTGCAGCCGCCGAGCAAAGCATTTCCGGCCAGGTACCGCTTCGCACGGACAGCTGCAAAAACGGCCCTCGAGACTGGTCAGCTGGGATAGAAGAACTTGGATGTGATTTCCACCCGCGCAGTGAGAAACCAGCTGTTGGGTGACAGCTGCGGCTGGAGGGCGCGGGGTAAAGCGGGGAGGGTGAAGAGCAAGGTAATGTCACTTGTCACTGTACAGCGTTGGCAAGCAGGTCTTTCCACACATCAGTACACACACCGCTCCGGAACGACAGGTATTCAAACCTGCCATGCACCATGCGAGCAGCAGTGACCAGTATAATTTTTTTTAAGTGCTGCTGATGGTGGGTGGGGTGCTTGTCATGCTTCGCACCTCCCTCCGACTCCACCGTGCGGGGCGATACTGCAAGGTGTATTGCCGCTATGCGAAAACCAGCGTCCAGGTAACCGAACGCATCCGGGAGATAGAAAAAAAATTCTCCCTTTCTTTTCCACTGGCGGCGACGGAGCCAAGGAGTCAGGTGAGATGCGTCGGCATCCTGCAAGCAGCACGACGACGGGGTCTACCTACCGCCAGCCAGCAAACGTCACACGTCAGCGACGGTCGCACGGTCTGCTCAGTTCATCATCACCGACTGCTCCGCGCACTTGCCACCTTTCGCCGCAAAGCGTCTAAAGCGCGTCGCTCGCGCGCTCCCCTGCGCCGCTGTCTTGCACGCGCACTTGTAAGCTCTTCCTACGGGAGTACCCGGTCCTCACCCTCCCTGGCTACAGGTGGTCACTGAAATAGAGCAAATTCCTCCCACGAACATAACGGCACACAATGGTACAGACGTGTGGAGCAGTAGTAATCTTTTCTGTAACGATGTCCCCTGTACCTGAACTGCCCGCGTGCGTGGGGTTCAATTCTTTTGAGTTATCAAGGGTAACACCACTCCAAATACGATCCACAATCCGCAGATTAACCAAGACAGACTGAAATAATATAATAAAAATCACTTTAAAACATAATTAAGGTGGTAAAGTTTGGGGATGAGTGGGAATACACAGTCTCTTTAGGAAGATGCAAATTTCCGCACATGCGCAGGTCGGTTGAAGTCAGGTGGAGCCAAGTTGACGCACCTAAAGCCTGGCTGTTTCAACACTCCATCATCAATGGTTGTCAGCTTCCCTCACACGCTGCACGTTCTCAACAAGCAAAAGTCGCAGTTACTTGGATGCAGGCAACAAACTCTGAGCAGGAGTTCCATCCATTTCTCACCGCCTCAAACTTGTCGGAGGCAAAACAAAATCCAGAAGGCGAAAACGAGACAAGTTAGGGCGTTCACACAAACATTTGCCTAGTCGTCTGGGCGGCCAAAACCACTCTTACAGTAACCTCCAGAAAACACATTTTCTCACCTCCTTCTCCTGGCCCCTCTCCTCACTATTACGTCTCACCTTTTGGGGGGTACTATCTGCGTCGGAGCTCGAAAAACGACGCGACTTCGAAACTCGAGGAAAGAGGCGAACACGAACAGTTTCAAACACGTCTTGCAAACGAGCTGCTGGCGTGTGACAGGAGACCAAATTTGCCTTTCCCTGACGGCCGCGGCATTTTCTGCGCCCGCGTGCGTCACCGTTTGGTAGGTAAATGTCGCAAAGCCGCGTGTAGCAAACCCCGGATCCTTTTACAATCCCAGAATTCGTGAAAGCATTCCAGCAACTTTTGTCCCAAATTTCAAAAATTCTTTTATTTTCTTCAGTGTCACACGGTGAGCTTTCCTCCCCCCCTTTTCTTCTTCTTCTTTTTTTTTACAAGTTATGCACCAAAACACCTTTCACGTGGCTTTTCTGTGTAAGCACCTACCGAAATACCTGCACACCTTTCTGTCACACAGGTTCCGTGCACCACACCGTAGGATTCATGCTAACCCACAAGCTGTTTGTTGCTATACCTGTCACACAGTCGCTTGGCCGGGCTTCGCACAGCTAGCACGGTGGCTACAAAGTTTCAAGTACCTCATACCTACATAATCCTAGCAGCTGGCTCCGTCTCTTTTGCCGCAGCAAGTGCTGTACCGCTCCACCGCTATGCGCAGCACGCCGCACGCAGGGCTCTAGCAGCACGGCGCGGACGCACGCTGTTCGACTTCAAGGCGTGTCTTGTTGCTTGCGACGGCACGGTACGGCAGCAGCAGTAACAGCAAGGGTGGGGTGCGGTGGCAGCCAGCTGGTTACAGAGAGAGAGAGAGAGAACGGGGAGGGGAGGGGGTAAAAGAACCGAACAACTGCAGCTAGCAAACAGCGAGCGACGAGCGGCAAACGGCAAGGCCAAGCGGCGACAACCCATGCACCCCGTTTGCAACCACGTCGCGGCTGTATACAGGTTCTGTATACGTATCACCCCCCCAACCCTGCTACCCACTCCCCCCACCTCACAACCCACCCGGCCTACCCCATCGCCGCCCATTCAGCCGTGTGCTGCTTCAAGAGCGAGGACGGGGGAACCCAGAGGCGAGTTTCCTAGACGCGAGAGACGCGAGGTATTATAGCGACCTCCGCCAGGCTCCCATCGGAGCTTCGGTAGCGCCATCTTGCGTCTGTAAAACTCGCCTCGGGTGCCGTTTACCCAGCGACCAACCACTGCTGGGATCACCTCAGACGCGTTTACGTTTGTGGGCAGGCTTGGCAGGTGGAAACCACATGGCGCTGTTGTCTTTCCGCCCTAGCGTTCGCACACCTCCGTCTCTCCACGCGTCTGTCTTTTGCTTTGAAATTTGGCTTTATTTAATTTTTCTTTCTCGCCCTCGTGCTCTCTCCATCCGCGTCGCGCGACTGTTGCGCATGGCAAAAGGTTAGGCGACAGGCCTGGCACACTTCAAACGAGCGAAGGAAACAGACCAGACCAGACGACACACAATCGCAGTCTACAAGGATAAAGCATAGTGTAGGAAGTCAGGGGGGCACAGGTCAGTAGTTCAGATGTTCAGATGCAGTGATTTCACGTCAGACCCGACAGATTTTGCAATCCTAGTAATTAGCAGAGCTGCCCTTGGAATGGAAAAGCAATGCGTGAGAATGCGTGTTTCTAGAAAGGGAAACCCTTTTACGTGGTGGAAATCGCCGTTTACCAAAAAAATCGGTATTTACTAGAGATAATTGCGTTTCCTCGGTGCCAAAACGCTCATTTTTGTGCTTTGGAGCGTATCCAGACGAGGGACAAGCTGCACCAGCAATGCGACAGGTTGCGATGAAGGCAAAGGAAGTAGGTTAGTGGGTCAGATTCCTATATTTGGGAGAGAGATTGGGCTGACACTCGCAGCTGCCTTGTGACCATCGTACACTAGCATCAAGCAGCGTGTCTTCAGATGACGCGGTTGTAGCCTGGCGTCATTTTGACTCCTTGCTTGTATAGACTGTGAACTCGTCTGTCTAACGTTGAGTGGTTGTTGGTGTCGTGGGTCGTTATCTGACATCAGTATCTCCTATTTCGGCCATGATGTGGATGCAATCACTGGCGTTTGGCTGCAGCTTTTGTCTCGCGATGAGCGTTGCGAGTGTGCGCATCATGACTAGCGTCGGTGGCTGGAACCAGTAAATCTCCTTCGTCGCGGTCTCTACGCAGACGCTAGCCTCGACGCGAGAGACGCTAGTGTGCTATGGCCTTTATACTCCCCTCTGTACTTGTGTGGTGACCTCACGAATATTCATTCAGCGGTCACAAGTTACGAACCTCGTTTACCAGTTTATCCCTTTTGGCCTTAAATATCTTGGACAATAAGTAATGGCGAGTTGTATGTACATCATATCTACAAATAATATCCATTGTAACATAATATTTTATGTGCAGCATGATAACAAAATATCTTTTGAATGTGCTGGATCAGATGTGAAACAGATTTTCATGATTTTTGATAACGTTTTGGAGCATTGAACGAGCAAAGTGTTTTCTCTCGGTACAAGTCTGAGGAGGTAAATTGTTTTGAGAATTTGTTGCTTTATACTAGACGTAGTTCTAAATTTTCATGAACGCTCAAATGTTTCTTGTTCATTGTCTCGGACGAGTGCGAGAAATATTGACATCATTTTGATTTGCTGGGCTTTTGTGCTGACAATGTCACTCAATAAGAATGGAATGAAACTGTTTAGATTTCAAAAACCTTAGGACGAGCACTTTGACGATCTCAACGTTGTGACATGCCGGACCGTACCTTAACTTATTGGACTCGACTTCTCCAGAATTACTGAACAAACTTTTATGGTGATCTCGTAAATGTAGACTCAATTGAGCAATCGTCACCAAAACCTTTACTGCCTCAGGTCATTGGTTTCTACACCAGAGGGTGACGACACTATGAAATAATGTGAATAACTAGAGAAATCTACCTAGGGAAAAGATTCTCATACTCTGACACGCTCGCTCAATCTCACACAGGCAAAACACTACTAGCTCAAGAGCCCCCACCCTCATAAAAGACACAACTGCAGCGAACCGTTATTCAACATATATTTCAAACACTAACTGGCTCGACAACATCAAATATATCTACAGATTATTTACAGAGAATCACTGTGCTCGTGTCTAGGTTAAGACGCTGCCTGATTACGTCATACCACAAGGTATCAGACAAAGAAGATAATCAAACTCCAGAGGGAAATCAAACTGCAAAAACGGCCTATGATCCCGCTCAATACACAAATACAGTAAGTGACCGACAACAGAGCTCCTACTCTCGTCACTACTAAAACAGCTACTTCTGCAATACACAATTCTAAAGCTATTCAACGACCAACAATGAAGCTATGACACTGCCATGACCAGCACTTCCTCTACCTCCCCTTTTGGCATACGCCCGGCCACTAGCTTAACGTCTCCTGTCTCCGGCAGGATAAAACCACCTATCTTAAACCAACCCGAGTCCCAGACTCTAAGTTTATGGCAAGAGCACTCCTATAAGGCGCAACAGCAATCACTTACTAGTCTGTCTCGTAGTCGGCGAAATACACCCTGGGTATCTGGCATGAAATGCTGGAGCCCTTTACTCTTTCAACATCTTGGCTAAGATGGCGAGGGGCAGAGGTCCGTGGGTCCACACGTGTCCGCTTCTCTTGGTCCTCCTACATTAACTCTTTCTCCATGTCCTGTCCGAGTCTGTATCTCATGTCCTACCCTCGTTTTTGCCTGCTTAAGTAGTAGGGGTCCTGATGCCTTAACCTCGATTAAACCAGTTCTGGCCAGCCTAGGTTGGGGAGGAGCTATCAGCCTATGACGTACCTTCCACCTACCAGGTGTGAAGAGAAGGAAGGGGGAACAGGCTTACCTAGGAGTGACATGTGACAAACGTTGTCGGTGTCTTTGCCTGGTGCCACTGCCTTTGTTGTTTCAGGGATTCTCCAGCATTCAAATCCTCTGTTTGGTTGTACGTAGTTGCAAGGCCTATTAAACCAATAACGGACGTACATTACATTTTTTCGTGTGGAGAGCAAAGATGAACACCTCTGTACCCAACCAAGCATTGTTTCTTGACTGTGTACAACATTCCTTTCGAGGTCCATCTGTTATGAAAGCTAGCAATAAAAGCAAGCAAGCGAACGAACGAACGAGCGAACGAACGAACGAACAAGAAAAACAGCCATAGAACCCGCACATACATTTATTTCTAGACCGATAGGACTATGAGACCAATCAGGTTAGCAGAGCACTAGAATCACTTTTATTAAGGACATCAGTGCTTACATTGCAGTAGTGCCACGTGTTGTTGCTGCTAGTAGTGGTGGTGGTGGTGGTGGTGGCGGGACGCTGTCTCGTGTGTGACTCAGCCTCCGCCAGCTGACACACGCACATGCGGTTCGCCTCGGTAATTTGCGTGTTCACTGGCGGTTTACTGCCCCACTTTACATTTACAGAACAAACAAACATTAGGAAGGATATCTTCAAAGAAAGGCAGTCCAATTACTCTTGATCAACCTCTTTAGTTGCTGGATTCTCTTATTTATTCTCCCCCACCCTCTCCACCCCACCGTTCACTTCACGTCCAGTCGTCTGTCACCGCATTACGCACATGCACGCACTGTCACATTTATCCGCACTCGTGCCTCCTAGGAAAAAATGACAACGCAAGCTTCAGGGATGGTGGGGGAGGAGGCCTCTGTGTCCTCCAACGGTGCATGCGTGCTTCTCGTCTGCATAACGACCGAGCCCTCCTGGAATTGAAGCGGGTATTGCAGCTCTGTCCAAGTATCAGTTGCATCTGACAACACCAGACAGACTCCAGCCCAGACTCCAGCGGACTATAGAGCCATGGGGAGATAATGCGATAGGTAATTGATTGGCGAGCGGAGCAAGGACATGGCAGTAAATGCTTCATCTGCCGAACGCGGGAAAACGTGGACCATGGATTTACAGAAAAGACCGTCTGGTACCCACGCTCTTACGCAGAGGCCCTCGAAAAGTGGGCGGTGAGGGGAGACCACGCTATGACAAGAGAAGCTTACACTATCGCTGTGTCACATAGTAAGTACACAGTAACTTTTGTTGATGTCTTTGGTGTCACTGCCTTGCTTGTCCCAGGATACAGGGTTCAGAGAAAAGAAAGCCGGCTGCTTCTCTTCCGCTACCTGCAGCAGCTTCCGGTACTTTGGGTGCAGTTACTTCCCTTGTTTGCTGTGCAGTTGATTTCCTTGCTGTACCTGCATGCTTCTCTTGCTATGCCAGCACAAAAAAAGCTCTAATTCACTGGAGCCAATCAAAGGGTGAGCTCTATTTCGGAGGGCTTTCTGGGGGGTGGAGGGAGGGAGGAAGAGGGGGATGTTTTTAGGGAGGACGGGGTTTAGGGGAAGGGGTCGGTGGTTGCAAGGGGAGGGGTTATGCGCAGTATGATCTCTCAGGAAATTGGAACGTTTGCGATAGTAACCCTAATATTTTATGTCAAATTGTATTGGCTCCAGTGAATTCGAGCTTTTTGAAGCTCATACATGCATGTACTTCTCTCACTTTGCCTACAGACAGCTTTGGCTCTTGGCCTGCAGTTACGTTATTTATTTCCCTTCAATTATTTCGTTTTTCTTGTCGAACTTGTCGCACAGTTCTTGTTTCCTGTGCCTTGAACGCAGTTTGTTTGTTACTTTGTTTTGATCTGCAAATAAACTTTGTTTTGCCCGCAGTTACTTGCTTTGCTTACAGTTATTTTCTGTACTTTGCATAGTTGCTTCAGTTACTTTGCATGTAACAGAACTGCTTTACATACAGTTACTTCTTTTATTTTGCTTAAAGTAACACTGTCTTTTCTTTGTACACACCTTGCAAGACACCCGCTTTATACATTTCCTTTGAATACACTTAGTCTGCATATGTTTCTTTTCTTTGCACGCTGTCACAACTGGGAGATTTCTTTTTGCTCTTGACGGGTCGTCTGCTCTGCTCGCTCTCACGACCACTGTCAAGAGTGTGACATATGCGTAGGTGGAACTATCACTGTATTACTAAAATTAATTAATATGATTTCTTAATCATATGGCCGAGCCCCCACCACCTACTGTCTCCCATAAAGAACAACAAAAGGCTGTAATACAGTGAACACAAAATAGAAGAATGTATTGTTGATATAAACAGCGAGTATTTACAATCAAGACAATATATGTTACAACTCGTTTCAACTCTAGAGGTCACGCAATTTCCTTCTGTTTGAGCTAGGTCTACAATAACATCTAATACCAACCTACATCACCCGCCTCGCCATTAAACACAATGACAAACCACGTACCTCAATCTCGCCTTTCTCTACGAGAAAAGAATGACCACGTGATGCACAACACTCACAGAACACAACACTTGTTCTTCTTACAATCCGCACGACAGTCTGTACGTTGGAGCGCTCCTTCCTTGGATATATTCCAGTAGATATCCTGAAGACCTCTCGAACACCTCCACGTAACAGCAGACTTCGATGCTGACGATCACACACGCCACAGAGGATATGACGTTTCCAAAGGCTGACACACAGCCCCTTTAGAGCTCACCCCAAGAGCTCTGTTACAGGCAGCCTCCTTGTAAGGCTGGAACTTCGCGCCCTGCTTCAGACGGTTGTCTGTCCGCGGTCTTCGGTCTCCCTCCTTTACGTTCTGCAGTCCTCTCCCGCCCGGGCAGCGTAGAGGTTTCCACAGCAGAGGAACATGTGCTGCTAGAATCTCGCACCAGTCTGGAAGGATCATACACCCTCGCAGAGTCCCTTGCGCTATGCAGCTGGTCTACGTGCCGTTGCTACTAGACTTCCACACGTCCAGTAGAACGAGACACCTCAATTTTGCAGCTGAATCCCTCAGCCTTCAGCAGAGTTGTACTACAAGACTGGTACGTCTCACCACAGCAGCTCTTCTTCACAGGAGTCCAGGCTAACAATGCCCTCACTGTAGATTTGGCTGAAGATGTCCTCTCACAGGATACATGGGCAGAAGACGTTCTTTCACAGGAGATTTGGGCGGAAGATAATTGGAAGGTCTAAACCAGTCCTTTTATTCTCAACTTTTTCGTCCGTAGATTCTTTCATTCACACGCACGTGGTCAACAAGGCGGTTACATGTTTCAACCAATCAGGTCAGAGACTGCAGAAGCCACACCCCGTGTCAACTACTAGAACACGCCCCTAAGTGGACACCTAGAGTGGACATAGCTCCCCCTCCACTTTCCTGGTTGTTTACACCCATCGGCTACATCAAAGCTCTTGATGCTTGATACTACGCGTCAGCAGGTTCCTCCTGATCCGTAATCCTACCCTGAACAAACTAACCCGCACCTGGCCCGCCTGACACCTGCTCTAGAGCTCATCCCTTCCTAGCTGTGCCTCAGGGCAAGCAACACCTTGTCCCCTGCCTTCAGAGCTAGCACTCCTGATCAGAGGTGTGAATAGGAACCTAACCTGGCTGGTGATGACGTGAGCGGCTAGATGGCGGCTTGAACAAAGGGATACTAGACCTTAATTAGGGCCGGAGAGTCGAGGATGGGTCACACCTGGAATCTAGGGTGTAATCTCCTTGACCCACCAGACCCCAAAACGTGACACACGCAATTATTTTCTTTTCATTGCACATAGTTACTTCTCTTCCTTTGGCCACAGTTATTAGCCTACTATTTTCGTGCAGTTCCACTTTCTTTGCCCTGTATGCACATTCATTCTTTTCATGGAATAAATACGCAGCCTCGCGCCGTATTAAAAAAATTATCTTCCTTTTTAACAATATCAGTTATACAAGCAAATTATGACATGTTGACAACATTTAATTCACCGCCATCTATGATTCATCACAGCAGAAGAAGACAATTCCCCTTTAGACCGAGAAATAAAAATACTCTGCGTGCAAGTGCCATGTTCATGTTTTCATGAAAACTCCGAAGTCAAGGACAAACGAAAAAAAAAAACGTGGGTGACCTTGGCAAGAAGTAGAGAGCTGCTAATTCCTTAATCTATCAATACGGTTCCAGTGGCACCCGTTCTGCAGTTTTGCAGAGGTGAACGGGGAGGAGGAGGGGGATTTTAACGCAAGATGCCCACCAATATTTACGCAGCTGGCTTCGCTTCAACCGAGTTTCCTAGTTTCCGGAGACGAGTTCGTGTTACACAGCCAACGACATATGACGTCAGCATGATCTTGGCTTCTAAACTCGTTACTTGCATTTTCTTCAAACTGCCCTCCAAAAGCTCAGTTTTTGTCTGTCTGTCTGTCTGTCTGTCTGTCTGTCTGTCTGTCTGTCTGTCTGTCTGTCTGTCTGTCTGTCTGTCTGTCTGTCAGTCTGTCTGTCTGTTGCAGCGCTGCCGATGATGTTAGGACACCAAGGGCTTCATGGAGGGAGGATGCTGACAATGACAGAGAAAGATGAAAAGAAATGAAAGTCCAGAAAGGAACTGGCATACTAGTCAGGCTAAACATCCAATATTATGTACCCATCTCAGAGTTAATCAAAACGCTAAATATCTGGCCGTATTGTCTAGTTTCTCAGCAGCGAGAGAACAAAACAATTAGTATTTGTTTTGTATTCTAACCATATTTGCTGGCAGAAAAAAGCTATGGCCATGGAACGCATACCGTATAGGCAGTTGACCATTGCATGAAAACGTTGACGAGAGACATAAAGATATGCACAGGTAAATTTTACCAAAAACTGTTTAGTTTTTTATCAGAGTTCGCTTACAGCTCGTACATGCATGCACACACACTCTTACAGCCCAAAACATTTACGAAAAGATGCATACTATCACGCACACAGAACCAACACACACACATACAGGGGAGAGAGAGAGAAAGATAAATTATTCTTTTTTCTCTTGAAATTATTCTTTCAGCACAGACCGAAAGAAAGAGGCTGATGGCTGGGGTTCAGGAAGCAAACATATACATGCGTCGCGTAATGCTCTCATGAGTTTGTTCTGCTCCTTTTATTTTCTGGCCAAAACGAATGCAATCTTATTCTTGTAACCGAAAGCAGAACGTTTCTTCTGAAGTGACTCGAAGCATAAATCCTCTGTCTTCGATCGAATTTAAAAATAAGCAGAAAAACAGGAAAATGTTTTTAGGACTGTACGGCTTTAACACATTTCTGCTTCAATTTGTTTTACACATTACTAAGGTCTAAAAAAATTTGGTCAGATTCTGTTACTGAATCCGTGTAAAGTGTGCGGCATTATAAGAGATGTGAAACGTTGTCATTCTTCGATGGTGTCATTTGTTTGTGTCTGGGGAGAGGAGATTTCAGATGCCCGGCTGTAACAAGATTTCTTAAAGAATATCTTTGTTGTCTTGTTCGATGAAACACACACACGGACGCACGCACGCACGCACGCACATAAATATCGATTGTGTTTATTATGTGTGCTAAGTCTGTCTTTCCGTCCGTACGTCTGTCTGTCTGTCTGTCCTCATTTGTTCTGTGTAGTTGTCCGAGTGAGACTCTGTGTTTGCTTTCAGTTATAAGAGTACATTTTTGCGCCCGTGTGATGAATGAATGAATAAATAAATACGGCAAGCCAAACATTGGCAATCTAATTTACATCTTCAAGTCTTGTTCACTCTGTTTTAAACAGCTGGAAGATATGCACTGGATTCCAAACATCCGCCTTCAGTGATTTTTGCCACGTCCTGCACTTCGCGCAAGTTCCCTAGCATTAAAAACACATCTCTATGACAGCTGACCAGGCGACCTGCTATCTCAAGGTCACTCGCTCTCCGTTTTTTTTTAAAGTATGCAGTCCTTGGGCAAGAACTAAGACGCCTGGCAGCCAGTTATCTGTCCCATTTTGATGCTGCAATAGACAATACATCTTAGGCTAACGTTTCTGTAGACGCTCGGTTCGGAAGATTGGTAGCGACGTAGAAAATAAATAGAAAATAAAATGAGACAATTAAAAAAGGGACTAGGTTCATTTATTTAATTTTGTTTTCACAATGCTAGTCGCTACAATCTGTCTGTCGCTTTTAAACGACTTAAAATAGACGGCCTGTCCTGTGGTGAGATGTAGACATTGTCTGTAGGGTTGCTTGCCGTCACAAAGTCGTCCCTTGCCCCACAGCAGCTGCCGTCATCCTCTCGAGTCTCAGCAGATTTTTTTCTATTGCCGTGTCGAAGATCCAAATTAAAATAGTTCACGGTTTTCAAATAGTTAAAGGATAGTTTAGTGAGCATACAAAACCATTTTGTATCTGCTCCTGGGCATAATTCTCTTCCTCTTTGGAGTCTAAAACCAACTTCTCATTGTATAGATGGGTACACTAGTCTAGCTTAACTCATGACAGAACTGGCGTGGCCTGCGATAGAAGAAAATTAATATAAAAGCGGTGGTTTTTTTTCCACCTTGTGGTTTTCATCATTAGCATTTTATGCATTGTCTCTTTAAGAGAGGGTAATTTATTTTGGTAATGTGATGAACGCTTTGCACAGATATACACAGATATACACAGATGTACACAGATATACACAGATATACACAGATGACAAAGTAGGGGGAAGGACTAATCTGGAGACGTGACGAAAGCCCACTGGGGGACAAAGGAGTGCAGTACAGAGTTAATTCTGATTGGGTAGTCGATAAGAATGTCGAAGTAGTTAGCGATATAATGCAATAACAGTGGAAAGTAACAAGCGAACGAACGAACGAACGAACGAACGAACGAACGAACGAACGAACGAACGAACGAACGAACGAACGAACAAACAAACAAACAAACAAACAAACAAACAAACAGTGAGAACAACAGACGTAAAAGGACAAAAACAGAGTCGACGGGCCATCACCACTTCATCAGGGCAAAAAAGGGACAGAATGGAAACAGAAAAATCGCAAACCCAGAGAGAAAAAAACTTCTTTGGCGTGGGGACGGCAGGTAAGTGCGTGTTCACTGTCTGTATGTAATTTTATATTGGTTTTTATTTTGTCTGTTTCCTTTTTGTTCCTTTTTTGTTCTGATGAAAGGGCAAAGCTTCGAAAAGTCGACTGTTTTTGTCCTTTACTTAGCTCAGACACTCATTTGTTCTGACTGTTTTCCTCCAAGTAGCAGTTGTTTGTTCCTACTAAACAAACAAAAAAACAAGCAAACAAAAAGCACCAGCAGGAACAACAGGATGAAGTTACCCTAAGGATAGATGCAAAATCGAGATCCTGATATTCTCCACAGACCATAATTACACCCCATATTATCTCCCCTCTCAATTTCCTGCTGGTTCCAAAAGGAATACATAAACACCATGTCAAAAACAATACGAAAAAATTAAGGTAACATTACACAAACACAGTGACAGAAAAACAGTGGTTGTAACTAGAGTATTAAACGTTCGATGTGCAGTGCCAGCACGTGTGTGTGTGCGTGCGCAGAATGTGTGCAAAGGATCGCAAACAGACACACGTACAGATAATGCATCTAGCTTACTACTGTCAAGTTAATGAAGCTAATGGATCTGGTCTAAAAGAAAACAACTTGCCCCTTGCCTTCTCTAATTCGCTGCATGCAGGTTTTAAAAAAAAACACTGGCCCGACAGACCTGTCAGAACTCTGCACATCGTCGGTATTTAATGCGCGCCACATCTGTGTCGTCTGCTCAGCGGCCCAGGAAAAAAAATCAGTGAAGATGAATCGTCCTTGTCAGATATAGTCTCCATGCTGTTTCTGCATTATATAAACAGATGTTTTTAGATATTCACACACACCCTTGAGCGTGCACGGAGATACACACACAGGCACACACGCGTGAGTTTGCCTGCAGATATATACATAGACAAATAGACGAACGAGCAAGAACACAGGGAGAAAAGAGAAGAGGGAGGGAAAGAGAAGAGACAGAGTGGAGAGAGAAAAGTGGAGGGGGAGGTAGGTGAGATGTAAAATGTTCTGCAGCCAGTTATCACCTTACGAACGTTCATTTTTCACACGGATGTTGTATCTGCCTGACCACGATTCCCTCTGTCTGCGATCTTAACTTGCAATAGCAGGCACTGATAAAACTGTGAAGACAGCACCGAGTTGAGCACTGTGCAACACAACAGTTCCAAAACAATTGTTTTCGGCTGAAAAAAATCAGCTTGCAAGCTGACCGCATAGATAATTAAAAGAGCGATCTGATTGCTGCTCCCAAACACACAAATCATAGCTATATGCTGGAGGTTTGAACAGCAGATGGCTGGGTCCTTGCTGCAACTTGTATCATTCTGCTCCACTCAATGATGTTTTTTTTCTCTATGTGTGCGCGAACGCCCGGAGGTGTGTGTGTGCGTGCGCGTGCGTGCGTGTGCTTTTGGGGGCGTGCGTTGAGTGTTTTTGCGCACGGAAGAGGTTGCAGCTGTGAGGCAAAGTTTCATTGTTTCGCACACGTGACTCTAGACGTGCATCTGACCCGGAAGTTATTTGAACCTTTCATTTGTGGTCAGGCTGGCGCTGTGTGGGTATAGGCGTGCGGGGGTATAGGCGTGCGGGGGTACGTGGCTGTGACGTGCTGGCTGGTGTTTTAAAGATAATACTTGAGCAGCCGTTTGCACTGTCACATGTGGTTTCAACGAGAAAGCCGAAACAGCCGACAGCCTGGAATCCAAGCCTGTTTCTGGGTGTGGCCATGAATGACAACAGCTCTATTACCGTTGCTGCATTTGGGAAATAAGATGTATCTCGTCGTACCATCCGACAGAAACATCGACGTCTGGTGCACATGTATTTACAGACAAACATAGGAAAGAGATTCGAAGATGAACAAAAATAGAAGTTTTTTTTTTAAATCGAAGAGCATGTCGTTTGAGGACAGAATATTGTCCGGAAGTTCGAAACAAAAGACTATCGAATGTGCAAAGCCAAGCGCATCAGGAAATAAACAGCAAAGATCCGCTGCCCCCATTATGCACAAGCTACACGGCGGGAATACGTCGAATGAAAGCAATTATGAGAAAATAGTCCAGCCATTTGTAACAAAATATTATTTAATTTTCAAAAAATACTGGATCAAATACACTGTATTTACACAAATATTTTCGCAAAAAATGTCTGAGAGGATTCGAGTCTAGTTGAGGAGAAATCCTTCATCGAAGTTGTCTGTAGAGCATGCCTGCTGGATTAGAACTGCGCGACTGCTTGCATGAGACTTGCTGAAGCCAAGCAGCTCCATCCTTTAGTAAAGCCAGACCTCACAGCTCTTATGAGTATCAGTCTATATGAGAACTTTCCAGTGTCAAGATCTCATACAGACTGATTTTATTTATTGTTGTTTTATGGTCAAGTTTTCTTCATACTTGTCTCTAGATTGTGTGTGTGTGTGTGTGTGTGTGTGTGTGTTGGGGGAGGGCTAAGCTTTAAAAATATATGTAGTATTATCTATATTTTCAGTGAAGATAGAGCAAGTTTCAGAAAACGATAGACAACAAATCCGAATTCCGTTGGGATGAATTAGGTGAAGAGAGACGACAAAAAGAAGAAGAAAAAGAACCAAAGGTCTTCTGTGGCACCAGCTTGGCTGGTTGAGCCTTGTTGTCTACCTATGTGAGTTATGCGTGTTCTAAACGGAGGGAGAACAGAGAATAGAGGAAGATGAAGGGGTGGGGCGGGGGGGGGGCGGGGGGCGGGGGGGGGGCT